>VZZY01017947.1:0-54593 GCA_013400335.1 Eurystomus gularis
ATTAACCTTAATTCTTAAGGTTAATAAAATGAACAGAAAAATCTGCATTTTCCCCCAAATCAAACCACTTCTTTTACTGATTTTTCAGTTCTTCCGCTAAACAAAACCAGTTTTATCCAGCGCTGGAGGAAGTTGCCATCCTGCAATTGTGTGCTCTCCACAGCATGATGGACCATATGCCATCCCCTCATGGATCTAATGTTGCCCACAGAGTGCAGCTGTGCAGGATGATCCAGAGAAGGTTTGCTGCAGCCCAGGCCTGTAGGGCAAGGCTGGACCTCCTACAATTCCAGTCTGCCACGTAGTCCAAATCAAGGTTGGTGGTGATGTAAATGAAACAAGGGAGCGTCTCCCTATCTCATGCTTTTAGTGGCCTTTGTCTTGCCAGCAAGCATTGTAGAAGGGAATATCTGAGACTTGGGAAGAGCATGGTGTTACTTGAGTGGCAGCTGAGACTCGGTAGTGGTTGCTGGTAACTAAAGTTTAAGAAAACTGAATTTCAGAGCTGGGGAGACTGGGGACACAGAGCAGTTTCTGTGGGAAATGGGAAACTGGGAGCTGAGAAGCTGTGTAAGGGAAGTAATTCAGTCAGTCAACTTATTCATCAATGGTATTAGAATAGACGCCAACTGTAACTGAGGAAATTGGTGATGGAAAAAGTGCCAACTCTTACTAGGAGCTAAAATATGGGATGAAAAAAGGAAATGGCTGCAGAAAAAAAGATCAAGTAAAGGAAGGAAATGAATGGGACTGGGATAGGAGGAGCCCAGGGAAAAGACTGCTACGAGGAGTCAAGAAACAGAGAACAGGGAAGGTGGAGGCTATCAGCAAAATATTATGAATTTTGAAGAGATGAAGACTTAATCTGAAGGGCTAGAAAAGAGGGCTGGAACTTGGTAAGGCAAAGAAAAGTGAGCTTAGTGATGAACTTTGAGGAATGGAGGCTGAAAGTTGAATAGAGCAAAATTAGAGGGATAAGAAAGAAACAAGTGGAACCTGAACAGGAATAAAAAGGATAAAATGTGAGGCAATGGGCAGACATGTACCCTGCCACGAAATCTGTGCTTGAGCATGGATTGATGTTCCAACTCCTTGAGTTTTGCCATTTCCACACCAGGGATTATCCATTACTTTTGTCCCACACTTCCTATTGCTCCCCCTGATCTTAAAGAACACTGAAGTCACTAAGTGTGATACATGAGAAGGCCCATCTCCTTCACAGTACAAAAGACATTTGTTCTGGGGGAGTCAGGGATGCGAGACAGAGTGAAGAGGATATTCCCTGTGTGTCCGGGATCTCTGCCCTTGCTTGCTGTCTTGTTCTGAAGCTGCATGCTGAAGGAAGGGATTGCACCAAGAGCAAGAACAGCTGCGAGGTGATGGTGGTCGCAGGCTGGCCTGGAAAACAGTGCTTTATCCTCTCTTTGCCACAAAATTTCTGTGCGGTTCCGGGCAAATTGTTGAAACCTACCTTGTCAGAGGTGATGACTGACTGGTTGCTCCTTGTATCATGCATGTGTGGGTGGAGATTTCATGTCTGAGGTGAAGGAGTGCTGAGTTCTCACAGCTGTAGCTGAGGTAATACATGCTGTGCTTTGGAGACAGAAAGTAGAGTATTAAATAAACTGAGAAATCAGATCCTAGGCAGTACACAGAAGTAATGGAAACTTTTGACCTTAATCACTTCGTGCTTCTGTTCCCTATGTGTAAAATGTGGATTGTACCACCCCCTCATGTTTGCAGGGCTTATGAACAAAGATTAGCTAATGTTCAAAGATACTTAGGTGCTTTAGCAATGAGGCAAGAGCAAGTCTCTGAGTAATTTTATTTTCAGAGCCGTTTTTGAGTAGTAGGTAAAGTGTGAGGCTAGGCGCTGAGCAAAGGGGAGGACACGAAAGCTCAAAGAGCTGCTCACCAAATGACTAACTTCGCAGCTTGTGCACGCTAAGAGATAGCAATGGGGTGGAAAAAGTTATTGTGAGATCATGAAAGGACTCTCTTCTAAGGCACGGATCAACTGAAAGAGAGCTGCAAAGGTAACTTAAATTCTGGGATTTCCTGCCCTTAGGGTTTAGTTTGTAAATGTCTGATGAACATTTTTGTGCACAACATAAACATGTATTAGCAAGCTGTTTAGTGAAATGCACATTTCTCTCTGTCTATAATGCAAGATGAGTGAGGCTTGCCTCAGTATACTGTGTTGGTGTATAATGGTGTTATTAATGCGTAATCTTAATTAATATGTTGGCATTTATAGTAGCAAGATTTTAGAAAAGTGCGTAAGTATCCCAAGTACAAATTTTACATATCTTACCAAGATTTGAAATGAACATTGAAGAGCTGGGAACAAACCCCAGATCCCTGCATCTTGCTCTTTCCCCTAAAGATCACACAAGACATGCATTTTTGTTCCATCCACATTGGGTTAGAAACATTGCATAAATAAATACAGGTCTGCAGTTTAACTTGAAGTCCAGTGGTTGTCTCACCATTTAACATAACAAGGGGCAGGTCTGGGATGAATAATTGTTTGGGAATACTGAGCATGTTAGAGGAGAAATCCAGGCCTGACATTGAAAGAAATCTTAATGAATTTTGTTTTACAAGAATCTCTGGGGTCTGGATGGGTCTGATTTGATGGTCTGAGCTTCTGGCATCAACAGCTCAAAGCCAGAGGCACAGATGAGAGGTTTAGCTTTGGAATTAAAGGCAGTTTCCTAGAACTGATGGTTCACCTGTACCTTAAAGAGCAATGGGGCACTCCTTTCCATTACACTGAGAGTATGTGGAATCCCCTCTAACAACTGATAATGAAACTGTAACTGATGCTTCTAAAATCACACATTTGGTGGTTTGTTTTTGAAAAATTTCTCTGAGTCACAGGAATCTGTGAGGCCATTTGGGAGCAGGGGGGAAAAAAGTAACCCTCTACAATGTAGGTCGTTAGTTATCAAAAAGTCAGTGGAGAAAAAATAAAAGCCCCAAATCAAGTATAGGTACTTATTCTAGTCACTGTTTTTGGTACAGAAACGTTTACTTTCCAGGCAAAAGAAACCCACAACTTTTTCTTCTCCACCTTGAAAATAAGATCGGAATGAAATTGATTCCAAATGTCATTATGGTCTGTAGATACAGAACAATGAGTCTGACACCATGTGGGACATTTATTAGTAACATTTGAATACACAGAATACCCAATTTTCCTGGTGGCTGTCTCCACTAGTGCCTTCTCTTGCTCTCAGAAACGAGTTTTCTTTTTCAGATACTCTGTATTCATAGCAGGAAGGGCAGTGTTTTTTTTTCTTTAATTACACTGTGGAAGTACTAAGTAAAAGGGTAATATAAAAGTATCTCCAGCCTTTCCAAGGCAAACCCAAGAAACCAGTCATTAAACAAAGGGATTGTGCTGATTCCTACCTTCTCTTCTGCTGCAACCGTAACTACAGCTGAAATTGTGGGCATGACATCAGCTACTGGAGAATCTTTATAATATTAGCTGTGAGAAGAAAATGCTGCAAGTCTTAACCTATCTTTTTCCTTCACCACAATCACAGCACGTGTCTCATTTAGACAACTAATTCTCTGCTGTGTTTGCTGTTGTGGTGTATTAGGATTTGCTTGCAATAAGCATTGTCAATCAGGACTGGGACCCGTAGCATGGAGGAGGCAATAGGTATGAGCAGCTCCCGAGAGGTATGTTGAGATCTGGAAGAGAACACAGAAACAGTAACACAGTTCAAGGAGGCCTTAAGTTCTAAGATTCACCTCAAGGTGAATTTATTAATGAGGTCCCTATTAATGAGATTTTATGGCAGATATGCTGTTAGGGAGCTTCTAGCTTAAGTGGTTAAACTTCTGGAAGATGATCTTTCTGGCATACCTCTTCTACAATAAGATTCTTTTGGAAAAGGATTCAGCAGCAGGCCTGCAGATTTTAATTCTTTATGGCATTGTCTCTAATCCAGTCCATTTGAACATCTGGATTATTTTCTGGAAGAACGTATCTATTTTTCATAGTGGCCTGACCCATGCAAACACATGAATGTATGCCCTGAAGTTTCTACTGTTTTTTAAAGAACAGTGAAAAAATGGTGAAGCAGTTCAGTGTATGCAGAGTTCGTTTCTTATGTGAACAGCTGATACAGTTGGGAAAAACAGACAAAAAATTGGACGCACAAGCCCTTCTTCCAATTTGAAATAGAAGAATCATTCTTCAAAACCAGACGTATTTGTAGGTTGGAGAAAACATCTTACACAAGGTCACAAAACTTTGGGATGAAAGAAGATCAAATAGGTTTTTGATAGGCATTTTCTACGGGAGATAGGGCTAAGTGTTAATGTAGAAAAAGGCAAACAAACCCCAGTGGCTGGAAGTCAAAGCTAGACAAATTCAAATGAAAAGTTAGATGCTCATAGCTGAATTATGGCTAATTGCTATTGGAACAAATACAAGATGGAGCCAAGATCTCTTGAATGTCAAATCAAAACAGGACAACTCTCTGGGTGATAAGCATCTGCCAAACACCGCTGAATGCAACTAACTATATTCAGTGCAGGGTTGTCTAGGAAACCTGTAGCACTGGGATCAGCAAACGATTGGCTTGCCTCTCTCAGCCTATGACTATTTGAGGCTGCACATAAATCTCCCACTACTTAGATAAACAGGTCACAAGCCCTACTACACAGCACCTTTGCTGGGGAAAAGGAGCTGGAAGATATTGTCAGAAATGGCTAAATGGTTTGGAAGGCCAGGTTCCACCTTCAGAAGTTACCTTTGTCTTATCTGTGTGGAAAAGTCCAGATTATCGCTACTATGAGCTGACAATGTGTTCTTGTGGCAAAGTCAGCAAGGGGCATCCTGAGCTGTATCAGGAGGATTGTGACCAACATGTGGAGGACGGTGATCCTTCCGCTCTGCTCAGCACTGGAGAGGCACACCTGAAGTGTCAGGTCCCGTTCCAGGCCTCCCAGTACAAATGAGACATGGACTTGCTAGGATGAGAACAGTGAAAGGCCACAAAGATGATGAAGGGACTGGAGCATCTCATATGAGGAGAGGCTGAGAGAGTTGGGACTGCTCAGCTTGGAAAGAGAAAGATCAGGGAAATCTCATCAAGGTGTACAAACACCCAGATGGGAGGAAGTAAAGAAGAGGAGGCCAGGCTCTGCTCATTGGTGCCCGGTGACAGGACAAGAGGCAATGGGAACAAAGTGAAATACAGGAAACTCCACTTAAACGTAAGGAAAACTTTTTTACTGTGCAGGTGGTCAAACACTGGAGGATGTTGCCCAGAGAGGCTGTGGAGTCTGTACCCTTGGAGATATTCAAAACCTGACTAGACAAACTGCTCGAGCTGACCTTCCTCCTAACTGGGTGACCTCCACCAGATGATCTCTGGAGGCTACTTCCCACCTCAGTGATTCTGGAATGCTGTGAACCTGTTAAACAGGAAAATTCAGCCAATATATTACAGCCTGACAGGTTTCTTTTCCTTGATAAACCTTGATTTATCATAATCACACACAAATATCACTGTCCATACTCATCTTGCTGGATGCGGACACTAACAAATTATCTCATTATAAATACATCATTATTATACGTTATCTTATACCAAAATACTATTGGTATTCATTGGACAGTGTGTTTGCATTAATACATAAACTCAAAGATATATACAAAATACTGTCTCATGTCACTGCAACTTGCTGCTATTCAGCTACAGCTATGTATCAGGACATAGTAGTGTTATCAGCTCAACTATGTTGGCAGAAAATCACCTTTCTTATCAACATGTTATACTGATTTTTTTTTTTTTAAAGTATACTGTAGTCCCAAGTATTTATGTAAAAAATCTGGCATAAGATCCAAAATAATATAGGTATTTTTGAACCGTTCCACCTTCATATGCAGGTAGTAATACAGTTAAGGGCAAGCAGTCATCTGCTTCCAGAGGTGACACATTTACACAATTGTGAAGGTGCTCTATGCTTCTAGACTGCAGAAAAAGACAAAAACATGTATTGGTGGATGTTAGCTCTTTCTTGATAAACTATGTTTAAGAATTGTACAATTCCAGTGAAAAATTACACCTCTCATTTACGCAGTTACATGCCAAAAAATCTCATGTCGTCTTAGGAGTGAAGTGACTCTTTTTGCGTCTGCTTTTTTTTTTTTTAAAGTTTTAGTAAGTGAGAAGGCTGTTGGAGCGTGGATACTTCAAACACATCCTGAAACTGGATTAGCTGAGGTGGAGTAGATCTGTGTGTAGACATTGGATAGAAAGTCTCTTTACCAACATATATAGTCTCTTAAACACATGTAGAGTGAAACGTCATCCTGCTAACCCACTCAGAAAAGGAGGAGAAACAGCTCTTCCATGTAGGGACTCTATCCACAAAGCAATTATGGGTCATAAAGTTGTGCTCACTTTCAATAAAACCAAAAATGGCCAAATCAGGTAACATCTTTGTACAGCTATGTTTTAACTGAATGAAGCATACACAAAAATAGCAATACCCTCCTTAGGAAGGTATATAGAAGCCTTTTAATATAATGTAACTTTTTAATATAATGTAACTAGTAATTATTTTTTAAATGGCTTCCTTTGCTACTCAGATCTTCGAAGACTACTGTTTATATTGGGGTGTCTTATTTTTTGTGTACTGGACACCCAAAAGCAACTCAAAGAAGGCTGTTCATGCAGTGCTGTAAAAGAATCTGGTCTCTTTAAATACTCCTCAAAAAGCCACCACAAAACAAAGACAAGTGAGGTGACCAGTCACTTTTGAATGGTTTGCCCCATGAAGACAGGAGTGTGCTTCTGGGTGTGTATTGGCAAGCATTACTCCTGGGTTTTTGAAGCACTGAGCTCTATGGTTTTCAAACACAAGTGTTTAATGCTGCTGCAAGCCTTTGACATTTCCCTGCCTAGCAGTCAAGACAGAGGGTAATTTCACCCTGTGGGGGTTGCCTCTGGCTAGTAGTACAAGGCTGCCATGGCTGGGGGGATAACATGTGTGATCCTCCTGCCATTATCAGTGGAGAAGAGTCTGATGCTATTAACTGCTGATGAAGTGGTTTGGAAAGTTGCACAGTAACTCAGGTCAGTGAGGTTGCATCATGGTGATACGTGCTAGCTTGCAAGTTTGCTGTCATAATGGCTTTAAGCAACAGTGCTTTTCTCCTAGCATGTACGTGTTTACAGAATTTAAAGAGTTAAATACCAGATGCTGATCTAAGAAAGAAGGTCAGACCACTTTCCTCCTCTCCTATTGTCTCCCTTCATTTCCACAGTGAATTGACATGAAAAACAATTTATTACTTTCTATGCAAACAACAAATCTGCAGCTGCAGACCTTACATGTCTCTTAACCTCACTGATTCTTTTCATACCTGTCAGTGGCCACAACAGATCAGTTGTTGCTTAGGGACGGCTGTTGACATCCAACCCATTTTCTCTGTCTTAGTTACATGATCAGCATCGCCCAAAAAGGGATCTATCTGGTCTACTTGCTGGCATAGCCACTTCAAGAGATGGCAGGTTGAAGTCATTGCTATATTGTGTTTCTGCCTTCTGCTATGTGTTCAGTGAAAAGGCTCATCCTTGCTCTGCTGGTCTGGAGTGCAACTGTGTGCTAAAGGTAAGTGCACATGGGAATGAAAAGCCCCTGTGAGAAAGAAGAACTGCTACATTCTTAGAAATGGATGGACTCTGAAAGTGGAGAGTATAGCGGTCAGTTATCTCAGCCCACTACATGTACCAGGCGTGGGAGGACACACCCACACTCGTTAACATTTATATAGGTACAGACTAATTTAGCATTGCTTGACTGCTTTCTTTTTAGCAATAACTTCTTTTCTTTCTTTCTTTTGGTTTTTTTTTTTTTTTCTTCAGAGGGGAATGCCAGACTTGACTAACAAAGTCAAGAGCAGACTAAATGTTTCCTTAACAGGAAGCCACTAGCTGTCCGCTTAGCAAGTGGGGAGAGAAAACCTTTAAAACTGTTCAAACTTTCTTATGCAAATTTCAGTTACACACAAACTTTTAGGAGAATGTCCCAGGGTAAACCTGTTTAATTGGAAACTGAACCCCTCAGTCCTTTCCAAAAGGTGATTGTGGTCTCTCAGATGCACAGTGCACAAAACTGCATGCCGCACCACACAGAAACCTAAAGGTGAGAGGGCTTTCAGGTCTCCCAGGGTGTTGTTCCACAGTTTCCATCTGATTTGGTTGTGTCCAAGGATAACATCTTTTCTAAGAAAAGCATTAGAAGAACTTTAAAGCAAAAATAGAGCACTGAAAGGTGAAGTAATGCAGTCCCCTGAGAGGAACATTACAGTTTCTCAAATGAAGGCATTTTCTACAGTTGTAGACAGAAAATTAGTGTTTCAGTGGCTATCTGAAACATCTGCGGATGCAATTGCCATTACTAGAAAATATCCCAGAGGCCTGTCAGAGATCAAGGATGCTTTCTAACTGCTCTTCTCACATGCATCAAGGAGATAATTTTTATCTCCAGACTGCCCTGCCTTCGACTTTGGACCTGTATGCATACTTTCTTTGTGACCTAATCACATCACATAAAGATAATCACGTGTGCAGGGACTGAAGCCTTCATCAGTGGCAAGATACCATCAGAGGGTAAAGCAGAAAGAGTGAAAAGTGAGAGATGGGCCATTGTTTACAAGTTGTCTTGTCCAGCCCTCATAGTAAAAAGGAGCCTTATGGATGTGAAGCAGTGCAGATGCTGTAATAGTCTTCCTAGAAAAACAAACAATGTGGGTACAAAGTGCTCTTCCCCAGACCTCTGCCTCTCTCTTTCTGAGAGGCACAGAAAATGGTTGTGTTAGTTTCTATTGGACTTTGTGGGACAGTCTACAAAGGGAGAAATGTCAGAGTTGAAGATCGTCATGTGCCTGGCCTGATGGCTGTCAGAGAGACCAGCCTGTGGCTCTGCTTTTATATAGGATGGCACCTAATGGTCATAAGGAGAGGATAACGCAGCTGAGTATCAGGGCAGCAGAGGCATGTCCCCTCCCTTCACCTCCCACCCCGTTGCTGTTCAGGAAATCGGGCAGTAGCTTATAATACCAGTGGATCCTTTTGCATTTCAGTGAACTACCTTTGGCTGAGGCATCTGCCTGCTCAAAGCAGGCACAAAGCCCCAGGAGGGTATTGCTGTGTGTGCCAATGCTTTAGGGGAAGAAGTGCAGTCTGTCCCTCCAACTCTGGGCCCAGTTTCCTCAGCTTAACCCCTTCACTGACTGACAGTCTTTTATCATGATGGCATGGCCGTGCAACTGCATGAGGACTGTCTGTCTACTAGCCAGCTCCTGGTGTACAAAATCTGGGTTGTATTCTTGCTTCTGCTATGATATCTCTCTGACTCAGTTTCCTCATCCATTGCATGAGAATAAGGATGCTGGTCTCCTTTGTGAAATCTGTTGAGCAATGTGGATGAAAGCAGGAGAGGAATGTGAGAGGGCAAAACACAACACTGGCCTGCTGCCATCTGCAGTGTGCTACCATGTGATGGGTACGTATTGACAGCTGTAATCCTGATCAGATAAGCAGAGAGATGGTCTGATTTGCGTAGATACCCTCACTTTGCTTGTCTTCTTGAGGAAGCAACCACTTTTATCCATGTGGCTGATGTCTGAGAGAAGTGACCACTCTAGAGAACCGAAAACACTTTATGGCATGCTGGAGAATTTTATTGCCTGACAAATAATCACAGCACTTGTTACTGAGCAATAAACCTGGGGCAAATTGACTGTCTCTAGCTGTCCACAGCTTTAGGTTGTTACACAGCTAGGCATCAGCAGATTAAGTGCCCTGGGCCCTGCTGGAGGGTGGGAGATGGTGAAGGAAATTCCCAGGTGCTGCAGACAGTAACATGGCAACAGTGGAAGCAATGATTCAGGAGGCAACATTATTTTCTCTGAGTCATTGATGATCCTTTGCCTGATGTTAGAGAAACTGTTGCTGCATAGTTACCATCTTTCTCATGATATTTAAAACTGAGGTTTTAACACTTTTTAGCATCAGCAAAGGCTGCAGCACTTTTTGCAGTAGCAGTTTGAGAGGAGTTTTTACTGGGTCATGAGAGACAAGATAAAAAGCTCCGCACTCAGAGGTCCTGAGGCAGGACCCCACACACCTCAGCTGATCTTGACAGATTGTCCCAATTTGAGCTAGAACAGAACTATTTCTGTTCAGTGATTTTACTTTTCGGTTAAGTCTCTTCTAAGTAACTGCACTTTCTGAAGTTAATGACATATTTTTGCAGACAGTGTCTGCTTCTAGAAGTGATAACGCTTGATGTTTAGAGTTACTGTTAAGGATTGGTATGCAGAAAGGCTCTTGCTTATACTTGCTCCTATGGAGACCAAGGTCACTGCTAAATCTTGTGTACCATGCTGAGGGTGCAGAAAGTAAAAGGCCACACCTGTGGAGAGGAGCAGACAGGACAGGTGACCCTAAACTGACCAATGAGGTATTCCATCCCATATATGTCGTATTCAGTATAAAGCGTAGGGATCACAAGGGTTAAGCCCTCTTCTTCAATGGCCAGCATCTGAGCAGGACTCTCTTTGTTCTGCTTTCAATCTCAATCCATGTATTCCTGAATTCAGTTCCAGAATCCAGCTGCTGAATCTGGTTCCCTTCTAAGTCCAGTCTTGAACTTCCCCAGTGCCTGCTCCACAGCATCAGTGGTGGCAATGATGTAATTGCCATCAGGCGGGTTGAGTTCAATATTGGTTTTGTATATGTTAATATATATTACATTTTATTGATATTATTTTCAATAAAGATATTTTAGTTTTCTTTTCCAAGCCATAAGTCTCTCTTCCTTATTCCCGTTCTCTTCCTCTTTGGGAAGGGAGAGGGATTAATAGAGAGTGCATGTCATTCATCTAGTGGCAACTAGACCTTGATACAGATGCTCCTATTTCCTTTTCTTAAAGACTTGCAATGATAAGGGTTTCATACTTGCTCTTGGCAATCTGGTACAGCACCTCTTTTGCTTTACTAACTAGAGGTGTCTCCTCACATTTACCTTACAGCTCTCTAACTAGGGCACTCTGCAGTTAGAGCCAAGCAGTATAAGTATAAACATTATCTGGCACCAAACACTTCCACTTCATAGGAAGGAAGTGAAGGATTCTTTTTCCTATCAAAGAAATATGATGGAATTAGGTATTTATAGTACAAATACCTAGCTGCAGACTTTGCTTTTCATCTTTATAATGAAAAGCCAACCCAGAGAATCCACCAGCACAGGCTGGATATCCTAGGTGCCCCTGTGCCCCTAATCCACAGTTAGGACCAGTGGCAGCACAAGACCTTAAACCCCACATCACTGGTGCATGCTGTTGCTGCTGCTGGTTCCAGTTCTGGCAGAGGCTGGTTTGGTTAGCAGGGCTGTGATCCCTGGCACCACTTTGCTTTGGCATTTCATGCATCTGCAATGCAACTGAAGGCCATCCTGATGGATGTGGGCAACTGAGTCACTCTGCAGGAGGGCAACAGTCCCACTCAGTGACCTTCTCTTCCCCCACCCATCCTTGAGCATCCTCTTGTCATGCCCTGGATGGTAAGCACCACAGAAATCTGATGTATTATTGTGCATTAGATTGTATGATATCTTATGTATGTATCTTATTTTGATTGTGTGCCAAAAAAGTAATTCCTAATGGACATGAGTGGTTTCATGTGAGCTGGGTCTTGGCATTCAGTGGGCCCTGTGACACATCAGCTGGGTGATCATGGTTGGGTGCTGACACCTGATGGGCTCTGGGGCATGGTCAAGACAGCACAGTGAGATGGGGAGGAGTGTGAAGTAACCCGGGAAATCACATTCCTGCTACAGTGATGCAGCAAAACTTTTTAGGACTCGGCTTTCCACAGAAACAAACAAAAATTAGGTAAATGTCTCTTTTGAAAGCCTTTAGAGATGTTCAGATCAGGCCCTATACCCCTTCCTGTCCCATAGACTTATCTTCTATTTCACCTTTATTAACCAGATAGTTAATCAAAGAGTTGGACCCTCGATAAATCAGAACAACTCAATTGAAGTCAATAGCACAGGTATGTTATTTTAATACTAGTGTGTTGTACAGACCTCAAATTGAAAATTGATTTATTATCAGCCTGGATATAAATTCATGGCAGAGGTCCTCATTTTCCCATCCTGTCCTGTCCTGCTACAGGTGCCAACTAGCTAGTTCAGCTTGTTTCAGCATGGATGTGTCTATAGTTTTTGGTGTTGTGGATCGTAATCGGCAACCACTGCCTGCATAGAAATTCCCTTATTAATTTTCTCATTCAAAGGTGGCAACCTTACCTTCTCCTTACCCAGCAAAATTCTGTCCTGAAGTATCAACTTCAAATATATGTATATACTGTGTATCCACTTGTATATTAATTCATTCCTGTGCCTCTGCTTTTTATCAAGAATCTTGCATTAACCAAACTCTTGTAATTGTGTAATGGAGGAAAAAACAGAGGAAAACCACTTGAAACATTCATATTGCACATTGAACAACACTCCCTAATGCATCTAGTTCTTTTGTATCAAGGATGTAGCAATTTCCCAAGAAGTGGCTGCCACTTTACTGAAAGTGATTTTTAGCTATATGACTAGGGAAAGCTACTATTATTTTTCATTTCCTAGCAACAACCAATTTACTTGGAAATCAGTATTTTGTAATAGCAGAAATGAAGATATTTTCTACCAGACTATCCTGGTGACGTTTTACCATACGACCAGCAACACTGGGTCGATGGAAGTGGATCATTTCCACTAAGAAAGGGTTGTCAGCCCTGTTGCAAGAGTGGCGACTGACTCCAGCTGGACACATAGTGACTAATGTTTAATTAACAGTTTTTGCAAGTCTGTTGGTTTGCTTATTCTTACTCTATGCTGACTTTCTACCTTTCCTACTGTTTTGACAAAAGCTCCACAATTTCTGAAGCACAACGGTTTTCTGTGCAGCTCTGCTTCTAGCAGTCACCTAAAAGCATTCTGCCTTTAAGGGTGTGTAGTCCTACTAATAGAGATGCAAGCTCTAAAGAGGAAAGCGATTTTTATCTTTTTATTGGTTATCCCATTTCTGACCTGGCAAACACGGGTATGATTTAGGTGATTGCCCACTGTGCCAAAGGGCTCATTGGGCTCCCTGCAGCCCAGGCCAGAGGCTGAGCTCACTCATGCACATTGTTTTTACAGGCGTGTGACTCTGCTGACGTCCTTTGGCTTCCTGTTTGGTGAGGCTGTGCTTGGCGTCCTCGGCTTTAGGCACAACCTGTAGCCTCTTAGACTTCACCCTCCAGCTCTCGTTTTGTTTCATCAGCCCTTCCCTGCCTGTGAATAATCTTTGGTGGTGATCACAGCACGGGGCAGCCGAGGGGAGGGAAGGTCCTCTCTGCTGCAGCCCTTTCGGTGGCAGCCGCGTGGGTGAGGTAGTTCTGTGTAGGAAGGAGAGGAAGCAAGTCTTAGGGAGTTGCTGGTAGTGTGTGAGACACACAGTGGGTGGTGTTCCCCCCCAACACCATTAAACCTTCAGATTACAAGTGGGTTGAATCCTGTCAGGTCATAGGTACATTATAAAAATAAACACAGACCTCTGAGATGGATAGGTCACCAGTGAGGGGGCAGTAGCATGGCTAAATCAGATCGTTCCTCTCTCAGGTAAATGCCAAGAGTAAAATCAACTGTTCCTACTGTCAGGCTATGAGGCTTTGCCTCCCCTGACATTGGTGCTATATTGCATGTCTTGGATGGCCACACCAAGGAAAGTTCTTGCCCATGCTGAAGTTTCTGAGTGCATCTCAAGGTCCTGCATGCTGTTTTCTGGTGCCAGACCAGAATAATAACAATGAGCTAGCAAGGAACTTCTCTGAGAATTACTGAGACCAGAATCAAGGGTCATGCCTGTCCACCCTCTTATTTTTGAGGTATTAGTTAGGGAGGGTGTTTTGGGTGTTATTCAGAGGAAATCAGGGAAGATATTGCTTCAACCTGTGGTCCGGGTGTGTCCTTTTCTGAACCCTATTTCAGTAGTAAATTCATGTAGCATTCCCCAAAATTGACATTTCATTATATAAGATGAGGATTATGCCAACTGAAGTATTCTGCTGTCTATAATTCAGTAATACTGTGTTTTGTCAGTGGAAGCAAGAAATTAAAAAATATCTTTCACTATTCTGCAAGAACTCTTATTTCTTACTGCCAACTTAGGCAGTCTATTCTTGCAAGTACTTCAAATTTGCTAAGCTTCACGGCAAACATAACTGTCATATGCTGTGACTGCTCATAGGGCTCTTTTAAAGAGAACATTTGCTTTTTCCAGTGGTTTCTAGACTGAAAAAAAGAAGAACTGAAGAAAGCTGGAAACCTCCAATCCAGTGCAAATGTAAGAATGTTAAAAGACAGGGTTACTAGACTCTGGACAGGATGGCAACATGGACTGACAAGAACTTTATGAAATTAAATGAAAGCAAATGTGAAGTTGTGCACCTGGGAAGAAAAAGCCCCTTGAAGTGATATGGGAAGGCGCCTGACTGGCTGGGGAGCAGCCCTGCCAAAGAGAACTGGCTACAGGCAGCAAGCTGAATGTGAGCCAGCAAGATGCCCTCACAGCAAAGGGGGCCAACAGCATCCTGGGCTGTGTTAACAGGAGAAGAGTGAGCAGCTGGAAGGGCGGGATTACCACCCTCCAGTCAGTGCTCTTCAGACCACATCTAGAATATCGTGTCCAGTTTTGTACACCCCACTCCTCTACTAAGTACAGGAAAGTTGGAGGATGTTTGCCAGAGGACCACCAGGATGGTCAGGGCTGGAGCACTTGCCCTGTGAGGAGAGGCTGAGAAATCAGGTCTGGTTCAGCCTGGGGCAGAATTGTCTTTGGAAGGACCTAAAGCAGCGCCACAGCAGATACGGAGTGGTCTGCAAGAAGACAATCCAGGATCTGCACAGCACTACACATTGGGAGGACAAGGGGCTGAAGTTGAAACAAGAGGCTCAGACTGAATATAAGGAGACCCTCCCCATAAGGGTGGTCAAGCACTGATCAGGTCACCCAGTGAGGTTGTGCAGTCTCTGTTCTTGGAAGTTTTCAAGACTGACTGGACAGATCCCCGAGCAACCTGGTCTGAGCTTACAGCTGTGCCTGCTTTGAGCAGGAGGTTGCAGTAGAGACCTCTTGATGACATTTCCAGCCTGACACTCTGTGATCCTATGTCTAAGTATCCCACACTCTGAGTGTCATGAACATTTCAGGCTTGAAAAGGTAGAAATAATATATTTGATCCACACCCTTTGACCAATCGATTTACCAGCAGCAGTAATATTTTCTCTGATTTCTCTAGCCGTGATCAGGCAGTGGGCTTGTCTAAGTGTTGACTTGGCAGCTGGTATTTTAAGATGAGCTCAGAGGATATGGGTGCTGGGCAGAAGGCATGGTGCACCCACTGCCTGAAGAGCTTCTAATGCTAAAGCAGGGCTCAATCAAGCTGGAGTGCCTGAGCCTCATGGGATGCCTTGTAGGCTCAGAGGCAGGAACAGCAAAACCCAGCTTTGCCCAGCAAGATACAGCCAGCAGGATACCCCTGGTAAGTGAGCTGCTGGTACACATAGAAACAGAACATGTAACATTGGCCAATTTTGAATTTTAATCTCCCCAGGACACAAAATCAATATGATACCACAGCATTAAAATAGCTGCAGTTATCTGGGACATCGCACTTCCCAACATAAAATTAGTTGCAAATTCAGCTCCCATGGCACCCATGTTGCCTGTGGGGCAGTTGCTGTGCTCAACGGTGCCCCTGTAACATATTTCTTCCTTTGTTCCTTGTGGCTCTGAAGTTTGGTGTGGGTCTGTCCCCTCCCCAAAGATCCCAGTGCTGAGCAGTGACCGGCAGCCAAGAGGCCACTGTGTTAGTGTTGGTTGGGGTTTTTTATGAATGTAGGAATTGCCACATTTATGAATGAACAATTCATTCGTGAAAATGATGCATGAAAAAGAAAAATACTCCCCTGATATTCTTGGAAACTGTTGACCCAGTTGCTTTTTTTTTTATTGTCTTTGCTGTGGTGGGAGCTGGCAGCAGCTGTCATTGAGAGCCAGTGAGTTCACACTCAGTGAAAGTTTGTGAGTGGTGGGAGGAAAGGTGCACGTCTTCTGGGGATGAGCTCTGACCCGCTGTCACTGATATCTTTTGTGGGCGTTCTCAAAAAGTCCTGCTGGGTGGCCAGGGTGACTCACTGGCAGCTGACTGAAGGCAGGCAGGAGGCCAACAGCCCCAGCACAACTGGAAAGTACAGAGCGAGCCCTAGTGTGCACCAAAAAAATGAGATGACATGCAGCTATGTGTCTGTCTGCCTGTCTTGTCTGTCTTTCACAAGGCTAGAAAAAAGGGTGACTCTCTGTATTCCTTGTAGGATGTAGGGGACCTCGGTGCTGTGAAGTCACCTTTGCTCTTGCAAGAGGGCATGTTACATGGTTACATAGCAAAGGGGAGGAGCTATCACAGGCTTTCAGCAGACTGGCAAACCAAACTTGCTAAGACACATGTGATACTAAATCCTTTCACAGGTACAATGCACTTTAGGATCCCTGAGGACTAAGGTCACTATTACTCTATCAAACCTACTCGGTCCCCTATGAAGCTCCTCTTGCCACTTTCCAGCTGGCAAGTGATAGAGACCCAAAGGAATGATGCATAGGGTCATATAGGGGTAGGGGTGTAAATACAGCCCAAGTTTTGTTTTGTGGCATCTCCTTCAGTGGGGGCCTTGAAGAGCAAGTTAGCATAGCCAGTTCTGTGTGTTAGACCTGGAGCTCATGAAGCCTCGTTTCCTACAGAGCTGTGCCTTCAACTCTTGTGATGGGCAAGCTCTGACTGAAGATCTTCCTGTTTATAAGGTTTCCCTTCTCTGCAGACTTGCTGGTACCTGAGGAGGGTTATCGTCCTTCCACAGCATCCCTCCACCCCCTGGACTGGTCACCCTGACAAACTGTCTCTTCTCACAGATTTGGCAGAATGTAGTTTTCTTCAAAACTCCTGCTCCTGAGAGTTGTGATTGGCATTGCCCAACAGGCTCTAGGCTAGCTGTCAGGGTGTTTATGAGTGATGAGGCAGGCAGGAAAGGCTGGAGGGACAGGCAGAAAGACACACACACACCGTGATTCCCGGTACTTTTTAAAGAAGCTGAAATTAATGGCTGCTGGGGGGTTGACCCCTGGCAGGAACTGGTTACTGCCTCCAGAACCCTGACTAGATAGAGCTGGAGTTAGCAGATCACCCTGGGGCTTACCCTAACAGGCCTTACCAAAGCCCTGCCTGGACATTCCAGAGCTGTGTCTGATACTGTTTCCCCTCATTGGGCCTGACCCTGACCCTCACCTGCCAACATCCCATCCCCATTCCTATCCCTAGGGAGCTTCCCAATCATGAATCCTGGCCAGTTCCTTCCTGGATGCCCAAGGCATGTTAACCAGGAGTGAAGAGTCACTGGGGTGCTTGAGGCTGAGGAGCTATGGGTTGTCCCTAGGTGCAGCTGAGCTGTGGTATTTCAGAGAGGACCAGTCCCCCAGCCCCAGCTCCCAGGGACAATGAAGTTAGTCATCAAGAGCAGGAAAAAGGTCTTCCTGGTTTCAAGTCTCTAGGGAGGTGCTGAGGCATGGGCTCAGCATGATATAATACAGAGCAAACAGTGATTCAGTTTTGATTCAAAGCCCCTGGTGAAGGGCATGGACGATTTGGCTTTCTTTTTTCCTTGAAAGGGCAATCTCCACCAGTATTACACTGCAGAGGAGGTGTGAATGCATTTCTCCCTTCCCACATGGTCCAAAGGAGAGTTTTGTGAGGGAAGTTCATAGAAAAGCCCATGAAATCCACTTCACTGGTCTTCAGCAGACAAGTACCATTCAGCTGACATGCCATGACTCAGATTGTATGGGAAATGCTGCAGGATGCACTCTGGGGCTTGGGATGCAGGTATTCCCACTGCTAGTGGGCAAGGAGAAGTGGTTCGCTGGAGCACTGCAGGGGACAAGCCTACGGGAAGAGGTTTACATACCCACAGTTCAGGCTGGGTTGGTTAAATCACCTCTTAAGTAGCTGTCCTAATATGGGCAGGACTTAAAACTCTGGAGTTTAAAGAGGGAACTGACACTAGTGTTTAGGGATGAAAATAACAAAGCGTTCCTTTTTTCAGTAAGAGTGACTGCTCTCCAACTGCAAAGAGGGAGTTTTTCAGAATGCAGGCATGTATTTTCTGTGGTTTCTACCGCCTGACAACCATTCAAGCTACAGAAACTGCTAAGTAAGTCTCTTCTGTGATGAACACAAGAGAAAATTGAAAACAACCTTCTAAAACCAACAGCTATGCAAATGTTCAGCACTTTGTAAAATCAAGGGCTGATAATACCAGCTCAGAGTGAAGCAGCTTGCAGTAGGTACCACGCAGCCTCCTCTGCTGAGCTCCTGGTTTCCAAAGGGAAAGGTGGGGAGGAGATGAGGTGTGTAGTAGGAGCAGAACCCTGTAAGGATCAAGCAGGACGCAACTAGTTTGCATTTGCTTGGAGAAACTGGAACTTCTTTCTTTTTCTGTGGGTGTTTTGTTTATTTTTTAGTCTCCTTTTATCTGAGAAAAAGGTGTGACATTCTACAATTCCTTTAGCCTAACCCAAAGCCCAAGGGGACTTGGTAGCAGACAAGTTTGTGCCAATGAACTCAGCAATGTTCAGAAAAAGACCCTAGTGACAAGTCCTGGAGAAATACGGAGCCTGACCCTACCAGAGCTACTGGCACAAACCTTTTAGGGCATCTCCACCTGAGGACAGCTCAGGATCTTTTTGTTAGCCTGCCACAGGGCCAGGGATGATCAGCTCTATGTCTTGGCAGGGAAGGTTGGTTTGGGCACACAGCCATCCGAGAAACACTGGTACTACTGTACCCACATCCAGAGCAAGGCTGCTGAGGGTCTTAGAATGGAATTGTTAAGGTTGGAAAAGACCTGTCAGATCATCCAGTCCGACAATTAACCTAGCAGTGTCAAGTCCACCACTAAACCATGTCCGTAAATGCCACATCTACACTTACACATACCTCCAGGGATGGTGACTCCGCCACTTCCCTGGACAGCCTGTTCCAGTGTGTAACAACCCTTCCAGTGAAGAAATTTTCCCTAATGTCCTATCTAAACCTCTCATGGCACAACTTGAGGCCATTTCCTCTTGTCCTATCCCCAGTTACATGGGAGAAGAGACCAATCCCCACCTTGCTACAACCTCCTTTCAGGTAGTTGTAAAGGGTGATAAGGTCTCCCCTCAGCCTCCTTTTCTTTAGGCTAAACAACCCCAGTTCCCTCAGCTGCTCCTCATAAGATTTGTTCTCTAGACTCTTCACCAGCTTTGTTGTCCTTCTTTGGACATGCTCCAGCACCTCAATGTCTTTCTGCTAGTGAGGGGCCCGAAACTGAACCTAGTATTCGAGGTGTGGCCTCACCAGTGCTGAGTACAAGTGGATAATCACTTCCCTAGTCCTGCTGGCCACACTATTTCTGATACAGGCCAGGATGCCAATGGCTTTCTTGGCCACCTGGGCACACTGCTGGCTCGTATTCAGCTGGCTGTCAACCAATACTCCCAGGTCCTTTTCCACCAGCCAGCTTTCCAGCCACTCTTCCCCAAGCCTGTAGCATTGCATTGGGTTGTTGTGACCCCAGTGCAGGACCCGGTACTTGGCCTTCTTGAACCTCCTGCCATTGGCCTTGTCCCATTGATCCAGACTGTCCAGATCCCTCTGTAGAGCCTTCCTACCCTAAAATAGATGAACACTCCTGTACAGCTTGGTGTAATCTGCAAACTTACTGAGGGTGCCCTTGATCCCCTTATCCAGATTATTGATAAAGGTAGTAAACAGAACTGGCCCTAATACTGAGCCCCGGGGAACACCACTTGTGATTGCCAACTGGATTTGACTTCAATCACCACAACTATTTGGGCTCCACTAACTAGCCAGCTTTTTACCCAGCAAAGAGTATGTCCATCTAAGCCACAAGCTGCCAGCTTCTCCAGCAGAATGCTGTGGGAAGAAGTCTCAAGGGCTTTACTGAAGTCCAGGTAGATAACATCTACAGCCTTTCCCTCATCTGCTGAGCAGGTTGCCTTGTCATAGAAGGAGATCAGGTTAATCAAGCAGAACCTGCCTTTCATAAACCCATTCTGACTGGGCCTGAACACCTGGTTGTCCTGCATGTGCCACATGAGGGGGCTCAAGATGATCTGCTCCCTAACCTTCCCTGGCACTGAGGTCAGGCTGCCAGCCCTGAAGTTTCCCAGATCCTCCTTCTGGCCCTTCTTGTAGATGGGCATCACATTTGCTAACTTCCAATCAACTGGGACCTTCCTGGTCAGCCAGGACTGCTGGTAAATGATAGGAAGTGGCTTGGTGAGCATTTCCACCAGCTCCCTCAGTACCCTTGGGTGAATCCCATCCAGCCCCATAGACTTGTGTGTGTCTAAGTGATGTAGGAGGTTGCTAACCATTTGCACTTGGATTATGGCGGCTTCATTCTGCTCCCTGTCCCTGTCTTCCAGCTCAGGGGTTTGGGTACCCAGAGAACAACTGGGTTAACTATTAAAGACTGAGGCAAAGAAGACATTAAGGACTTCAGCCTTTTCCTCATGCTTTGTCACTATGTTTCCTGCTGCATCCAATAAAGTATGGGGATTCTCCTTAGCCCTCCTGTCAATGCTAATGTGTTTATAGAAACTTTTTTTCGTCTTTTACAGCCATAGCAGATTAAATTGTAGTTGGGCTTTGGCCTTTCTCATTTTCTCCCTGCGTAACCTCATGACATCATTGTGGTCCTCCTGAGTGGCCTGCCCTTCTTCCAAAGGTCATAAACTTTCCTTTTTTCCTAAATTACAGCCAAAGTTCTCTGTTGACCCAGGCCAGTCTTCTTTCCCACCAGCTCACCTTTTGGCACATGGGGATGGCCTGCTCCCGTGCCTTTCAGAGTTCCTTCTTGAGGAATGTCCAGCCTTCTTGGACTCCTTTGCTCTTTAAGACTGACTCCGAAGGGACTCTGTCAACCAGTCTCCTAAACAGGCCAAAGTCTCTCCTCCAGAAGTCCAGGGTAGCAGTTCTGCTGACACACTTGCCCCAACCCCTTGCTACTCTAAGAATTGAAAACTCTTATCTTTTTGTGATCGCTATACCCAAGATGGCCACTAGCCATCAAATCACCCCAATTCCTTCTCTGTTCAGGAACAACAGGTCCAGTGAGGCACCTTCCTGCACTGCTCTCCACACTGTGCTGCCTGCGGTTCCCTTGCCAGCCCAAGCGATGGGTGAAGCCAGACTAGACCTTACTGCATTAAACTTTTGAAACACTGAAATATCTTCTTGTCCAAGCAGCAGTTTTGAATGCTGTGGCAGTGTATCAAGGTGTATGCTGCTAAGGCACTATATCATCCCCTATTTTCTATGTCAGAGGTTTTGGGACAAAGATTGCAAAATGCAGCTTTTGGTTTCCTTGCAATATGCTTTCCTATGAGAGAATGGATGAAAATAGTAGAGATGCCTGAAGAATAAGAAAGGAAAAATGTTCTGGAGATCTCCATAACTCAAAAAGCCAGAAAGAAGCCTTGCTACCAACTTAATGCTTGTAGACTAGGCAATAGGAATGATTAGGTTTAAGAAAAAAAACAAATTCAGACTCTGCCTTAATAAGTATGCAGCTGATTAAAGGGGAACTGTTCAAACACTTCTGATACAGGATGTGGACTGGAGTTCCTCATCTTCATTGAGTCCTATGGTTTGCAAGAGCATGACAATCTGTTAATCAAAAGCAAACTCCTAGGCAGTGAATGAGGATAAGCCAAAAGTACAAACAGAGGAAACTCCCTCACACTGATTCCACAGTTCCCCTTAAATGGGGCCTGAACTGCAGGAGGCATCTTAGATAATGTCCTGTACTGCTGCACTTCCATCTGCTGCTCCATTTCCTCCTTGTCAGTTGTCCGGTGAAGTAAGTGTGAACCATCAACCTAAAATATTCTTTCTTGCTTTGTTGCAACGACAGTCAGCAATTCTAGCTGCTCTTAAGGAAACGTACAGTGTTAGCAGATAAGCTACTGTGACCTAAATATGGTTTCTTCTTAAGAAGAAAAGAGATATGAAAAATATTTGTGGGTGCATTAGCAATGGAGAAGTCTTAGGGGAAGGCCAATGTTTTGCTTAAGCCAGTACATCTTGCTTATACTTAATATATGCAGAGTTTGTGAAAGACCCAAACAAACATAAAGGTAGAAAAATATTTTCCTAGCGGGCTGTGAGTGTGCTTCAGTGTTAGAGCAGATAGACCAGCTAGAGGCAGGAGGACAGTGAAGTCTTCCTGTCCAGTCTGTTAGTCTTCCTTGAGACCACCAGCAGGACTATAACTAAGGTGGTGATTGTGTGATAATGCACAGCAACCTTTCACCCTGAAGGATTCCTGCTTGCTGTTCCTTTAGGAAAGCTATGTAGTTGCCTATGTTCTTGACTTTCAGTAAAGAAATTATTTTCATCCCTCTAATTTATTTCTGTCACATTCTGGAGAGCTGCACCACAAATGACATTGCTTTGGCTGGTTTCAATAGCAATATATCACCGTGTTCAAAGTGGAGTTTGTGCAAAAGTCCATCATATACCAAGAACCATAAAAATTTTGAAAAGATCTTGAGTAGGACTGTTTGCAGACAGCTGAGTTTCTGTGACCAATTTACCCACTGTTAAGAATGAGATAATCATATTCCCATAGCAAAGCTCCTGGAGATCTGCGGACAAAAACATGACATTTGACACTGCTATCACTATAATTGCTGTTATGAGTGCATGGGCTTCATGTGCAGTGAAATGTTTGCAATCCAGACTGGTACAAGCCACATGTAAATCTAGTAGGAGGAAAACAAGAAAGAAGTCTGAGTCCATGCAAGGGGAAGTCTCTGATAGCTGAGCCTTGATGATGCTTGGCATAGCAATTGAAGATGCCAGCACTGGCAGCTCTCTTCACTGCTTCTCCTGCAGGCCCTGCTCTCACTCAGCAGACCTGACAGATTGACATCCTGCTTGTGCCTTAGGCATCTTGGTTCACAGTTCGATATTCTGGGGTTCAGAGAGTCACTGTCATATTAAGGTACCCAAAGTGTAGAGGACAGTACCCTTGTGCTAAGATTTTGGCTCATAGGCAAATGTCACATTCTGCCCCCTCCCTCATAGGAATGGAAACCTCTGGCTTTGGTTCTTGGCAAACCAGAAGGGTCAGCATCATCTTCATCAGCCCTAGATGGATTTTCCAGAGCTTGTCAGATCTAAAAGGAATTATAAATTGGACTTTAGTTAAATCAGCACTACTTCCCTGTATAGATGTGGCCAGAGTTTCTCACAGTACTGACCTAAAAAGGAAGCAGTAAAAACAGTCTAGGGTTCCCCCAGCCCCCACAAAGCCCTGGCTTCTGTATTCTCTTTTCCTGAAGAGCTGGAAAATATGTCTGTTTTCTTCTAAAAAGGACAAACTACCTGTGGATTTCAAACTACATTTTCCCATCTCTGAGTTCTTACAGTCACACCTTCTGCGAGTTCAATCCCTTCTTTCACAAGGCAGAAAGGGCAGGTGAAAAATCCAGATTTTGTTTCAACATTCTCACCATCAGACCACATCAGATCCTGATAATGAAGTGTTCTGTGCTGAGATTTTCAAGATGCTCCCAAGATGACAAAAACAGTGCCGTGGCACAGTAATGAAGAGACCACTATTCCAAGTGTCTAAGTAATTACTGGATTGATACCAGAGTGCTACGTGGCATTTCTGGCCATGTGGAAAGGCACACTGACCACTGCTACTGTGCATTCCCAGCCAAGCTCCCAGACATGAGTGATTCTCATGTGAAGTAGGTGAAAGGCTAATGGGCTGCTTCCAGGCAATTCAGGCCGGCAGTTGTTGGTGCATGAACAGAGCATTCCCACCAATGGGTGCTCAAGGTGGTGGCGAACAGGGAGAGTTGGGTGGTGACAGCTTGTTGAGATGGGAGGGAGGGCAACGGAGGGCACATGGTGCACAGCTGGAGCAGCAGCAGAGAGCTCTGAGACCTCAGAGAGGATCTGGGAGGAAAGTGCAGGAAAGGGGAAACAGAAACACAGAGACAGAGCAAGCAGAGAGATTTGCACTGAGCATGGAACAAGAGATGCATGGAGGATTCGGAGGGGAGCGCATGGCAAAGACACAACAGCAGAAGAGGAAGATGAGCATTTGTTTCAGCTGCTTATACAACAAAGCTGTACCTATGGGTGCTGGAAATATCACTATACCCACCAGTCTTGGTAACAGACTTTGGACAAGTGCTGACAATAAACAAAACATTTATATCCATTCCAAACCAACTGAAGTGGTTAACCTTAAGGTTCAAAGGAAGTTGTGATGGGGTAATCCATCTTTTGTTGAAACTATGGTTACAACACTGGCTCAGATCATCTTGCCCTCTGCACATCTCTCAAAAAGTATCCAGGGAAGTTCTATTACCGTCAATTAACTGTGCTGCCCAAAATGGAAAGATTCCAAGATCACCATGAAAAAGGTCAAAATATTTCCAATTAACTGTTTCCTTGCTGAGAAATGATGTTTCAGCAAAATCAGTCCTTGCATTTGGGAATTTGTCATTTCCAAGAAAAAGTCCATTTTTACATGGGAAACAGCAAAGTAAAACTTGAAATACCATGTGAATTCCATTTTTCATTCTCTTCCTGTTTATGAAAAAAATTCTTCAAAGCTATGAATGAATCAAGGAACAATGTGTACTCCTGGTTTAGAAATAGAAGTAGAGATGCTCATATTCTAGATCAGGGTAGTTGAAGGGCTTGTGGGAAACAATATGCTGCAACAGTGATTTGAGCAAAACTTCCACATACATTGATTTGTGCACAATGGTCTTCAATGACTTGCCCAGACTTTGGTGACTGCATTCTGTGGGAGCACCATCAGGTCATGCTTCATTTTCTTTTTCCTGTTGCAGCTTTCAAACCCCACTCAGCTTCAGCGAAGCTACAGAGCAGGTAAAAGAAGGATCAGGAAAAAGCAGCAGTCTAACACTGGTCTATGGAAAAGTGAAAAGCCACATTTAGCAGGCTCAAAGAGTTCACCACCACACGTTTTCCCCAGTTGGAGACTGTATGAAAAATCACAAAATGGCAAAAAAGATAAAAGTTTGTTGAAGGAATCCTGCATGTGAATCACATTTTCACTGGCAGAAAGAGGGGGGAAAATGGGTGCTACCATTACCAACCGGAAATGGAGGTTTAAATGCTTGAAGAATATGTATATAGGCTCACACATGCTCTCACATACACAAAAGCACAGTCCCCTGCTATCTGGTAGACCAAGTACCCACCTGCCCTCTCAGAGAGATTTCAAATTTATAACTGATTTTAAGGCAGCTTTCTTGATAAGGGGTAATAGCAGCACATGTTTTCATGGGCAAAGTAATTATCTTTTTTGTTGTTCGTTTACAAAATCTCTTAGAGACTTTATAGGAAGTAGAAATGATTCCATATCAGCATGAGAAACACTCAAACTTTGTGAATATTTGAATATCTGGGTGAGGTTTATGAGTAAGAGGATTTATATTAAAATGTCCTTGTTAGGGTAGGAAGAAATCCTCTGGGGACTGATTGTTTAAAATAGTGGATTCAGGGCTGGGGAATCATAAATATTTTCAAGGACATTTTCAATGGACAAAATAACCTCATTGTGAAAAGCAGCAAATATGCATTTTCATGCTCTTCTACCTCAGTGTTTCTTGGCAGACTATCACAAAAAAGGCCTTTCTTTTTCTTTGAGTCTTTTGTCTTGCCTTTAACTTCTTCCATTTTCTGTTTCCTTCCTTGTGGTTTCCTGGCCTTTTCAGGAAAATTTGGATGACTGGCTGTTAACCTGAAATCTCTCTGGGAAGGAGACCTACTTCTCCACAGTAAGTATTGGTTACCTTTCAAGATTAATTCCTCTTTCTGAGTAAGAAATTCTCCATTCTAAACTCCTGTAACTAGACACTGTGTAACTGGAATTGATTCTTAAAATAGAAAATAGAAAGAGAAAGAATTGTGAAGCGGAAATCACTTACAGTAGGAATCTTTTTTTAGAATTTTTAGATCTTCCAGGTAAAGTCCAACCCCAGGAGTTCGATGATATTTAGGATTTTACCATCTTTTTTTCATTCTTGTACAGTAGGTAAAAACTGGGAATCGTTACAGGAGATGTTACTGTCAGAGCGGTGTCATCTTGACTGATACGGCTGCATCCCCTGTCCTTCCTTGTTTGCCTGGAAGTTCCCAGCTTGCAAGATTATGGCGTAAATATAGAAAAGAGACAGAAGTTGGTGGGAAACTAGTGAATCAGTTGCCTAATGTGCCGTGTGTCACATAACAGGAATGCCAATGCCTTCAGCACACAGTTCCTTTGCTCGCCAGTGAAAGCATGGCTTTTTACCATTTCATGTTGTCCTTTTAAGACAAGAACTGGTGCCAGCGTTGCCAGAGCTCTCCCTTGGATCACTGTCCACTCTTGATGACCCTGGCTTGCCAGCTCTCTGGTAAGAGTGGCTGCCATCAGGACTGGACATAGGAAGGCTAGCATCCCCTGAGCAATGTACATAACTCGTGACAACTTCTGCTTCAGATCAGCTCAACTACAAACCTCTGCACTTCTGCAGCACCACGCAGTGCCAGTGCCAGAAATTGAGATTGGGAGTGCATGACTGGCTTCCTTTTCAGTCATGTTTCCTTCCTGCCCTTCAGGTGGTGTTCTGGGGAGAGGCCACTTGGAGGCTAGCACAATGGGGACAGCAGGCTGCCTGCTCCCGTACGGACACCTTAGCAAATCAGAAAAAGAAAAGGGCTTCAAAAACTTCACTATGTCAGTTTGAACCCACACCCAAGAATGGGAAATATGCTGTCCTTTAGTAAAAGATGGGGTCAGAGAAGTTTGTTTCTCTGATTACGAAATGGGGAGCATTGCGCTCACCACCTGTATTTCCTGATAACAGCAATACTGGGATGTGTTGTCAGATATGTCTCACTGAGGAAAGAGATGCTGTCACATTTATCCTGCTCCCCCAAGAATAGCAGCCAGAGCAGGAGCAAGACACTCATCTTGTGCTTCCTCTTGGGTCAGTGTGCCGTGGGGAGCTCTGGGTCACATACCAGGGCACCCCTCTGCTGTGGGCAATCACAGCAGAGGGGTGCCAGGCACCAGGAAACCACTCATCTTGTCACCCAAAAATGCTCCTGTAAGTCACATGAAGCTCCAGTTACAGAAAACATCTAGGTATCCTAAGGAGGGATCTACATGATGTTGTCTCTGAGAGGAGGATGTAGCACGTCAAGGCCATATTACACAAGTGGATGAGGTTCCTGTGGGATGAGGGGCTCAGCTGTGGATGTCTGATGAGATGAGGCTGGCCAGAACCAATTTGCTGCCATCATCAGCACTGATCCAGAGCCTCTGAATGAAGCCCTGGAGGAAGTCTGTGGAGAAAAGCCAACATTGGGAGCCAGCACAGGCAGCGCAGAAAGCACCCTTCAGTTTTGACTGTGCTCTTTTGGGATGAACAGCCCAAAGCCTGGGCTTCTTAGCTTCCCTCTCACCCTTCCCTTCTGGTTCACTCTGCACATTCCTGCCCTTTCCCTCCTTCCAAATCCTTTCTATCCTTTCCTGCTTCCTTCTTGTGATTGCCTTTCCATCTCACTGATCTTTCTGTTGTGGGTATGACACCCTTCCCTCTGCCCAGCATTCTTCTGGTCTAGTGGGGCTCTGTCACACAGTGCTGCATTTGCAGAAGGGCGGCAAGCCTCCTCTTTCTGTACAACTGCTCTGAATTTGATGTTGCATCTAAGCAGTGAGGCTTCAAAGTAACTGAGGGCTGCAAAGCGACTGCTGTGAACAAATTCCTTTTTTAGTTTTGCTTCTGTTTCGGAGACAGGTATTTATTATGGAAAAATATAAACACACATGCTCACACAGACTTTCTCCCCAAACTATACCCTTATTTACTAATCATAGCAGTGACCATGCAGTAGAATGGGCAAAACATGAAGAACGTGAAGTAACCGGAAAATGTTCAAATGAGCTTGGAGGACTAGACTGTGCTCTTCTGGTTGATATTCTGGATAAACAGAGGCTTTTGAAAAAAGAGAGAGGGGACAAAACCCAAAGAAAATAAAAGTTATATTTTTAAGGGCCCATAAAAACTCCAAACAAGCACAATTTTTGTGGTGTGACAGGAGCTCATGCTCTAGCTTCCCAGTTTAACTCTAGGGAGGCAATGGGTTTGTTTGGAGCCTAAAGGCCTTGACATCAAGCAGAAAAATCTTGCAGTCTTACTGACAAAAATTACGAAGGTCTTCTGTTAACTGAAGTGAAGTGCTGCCTAAACCAGGCAGAAGAATTTGGCTGTATGACAGAGCAAGAAATGTGTTTGAAGTGTCAAATTACTACAGACCAGAACTTGCTGAGGTGATGCTGGGCTGATATTTCTGTCTGTAACATTTCTGTGAGTCATCTTAGATAATTCCTCAGATGCTTTTCTGGCCCTACAGCAGGAAACCTCTCCTTCTTTCTGGTGGGAATTTCCCCCGTGCTACAGCAGAGCCTGCGGTGGTTTCATAGAAAGGAAATCCGATGTCCCTCCCAGGTATGCAACTGTCAGGGCTGTGGTTTAGTTTGGTAGTTAAGATATTTTAACTGTATGATCCATAGCATTTCTTCTTCCACTCTCTCTGAGCTCTCTACAATGGCCTTCAGGGGTCCTGGACTTTACTTGTAGCTCACACTTCCCTCTGGGTTGGTTACTTTACGCATTTACACACCCTCCCGTGCAAAAATATACACTGAGGATAAGAGCTGTAGTGCCTTCATCTCAGACAAATTGGGAACATGTATCAAAAAGGGCCCAAAGAAGCAGAGACATAGGACTCCCCGATGTAAGGCAGCTGTCTGTTCATCCTCTGGGTGCATCACTGCCAGTATCCGACCAATGCCTCAATGCAGGGTGATGGCTTTGTACTGGGCTGCAGCACAAATGCCTCCTATGCCCTGGGCAGTCCTGTGAGCACAAAGCTGTACCAAATCATCCACCCTTTCCTGTGAGTGACCTGCACCCGTTGGTTCTACTGTTGAACAAATCCCAGCTGATAATGGTGTTTCACAGAGCCAGCAGTGAGGGCTCCTCTTTAATTAGAATCACCGGTGTGGCATCGGTTGTTTTTCCTGCCCCAATTATGTAGGGTGGCACTTTATGGGAATATTCCTAGTCATGAAGGTGATATGAAAAAAGAGATGGATATAGGAAAAAACAAAGAGAGCAGGAGAATAAGGCTGGCACATATCCTCTTTTTTTTGGTTGGTTTTTTTTTTTTTCAATAAGTTCTCTTGAATCACTTGTCTGTATATGAAAATACCTTTTGTTCTTCATGGAAAGGTTCTGCCCACACAAAGAGGAGTTCTGTGCTGCATTTTAAAATAAGCATCATTAAATATTGTTTGCAAGGCAGAACATCTTCTTAAAAAGAAAGCATATAAAACCATATTTCCATTGCTAGCTCTGCCCCTTTCCATGTGGTACGCAGTAAAAAAATGGAAGATGTGTCCCCTGACAATGTTCCTTGGCACAAGTGGTGCTTTACTTTCCAGGCAGTCATCTTGAAAGAGAAAGTTCTCCCTCTTAATGAAGGTAGCACTGCGGTTACTTAATTACAGCAAGCAAATGTCTGTGAAAGCAAACAAAGTAAAAAGAACCTTTCATTGGTAACTAAGTTATGCCAGTAACTGCAAGTTAATGTTCCTGCAGGTAATAAACATATAACAAGCAATTACATTTGGAAGGCAGCAGCACTGTAGCTGGTGATGTCATGAAATATTGACAACTCTTGCTCCGTTTCCTAAAGAAAAGTGAAAGACACCAGGGACATCATGGGCTCTGATGCCCTGCCAAACATATTTTTCCCGACACATAGGTGATCAGTGTGATCACTGCCCCAGCCAGCTGGTGCCAGTGGCCGTACTTGCACTGTTCAGGGCTGGAGTACAGTGACCACAACAAGGTCACAGCAGGCTTGCCCCAGCCCTCCTCTGAGCTCCATGCAGTGCAGCTGAGGCTTTAGGACATAATCAATATTTCTTCTGTGTTTTCTCAGTTCAAAGTGTCTGAAGCAATGAGAGTGTTGCATTGCAGCCCACTGTAGAGGTACCTTTTATAGTGTGAAGCTGAGGATACCTCCAGGCTGCTGCATGGCACGCAGTGTGAGGTGAGGTCATGGGGAAGCTGGTGCCTGGGAGTGCCTGCGTGGGACAGCACTGGGGGATGATGTGGAGTGAAGGAAGGCAAACTTGGTGCAGATCACCAATACCACCTCCTCAAGCCATCCTGGGGTGAACTGTTCTCTCCACTGCAACTGGGTTTGTTTCAGAGGGAACTAGCTGCCCTATCCCAAAAGGACTTGTAAATGAGCTGGTGCTTCTCCACAGTGGATGAGCAGGGGGCTGGGAGACATAGGGGGCTGAGTTATCTTGTAGGCTAGGAGAGGGTATGACAGCATAGCCAGAACAGCATCCTTTTTCACCGATTTCGTCATATGTGCCAGTGATCTTATCTCACCATCAAAGGGCAAGATCTAGAAGACTTCCTGCAAACGACACTGTGACCTCAATTCTCATTAACTTGGGGATGCAAGAAAGGTTGTAATTTTGCTGAAACCTAGAAGCAATTTTACATTAATCCAAGTGCAGCGTAAATGTCCAGGATGCTGTTGAAAAGGGAGGTCTCACACCTCCTCATCGCTGTCTGACCTTCCTGCTGTTTTCCCAGGGTCACCTAGTGACTGGGTGGCCAGACACTGAGCTGTAGCCACCTGCAGATCTGCCAGAAAGAGAACACAATAACCAGAGACTGCCGGGTCATCAAACGCCAAGCTGCCCCTTTGAAGAGCAACCCCCAGTCCTCAGTCAAGGAAGGAAATGAGCCAGCAGGATTGTCCTGGGACCCAGCTGCATGCCCAGTCCTGCTCTCTCCCACATCGCTCCTGGAATTTCCCCTCCTCTCATCTTGTGGTAGTGCAGTATGTGGTAGGTGTCTTGTAGCCGTCGGGTACAGGGAAGCATCAGGATGCAGCAGGGAGGACTGGGAAGTTTGGCCATTGCTGGCCCACCTCCCAGGGACAAGGAGGAAAACTGGAATGGCTCAACTAAAACTGTGAACTCAATCCACAGAAATGAAAGCAACCTAGCTGCACCCCACCCCTTCAGAAGGCACCAAGCATGCTTTTACTTGTAGAAATGGAGTTCGCACCATTAACAGAGTCTTCTTAACTTTCTTGAGAGTCAGGCTAGCCCTGGTTAGACAAACATTCAGTGATTTCCAGATGGAAGGCAAGAAGCCTGGTTAGTGTCAGTGTAAATAAGGCCAACAGATACCTCATCTATGCAAGCTTCAGGTAACAAGCCATGCCTTGGGCTACTGGGTGAGAGGGGAACTTTTGTAATGTGCCTTTTGACAGAGAAATCTGAACAAACAAGGACTGACAAATTCAAGTAAGAAAGCACCAAATGGGAGTCACTTGCCTGTGCAGGTGCTTTCAGATGCTACTGGATACTCAGAAATAAGTGTGAGAAATGCAGCTTACAGGTCCCAGCTTTGGTAAGGGCTGAGAGACACTCGTTGTGTTTCATTTTTCTTAGGGTGAGTCAGGAATAACAGTGTTCATCAGGATTCACCATGCAAAAAGCTTGTCACTAAGAACAATGTCCTACCTGGGCTGTAACAGGAAAAAAAAAGAAAAATAAAAGAAAAAAAATGTAGTTTAAAGAATCACATTTGAGAATTAGCCCTCAGGCCATGGACTGATACCTCTGGCTCCAGCTGTGCCAGGGTATTGCCCATAGCTGCTCTTTAGGGCTTTAATCTAACATCAGAACAGGAGCTTATCTAAACTGAACCCACTGCACTGTAAGCTGGGGAAAAACATATTTACACAAGGATTTCTACTTTGTGCATGCTTTTACATTTTACATTTCTACCAGCTGATGGAAAACACCCCAGGAAAACACCAATTGCAGCTTCCCCTCCGGCTATCAACACAGTGCTGAGGTAGAAATGTATGATTGATGCCTGTCCCAACAGTTGTCCAGCCACAATCTTGTCATCCACTTTCTTCATAGAGCAGTGATTGCTCTGGTCACAGCTTCTACCTTCCTTATCCAAAATACTTCCCAACCCTCTTTAATCCCTTTTTCTAAAGTACCAACTGTTTCTGAAACCTCTGGTTTTGCTTCCCAGATTCACAAGAAGGCAAATAATTAGAGTCCACTACCTAAACCTCCTCTTCCTTTCCAAGACCAGGAAGGGTATCCTCAGACTCCTCAGCTTGCAGAAGGAAACAGCTAAGAGATTCTAGATACAGGGCAGCCACAGGACTTGGGTGTTGAGGTTGAGGATATGAGCCAGGAATAGCAGAGGGCTGAAATGCAATGCAAAGGATCTTGGGAGCACATATTATGATGATGGCAATAGGGGCCCTTGTTGTCATTGCAAAAATCCAGCATGAACCAAGGGAGAGACCGCTGAAGGCCACAAGGAAGAGAAGGAGGGCAGAGATGCTGAGATGAAACAAACACACAAAGCTTGTGGAGATGCAGGATGTCTTTGAAACACAGCAGGGCTGGCCCTGAGGCAAATGTAAGCAAGGAAGAAGCCAGTTGCAATGCAACCCTGTCTGCTTTCTTTTTAAATGTGTGGGCTTTTCTCCTGCTTTTCTTGTGAAGTACCTTGCTGTCCTGATTTTGGCTTGGATAGAGCTGATTTTTCTTCTTAGTAGCTAGAATAGTGCTGTGTTTTGGATTCAGTAAGGGATTTGGTATTAGAAGAATGTTGATAAAACTGATGGTTTTTTGTTGTTTCTAAGAAATAAAGGACTTCTGGATTTCCCATGTCTCGCTAGAGTGCAGGTGCACAAGACGGCGGGGGGAGCACAGCCAGAGAAACAAACTGGACCAATGGAATATTCCATATCATACAACCTCATGCTCAGTATATAGGTGAGGGTTGGACAGGAAGCTGTCTCTCCCTCTTCCAGGATTATGGTTTCAGGATTATGTCTCCTCTGGGATCGCTAGCCAGTAATGGGCTGGGCATTAGTCAGTGGGTGGTGAGCAATTGAATTGTGCTTCACTCATTTGTATATTCTACTATTACTATTATCATCATTATTATTATCTTTATTATTTGTATTTCAATTATTAAATTGTTTTTATCTCAGCCTATGAGCCTCCTTGCCTTTACCTTACCCCTCCAATTCTCTTCCTCGTCCCTGAGGTGGGGGAGAGTGAGCAAGCGGCTGTGTGGCTTTTGGCTGCCAGCTGGGTTTAAACCACGGCACTTGTCCAAATGTCTACAAATACTCCTTTTGTCCTTGTTATCTCTGCATTGTTTTCTGGAAGATGCTTTTTAGTTCTTGATCTGAAATGCTGAGGAAAATTCACTCTGCTTCTTTCACCACAGCTTTTTATGATAAGTTCTGCAGGGACCATCCCTATAAGCTGCTATTAACAGTCCCTGGAGCCACAGACAGTGCCTGCCTCCTGTAGGATTTCATCACCTTCAAGAGTGATGCAAGGGCACTGGCAATTTACTCCTGTATTCCCTTGCTAGAACCACATCTATAAGCTCCCTTTACTTAAAATAATGGGCTGGCAAGGAACTCCTGTACTGCTCCCTCCCAGCTGTTGCTAGACCCAGGCTCACGGCCATTCCAGCCCTGAGCTGATACCCTGCTGACACCCCATGCAAGCTGCCATCCCTGACTTCCATCTTGGTGGGAAAATAGCTTTCCTTGTGCCACCATACTGCTGAGGGATGGGGAAAATGTGCACATGCAGTTCCAGGAATGTGACTTTTCCCTGCAGCCTTGTTGCAGGGAAGTTCAAGTTCATCAGATCACCAATCACCATTACCACAGTGATGTTTTTTCACCTGCTGTGGAAGGATATTGCAGGTGGTATAAAACTGATATGCAAATTCTGTGGATTCAAGCAAGATCTGCACTAATGATGGATAGAGGAGAAATATATGGAAATAAAAGGATCTATTTTTAAAAGTGCAAAACGTATGGAAAGCAAATGTATGATGGAGGAAGAGGAAGTGTCAGGCATACACTCAAACTCTTGCAATATTCTGCTGCTGTACGGAAATCTTACACTTCCCTGCAAAAATGCTCTACAAGGCATTGCCCCAGGGAGCAGCAGGTTTCCAACCCTGGGCTCGCACAGGTGCTAACAGTGCCCACACTGCCAAAGTACTCAGATGTGCACTCTCTCCAGTGACAGAGCCTTTGGACATGCTGTGCACTTAACTTGGTGCAACGTACCAAAATAAATAACCAGAACCACAGGTAGCAATGTCCAAGGTAAATAAATCTGTAGAGTCATTTATACGTAAAATCTTTCCAGCAATATTAAGTCAGTAGGAAGCATGATTTTATAACTTTTTGCTTACATAGTTATGCCACTAAAAGCGCTAGCATAGATTCAGTTTTATCACTGTAAATTGCTTTTTACTCAGACGTGTTTCCCATAATGAAATAAGCTGTTGATCCTCTTCCATACTAGATATAGATACACTTATAAGTGCATCAATAAGATACACTTCCTTCTGTAGAGTATTTGAGCTATTAGAAGTGATGGTAGCAAAATCTGTCCATTTCCTAAATAGGAAGCTGAGGTTCTCTTTGCCTAAGTTCTTATGAGGGCCTGCCATCTAGGTAGACTGGCACGTTCATGGTAAAGCTGTGGTGAAAAAGAATTTGTTCAGGTATTCATACACTTGAATATATATATCTGTAGCTTGAATGGGAAAACACAGAGAGAACTTTCTGATGAAGACAGATTCCACATTATAGGCCTGAATGATTCCCACTGTGACAGAGACTGAGGAGAGAAGGGAAGATTGGAAGACAAGCACCAGAGAAGGCTGGAGTCCCGGGGCCAGGGAAGGCAAAGGTTTCATGACCACCACTACCTGCGGGGAGAGGAGTGGACAGATCAAGATGTCTGTTAATGAGTATTTGGCTGTGAGGTTTAGCTAGGAAAGAGGAACTCGGGTCAGAATCTCAGCAGAGTATCATTTGGAGGCTCTAGACTGATGATAATGTAAAACCCATTTGCCGATGAGCTTAAAGGGAGAAGAACCTGGAAGTCTTCACTGGAAAGGACAGACAAATTGAGGCTGTTATTCTTTAAGAGGGACACTCATTTTTAATATGAAGGAAAACGGCAGAGGAAAGTGAAGGTGAAGCTACAGTGAGTGGTTTGAGCCAATCTCACACCTTGTGGCCACTGAAAGAGGAAGGTCCCACTCCTCCACCTGTTGCCTCCCTTCTCTTCTTGGCCAGATGCTGGCCCTTCACCTGCCCCACTGGCTTTCCATTTATTATTGTAAATTCAGCCAAAAAAAGAAAAACAACGGCAAGAAAAAGCCCAGCTAAAAGCCTCAGAAGGGCATTTTCTACAGGGTTAGTGAGCTGAATTGGCCCAAAGAGATATCCAGTGAGCTGGCATCCCTGGGGCTTGACAAGGGAACAGCAGGAGCTGGAAAGGATGGGGGCGACACAAGGGTCCCCCTCTCACCAACATGAAAGATGAGATTGGTTGTTTCCCTGTGTAACACCAACCTGAGAAGCTGCAGAAGAGGTAATGAAGGGAGATGAAGCAATAGGCTGGAGTCACTGTGGGAAATGACTAGGCAAGAGGGAAAGGAAAGCAGAAAAGAACTGCTCTATGAGAAAAAGACTGTCTCTGTGCTGGTGGAGAGGCAGGAGCAAGAATAAATGTGGTTAGATATCCAGAAATTCTTTAATAAGAATAAGGAAGAACAAGAAAATGAATTTGTAACGCAGGAAGTCAGCCTGGTCATAGACTCACTGGAAGTGGTCCTTAGCCCCAGAGGACCACTCTCTGGGTGGGCAGAAGTAAGGAGCAAACCACAGCCAAGGGCAAGCCAGGAGAGACTTTGCCATGGGAGAAGGTGTGAGGGAGTCCCAGATGGGTTAGGAAGAAAGGCAATCTTAAGAATCGGGGAGGCAGAGCTGGGAGTATATAAGAGCATCTAAATTAACATCTGTGCTGATGGACTGAAAGTTAGGCAAAGGCCACCAGGCAGGTACACATGGATCAGCTAACAGTGCTGGATGAAAGTAAGAGAGAGGTCTCAGCAACGCTGGAGGGAGCACAGTGCTTCAAGAAACCCAAGTGCCCTAAATGTCCAATGTGGCATGTAGGAGGGTTGGACTGTGTTGGAAGGTAGCATGACAGTGTGAAGACAAAGAAATATACAGCTAAGCAACTACAGGGGCTGGCAGCAAAATATTGATGTTATGAGAAGGGTAGAGAAAAGACAGCAGCCAAAGTCAGAGGGAAGATCATTGGGGTGAAGGAACAGGAGATGACAGAAAGGGGAGAGGGTGATGTGGAATAGAAGATAAAATGGGAAGGAGAGGCAGATGCAGATTCACTTGACAGCTATATAAAGAGGCTGCAGCACCATAATTAATACTGACTTCTTCATATTGCCTGGGCTTAGGAGAAGGAAGCAGGAGCCCCCAGGAATGTTAGCACCCCTACTCTGGTGCCTAAATCTGGTAGTAGTCTGCATCAAAATTGAGCAGAGATCTTTCTGAAGTCCTGGTATTAAATACGTTCAGTGCAAACTGTCCTTGGGCAAGATCCAGCTAGCCTTTTCCTGAGGATTTGCAAACTGACATTTCTCCAAAAGCTTCTGTAGCTTGACCAAATTTGGGCAGATTGTTCCAAGAACAGCAAAACTCCCTTCTCTGACTGAAACCCATCTCCCTGCTAAATGCAAAGCCCTGCTCCAGCATGTTGGGGCATTGCAGCTTTGCCAAAATAAGATGACTGCCAAAATTCTAGGCTAAACAGTGTTCGTTCACCAGTCTCACACTTCCAAATGATTTTGGCTGCAGTTTCCTCCATGCTACTAAGAAAACCTCATCCCAAAGCAGCCACTTGGGTGTGAAAAAATTGTGCCTGAATGCTGAAACACTTACTGTGAGCAATGTCAGGTAGCACTGATCTTCTGTGGACATCTTCCCACACCACCTCATGGCTTCCCTCAGCTGAATGCAAGAAGTCTCTCCTCCCTCCTACCAGGACTCTCTACCACTGAGTCTCTTTCCTTCCAAAATCTGCACCCAAGAGTGCATGCACTTGTCTGGTTTCTACACCATCTCTCACCCTGTACCCAAACGATGTTGGGGAACAACTCACCCAAGGCTGGTAATGACAGTATGGCATCTGGCCATGCTTGTATGCCACTAATAGGGTACAAGCAGATGGTGTACAATGAAGAGAAAGACAGCCCACAGACCTCTGGTCTGCAATAAAGAAATACAAATGAAAAGTGAAGGAAAGCAAGGGAGACTTCTTCTCTTCTCTATGCCACATGTGGGCATCCCAGTGGTGTGTGGCATAGGGCGGGGTATTGACATTTTCCAGCCTCAGGTGGCAGCTGGAACTGGGAGATTGGCTGCCTGCTTAGTGGGAGAAAATGGGACTTACAACTTAGCATCGCTTCTCCTCCAACTATGAGGAGGAATGCTTGGATCCCACCTTAAGGCGGCTGTGCCACTTAGGTGTCTGAAAGTCGATGATATCAGCAATCCTCTATCTTGTTTGCAGCACAAGTGGAAGCAGAGCAGAGCATGTGTGGTTGGGGATGAAATAAACATCAAATAAAAAGCTTTATCTACAGGCTGCAGAGGCCAAGGTGCCCCAGGCCTGGTGATAAACAAAAATACGGCCATCACAGCATAGTGCTGCCCTTCCTGCTGCCCTCTCTTGCCTGTCATTTGATCTTCACTTTGTATTGCCCATCCTTTTCCTCTTCAGCTTTAACCCATGTTCTCACACGTGTCTCTTTTACTTCAGGGAGCATCCAGGGACCACCGTAGGAAGAAGTCCTGTGAAACTTTGCTTCCTTGGTGTGCTCCTTTGTGCCTGCTGGCAGAGGGAGGTGTGGGGCTGGCCATGGGAAGGGCTATGGCGCAAGGAGGCGGTTTGTACCTCCTGCTGGACCTTCATTTCACTTTTAAAAAGGTCCTCAGAAACACCTCAAGTTGATACCTATCTGATGCTAAACTGAGCTAGAAGCTGAGCAATCTGCACCAGGACCAGGCTGCGTAAACACAGCTTTTGCTGCCTTTACCACAGAATAGTTTCTAGGTTTTATCTGGAAGAGCAACCAGGTGACTCTTCCAGGGCTTCTCAGGTCTCCAGAGACCCTGTGTGGTGACGCAGGGCATCGCAGGCTGTGGGTTACTTTATTCTGCAGTGCAGTGGCCCAGGTACAACTGGATCTTTGCCCAGCGGGAGCTGGACCCAGCCCCTCTTCCTGGAGCAAAAGAAAGTGACACCTTGTGTGGTGCAAGCCTGAAGCTTCGTGGGGTCTTTGGGATGTCTAGCTTGGGGCAGTAACTTCAGTGCTGAATGGGTCCCTTTGCATGTAGAAGGGAATTAAATTTGCAGCAAGGAGGGGGGCTAAAGGGCACATGAAAAGGATACATGAAAACCCCAAACATTTGTTTGTGAGGGCCTCAAATTTCCCACCATTGCTCACGCGTGCAGAGGCTGCGCATGACTCTTTCCCAGCACAGCGATAGCCAAAGCACAGCCCTGCTCATCTTCCCTGCTCATCTTCAGCAGGACCCCGGGGTGGGGAGGGCAGAGAGGGAAGGGACAAGTATGCAGTGCCTGGCTGGGGGTGCGGGGGGCTGGCTGGGAGCAGGAAGTGTACAGAGATGGGGGAAACAGGACACCTGGGAGATAGTGAAGGGGATGTGAAGTGTTAAGAAGAGGCATCCCTATGGGGCCCTGAAAGGGCTGAGGTGGGAAGGAGAACAGACATGGGGTAGTGAGGGGGAGAAGAGCTCCAGGGAGACTCTGAAGGACTTGGCATACCTGGGAAGTAGGCTGTGGGGAGGAGAGAGGGAGCTCCAGCATCTTTCACGAGTGGGCAATTGACTTGCTGGCAGAAGTGATCAAGATGTGGCCACCTCCAGTACATTTCCATGTCTTGTCCTGGGGTGCTGAAAGGCAGAGTGGACTGTTTTCTGAGGTGATGTTTGTTTACCTAGACAGCTTTCTTTCAGGGAGCAGAGGAGCTCCAGTGGTCATCATACCTCTATGGCTGCTGCTGCCGGCTTCTCTGTGTTTTGGGAAATCCCTTGTCCACACAAGTCTGCAGGGAAACACGAGCTCCCAGCTATTGAGGCAGCTTGGAAACACCAGAGGATTTTACTTGTGGACACAGAAGGAACAGAGTTCACCTCACTTTGCTTTTCCAACCACTTGACACAACAAAACAAGCTGGAAAGCCCATGCAGGTCTTTTTTACCCCCTTGCCTGAAACCTCAGTACCCACGGGCCTGCCACCATAGAACGTGAAGGAGGGGGAGGTGAAAATGAAGAGGTGATTTCCCCCAGTGCTGTTTGCCATTCCAGCTGTGCTGACTTCCCTTTCTGGCGGTGGGAGGGAACAGTGACTTATTTCTTCTGTCAAGAGACGCTGTTCCTCTTCTTACTTCACCTGCCATTTGATTGCTACAGGGTAGTGCTTTAAACATTTGTGGAACAAAGGGATACCTTAAAGTAAGTGTAAAGAAATTCTTTCTTTCTGGCTAACAAGTGCTAGAGTAATTTCTCTGCACCTCCCAGCTGTGCAAATCATGGTTATTTGTTACAGAAGGAGACTTTGATCTTTCTGCATGTACTTACCAGTTAAATAACTGATATATCTTTTGGATGGACCTCATGCTGATATAGTATTCCTTCCTTCAGCCAGCATGATTCTATATGTCTAGAAGTATCACTCACCTGTTGACTAGAAACTTTTGCTTCAGTTGCTTGTGTTTTAAGAAAGGAAATGGTTTCTGTAGTGCAGGCAGAAGGAGCTTTGCTTAGGGACAGGTTCTGATCTCAGCACTGACTGTATTCCTGGAGCAGACTTATCTGGATCTGGTAGTGAAGTATCATTGTTAGATGCCAAAGGACCAGACTACCCAAAACATCAGGATGTTTTGAATAAGAGCAAGGAGTTATTTCACAACAATTAAGACCTTTTTTTCAGCCACTTTAAAAATAGAAAATTTATGTCAAGGCCCATCATGGCTTGCCATGTGCTTCCCGCTGCCTCCCTTCATGCTTGCTTCTCTCTTGTTAGTGTTCTTTTCTGGCAACAAACAAATATTTCACCTACATTAAAAAACAAAGGGGGAGAAAAAAAGAGAACACATCCCTGGCAGCATTTTCAGAGCTTCATGGCACCACCCATCCAGGTGGACACCGGCACCAGCAGCCAAGGAGCACTCTAGCCTCTCTGTGCTGATGAGGTGAACCAATGGGTCCAGCATTTCTCTGGACTTCTTCAAACCCCACCTGCCCTGCTGGTTCAACCCCTGCCTCAGCAGCAGCGCTGGCATGGCTCCCTCCATAGCCAGCTATCCGGAGAGAGCAGCAATGCCTTTGGCACAGGCTGGGCAATTTCCCAGTGCCTGCCTTGCCTAGCCTAGAGTGGGTACCCAGGCCAGGCAGCCTTCCTGGAGCTTCCTTTGGAGATCTCCCAGTGCTGGTGGGATGCAATCCCTCCTGCCCACCAGACCAGGGCCTCAGCCACCACCGCGCTCTCCTGGACATCCCTATGACCACCCTGCAGGAGCAGGAGGAATAGGGGAGCTGTTACTGCTAGGTAGTCCCAGGTAGGCCATGACACTTCAGTGGGTCTCAGGTCACCACCGGTTCTCTGCCAGTGATGCTCTACTGATAAGTGACCACATTTGGCCAAAGGGGTCCTTTTGTAGGACCATCATCCACTCACTCATCACCCCCACACTGCCTGGGTGCTCCCCACCAAAGGAGCTGGACTATCGTCCAGCAATGGGGACCATCAACCACCTGGTTGGAGTGGCCATGAAGGGCTGTGAACATGACATCTGGCTTAGAAGAGTTGGTAGCAGAAGGAGAAGTGAACTGGAAGAGACTGGAAAAAGGAGAACTTGGTGCAGAGGGTGGGAGGTGAGGGCAGAAGCAGCCAGGAGGCCCACAGGAAATACTCAGAGAGGGAAAGAAAATGAAAAAAAGGAAGAGACAGACAACGCAGAAATCATTTAAAGACACAGAGACTTGGTGAGATTTAGAATAAAGATATTAAAATAATTTCCCAAGGAGTGCTTTACCACCAGCCAATGTACCTTTCAGGCAGTGTTCCTATTACCCTCACAGGGATACAGACATCCAAGCTGGCAAGAACTTCCTCCATAAGCCTGGTCCCTGCTACCTGTCACCTCCAGCATGCTGTCCCATCCTGCAGGAACAGTGCCACTCTTCACATTTTCATAACCATGCATGGCAGTGTTGGTAAAGATTATCATGCACAGCTCTTTCTGCAGCCTGCTTCATGAAGGAGACCACATGGCAGACACCTTGGGTTCGTGTCTGCGGAAACTGAAGCATGAGAGATGAAACAAATTACTCAAGGTTATCTGGGAAGGCCCAGAGCTCAGAGGTTAAGAGTCCCCTTGCCTGTCCATGGGGTAAAAAAAGAGCCAAAGTTGCTGTGCGTAACTTCTTTCATATCTCCAGAGTGCATACAAATGTAGTTGGAGGCACTCGTTATCTGCAGTGCCAGGATCTTTATTTGAAACATCTGTTTCAACATTTCCACTTCAAGCCAAAAGAAACATTCCTCTGCTTTGTCAGTGCATCAACAGCCAGACTTTTGAGCAGATACCTTACCGGTATCTAGCAAATCCTATTATAAGTTGACCTGTTCTGAATAACAGAACTAGAATTCTCTAGTGACGGCCACTGTTTCTTCCCAAACTAACATCCATCCTCCCTCGAGGCAAAAAAAAACCCCAAACACCTTAATCATCATCATAATAATAATCATTATTATTATTATTTAGTTTGAGTATGTCATAAGGACTTCCCCTTCAGCAACCCCAAGAAGCCTGCTGGCACCTGATAGGGGATCTGAAGACTATTTACATTCCAGAGGAATCTGCTGGGAAAGTCCAGGACTCTCAGGGCTTTGAACATCTCACATCTGAGGCAGACGCCTGATTGCTGTAACTCGAGATGGGGCTCTTTGCTGAATGTCTGAAGCCCTTGTCCAGTTGCAAACCAGCTCTCTGTAAGCTTAACTGACTCGGCCTCTACCAACAACAACAAAGTAAGTGTGCAGGTGCTGGCCAGGCATGTCTGGCTGAGTTTGCGAGCCTGCATAGCCTGTGGCAACAAACGTCAGGTTTGTTTGTTTGCCATATACTCAACATTTCTATTATTATTACACTGCCTATAGCTGAGGTGTTTCACAGTCACAAATACCAAGGGGAAAAAAAGTTTTACTGTTCTCCTCCATGGTCCTGTTAACAGAATGTGTTACCAAAACAAAACTATTTTCTTACAGATATGGCCCCTGTAATGAAGGCATGGAGCTTCAGTTCCTGCCTCTATGTGCATAGCTTGGAACAAGCTGTCTGGCGCAGAGACAGGCTCAAATGTGGCCCTTGGTCCCTGGCCAGGAGGTCCCACAGATACCCGGGAAAGCAGCACGAGTTGAGCAAGTGATGCTGTCTGCCCGCACAGTTGTGACATGGCTTTCCTGAGCACCTGGCTGGTGCTCGCTGCTCTCACCCCTGCCTCAGAACAGTCAATCGCTGCTCTGATTGATATGACACACTCCTGCCAGCTGCCAGCACAGCCTGGGAAAGTTTGGGGAACCTCTTACTGAACACAGCATCGACTTGTCAACCAGATTTCAGCTGTGAGAAAGACGCTGTGGCTGCCCATTATAAATTGCACTTTGTTCTTTTTTTTCTCTGTCTGGATGGCATAGGGAAGGAAACAGAAACAAGGAAAATGCTAAGTTAGCAAACACAAGCCTCCACACAAACATTTTAATATGACTGCCTAAGCAACAGCCCAAAACAGCATCAAAATACACACACTTGCTGGGGAAACTGGGTTGTGACATGGCGATATAACCTTGGATTAGATGCAGAAATAATAAAGGCACTTTTCTTTTTCGTTTGTCTGTAGTTTGTTTGCAGATAATAGTTCCTTGCTAGGAAGCATCATCATTTCAGTCTGGACAATAGTTTGGTCCGGATGAGCTAAGGATTATTCCCATCCACTCTGGGTTACTCTAATTCTTCCAACAAGTTCAATGAGAACAGTGGGGACACACCAGCTGATATGAGGAATGATTGCCCACATCCTCTGCAGTGAGTGCTCCAGGGATTGGTGCTAAGGGCTTCCAGGCTCTATACTGGTTCCCAGGCTGTTTCTGAAGTGACTTTTAAAGCCAATTTCTTATGTCAAAATACTGAATTCAAACTCAGGAGTTGTTAAGATGGCTGCACTCTTACTGAGTGTCAAGGGGTCCACTCACAGGGCAAACTCTCACATGAGCAGGAAAAGCCCCTTCATGAGGTTTCTGAAGTTTTTTGTGCCAGCTGAGCCTTCCCAGCATCATGAGAGCTTTGGAAAACTGGAAGTCTTTCAGCTTGCCTCCCACCCCCCAAAAAAGACAGTTTCTCCTCAGAGGCCTAAAAGTTACCCCTCCCAAACTTATTACAGGAGTTAACGAACCCAGCCCTTCCCCATGCTGAACTCTTATCTCCCCACGCAGAAGAGCCAGAGTGCCTCCCAGTGTGCTGAGGTTTTTGCTATTGCCGGTTGCTTTTTCCTAGAAAACCCAGCACTAATATATGTGGCACAGGTACAGCATCAAACACAGAGAAGTGCTGCGTTATCAAATGTCTAAGCCAAGTACTTTTTTGCACAAGCATCAGAGCAACCACTGACAATGGCATAAGGGTATATGTGTGACCACCCTGGAGAAGAGGTGGCTCTCTGTGGTAGCACGCTGGGGCAGAATGTAATCCCAAAGACTGTGGGAAAAAAAAAAAGGAGGAGGGGACTTGGGAGTTTCTCATCCTCAGTCTACTACTAGTGGATTAATTTGAAGTGGTTACTTCTCTGTTTGCAGATCCATGAGAAGACTAATGCCTGCATGTGGCTGCTTTCTCTCACCAGCGCTGCCCTTTAGTCTGCCTTTTGGCTATGCAGATCAGAAGAAGATGCACACCCAGAGTCCATTTTTCGTCACACAAAGGTGGATGGCTGTCAAGGGCCATAGGTCTCTGACTCACACTCCCAGCTGCAGTGGTTTATGATGTTACCACCATCCTCACTCTTTCTCTCCCCATGCACAGATGTCTATATCCCTACTCTGCTGGCTTAAGCTGCTGTGCCAGGTGATAAAAGCTAATAAACCAGCTGTGAACTGGGGCAACAGGACACTTACTCCTGCATGCTTAGCTGGGACTGGTTCCCCAGCATTTGTTTGTCAAAGTCCAAAGGATTTTCTGTGCCTGGACTTTGGCTACTCAGATTCACTCTGCTCTCCCCTAAATGTACAATATTTTTCTTGCTTTTCCTTTTAACCATCAGGGTGAATAGTTACAGCCTTAGAAACAGTTCTTATCTCCCACTGCCGTAGTTGCCCTGTGGTCACAGATAGTATAATTTCACAGGGCATTCGAAGTTTCATGCTGCCGTGCTGCAATCCCCAGAACTTTTGTCACCCATTTCAGCTGTCACGAGCATAGACCTGTGAGTAATGCTGCTCCCATGCACCTCTGTGTGTGCCAAGAAGAGTGAAGAGCACTGGTCTCAGTGTGGGATGGCAGGACTGAACCTGCTTAGAGGGGTAGAGATTTCAGGATATGGCAAAAACTATTTGTTTATATTATGTAGCTCCAAGTCAGTTACATAAAAAGGCCTCAACATAATGTTTTAATTTAAAATACTCTGCTGTACAAGAGAGCAAATAATATGATTTTTTCTTCTCGGTAGAATCAAATCAGGAAAAGGTGTAGGAAGGACCATGTGTTTCTTAAAGGGTGAGCCTCCAGAAAGCAGGAGCCTGGAGGGTTCAAAGGTGAGTCTGATGGCATTGCAGAGCACCAGTACAAAATCCATATCAGTTTTTGTGACTTGGCTGTGAGCATACTGAGGAGAGATGTGCTTTCAGCCTTGGTAAATCACTGCTGTCTCTCTAAAGGCCATTTTTTTTGTTCAGGCTATGAAATAATGACTTTGAAGGGAGGGAAAAAGAAAGTATCTTGGAGTTCCCCTTTGGTATTTCTCTTCAGTTTGCCAATAAGCGGTGGAAGTTTGATACTTCCTTTTATGTCTACAATAGAGCACAAAAGTACATGGTAAACTCCTCTTTCCATTGCAAACAACTCACACAGAAATAGCAGAATACATCTGAGAGTTATTTCTCCCAGAGACACTCCAGGACAAAAGAGCATAACTCCCACCCATTTAACCTCCCATAAGACTCACTGTGAGCCACCAGGGACATTTTCTCTGTGGGTCTGTCACACCGACAGAAAGGATCAGGGGATGAAATAACCTCATGTGAACAGGTGTAGGCCTTCTGCTTTAACATACAGCCCCTGTGAACATCCCTCAAACTAAGAAGTAGGTATGTGGTATATTTCTTTAAAGTCTCATAGCTGGATAGGTTCCCAGACTTCTTCGTAATTGTTAAAAGAGGTAAAATTTAAAAGAAGAATGAATCTATTTCATTAGGTGAAAAACTGAATAGATTATAATTTTCTCGTAATTCAGTATAGTAGTCCTGTAGTGAAGAATCAAGCAATTTCTGTTAAGACTCAGGATAGCAGATCCATGCCATCACAAATTCCATGACCTTCAGGTTAAGGCATTAACATAGCTTGCATATTTCCTCTTTTCTTACAAGAAGTGGACCAAGACACTGAATATTTTCCCTTTTTCTCTCTATAGGAAAAAAACCCCAAAATATTTTAAAGAAACTTAGAAGAGAGAATGTCCTTTTCTTCTTAACATCCTAACCTCTTTTAAAAAGGAAGAAAAAAAACATTTGTCTTTGTTCTGTATCTTTGCGTCACTCGTTTTGGCTTGAGCTGCAGACCTGTATTTAACTACTGCACGCTTTTAGCCAGCTTTACAAGAAGATGAAAACATAACCTCTGTTTCAGCACTTCCTTTAGAGATGGTCAGGTTTTCTTCACATTGTTGAAATTTGCTAATATATTTCACCACTTAAACGGGAGAAGGCAATTGCTTGTCACCTGAATTTCCCCATTACTGTCATTAGAGGAATATGTGCAAAAAGTTAAGGACTTGTCTGGAACCACTTTCCTTTATAAAGCATATTTTATAAACATGTTCTGGTTATAAATCCATCTTGTTAGTCTAAACACAATTATACTTTGATAGCACTAAATGATTATATTTTCATGTAAGTCAAAAACTCTGGACAGCCCCTGCCTTGGAGAAAAAGTCATTTCAAGAAGGAATATACATGTGTGTTATTGTGTGTGTGTGTGTGTGTCTAAGATCCACCTGAAAAATATGTGCAATTCTTTTTGATTCAAAGTTGCCTTGTACACCAGCCACGGATATGACCAGTATTGTATTAAATAAACCACAAACTGTTTTTCCTACCAAAATGCAACTTTCATTTTTGGTGCCAACAGAAAAGTGGTACTTTTCAGGCAAATCCTAAGAATTTCCCAGGGAATGCTGAGAGGAAATGGAAGATATAATGAGAACCATCAGATTTCTGACCTTATCCTTGGACGATTCAGAGCTATGATTTCTGACTTCTTTGCTTACCATCAGAGAAGAATAAGCTTCCCCTGTTACTCATGAACAGAACAAAAATTATTGTTGAGTCATTTTTTGGACTAGAATGATGTTTGTTCACTTGATTTTGACCCCTGTGCTTTCCATAGAAGTTTTTGGAAATGTTCAGTAGGCCTGGAAATCTTCTTAGAAGAAGCTAAGATATTACTATTGTGTCTCAAGAATCCTGGAATTACCCGACTTTGCGGATGCCTGCACAGTGTTGTCACAGGGGATCCCAAGTGTGACCAACTGGGACAACATGGGCATTGAACCACATCTCTCCCTCCAGACCCTCACCCCACTTCCCCTGCAGCCCTACAGGGCTCTCATGATACCCTTACACTGGGCATCCCCTGGCCACAGGAGCACCTTCTTCCTGTTCGAGGACCACAAGTGAGGAGGCAGAAATAAACACGGAGACCCGCAACCCCACAGGTGCCCCTATGGGGTGAGGTCCAGCAGGCCAGACACTGCCACCAACAGAGAGCAAGAAAGTGCCCACTCTCCTGGTCCCCTCCTGCCCACGTGCTACAGCACATCCTGCTGGGGTGGTGGGCAGCCCTGAGCCCCAGTACTGCAGCAGGACTGCCTGGCCCTCACAGCCATGGGCTCCACAGCCCCTTTCCTGTGCAGTCCACAGCCCAAGGCAGCCATGGGACAAGCTTTGGCAGAGGCGAGCAAGGGAGACTGAAGCAGTCATACCCCAGCTCCCATGCGAGTCTGTGCACCCATGCTAATACTAGTTACGTTTTCAGGAACTGAGATTGGTTTTCATCAACGCCTGGAGGTATCCACATAATTTTACAAAAATACATAGGCTCCTCCACCTCAACTGACCTGATTTTGATTTGTGAATTGGGATTTTTTTTTTTTTTTTCCCTTGTCAGAACTCTTCCGGGGGTTGCAATGCCCAAATTAGGATAAGAAGGCAAAAGGGACAGTGCATTCCAGTAGTCTTTCTTTTTTTCCTCTTTCTGGTTATTAATTAGCAGAAGTGAAATATAGGACTTAAAGAAAATTAGTGACTTTTTTTAAAACGGAACACCCATTTCATTAAAAAAATACTAAAAAAAAATTATAATTTTCTCCCAGAACTATTCCGAGGGAAATTACAAGCTTTGATGGAAAATTTTTGATTGCCTTTATTTTTTTCTTAGGAAAACCCTTATTTCTTATTTCAAGCAATTTTGCTTTGAAATGTAAGCTCCCCTAAATACTAAAAATATAAAACTCAAGCAGTGTTGGTTTGTTGTTTGTTTTTTTTTTCCAGTGAGCGGAAACATTCCCATTTGGACTTCTCCTCTCTGTCCTGAAGAACAAAAATTTCAAATTTCTTGAGAATGTTAATGAGATGGGAAAGATATATTCTGTCCCTATAAATACCTGTACATACCCTGCTCATGATACCATTTCAGTGTGCGGCAGTGGCACTTTATAGTACCTGTCTGATGTCTTCTTATTTGCACACAAGCCTAATTCCTCCTTATCTCGAAGGACAGTGATCCACAGACCAAGTTTGACCTTGCTGTAATTCAGAATGATGTCATTTTGTCATTGCTGAATTTGGTCCATTATGATTAGAAAGTGTGCTTAGCTGGGAAGGAAATTAGCTGAGTGTATGTACTTAATTTTAAGCATGCTTTTAATGCTATCCCTTTTCAACAAACCACTTAGACACATGCTTAACAGCCCGTGTGCTTGAAGTTAATTAAGTGCCTAATTGCTTTTCTGAATGTGGGCCTGAATAGGGATGGACTAAAGCATGTACTTCAGTTCTCAGTTAAATTGCATCCTAAAAAGCAATCGTTTTCCTAACCCTTCACCTCCCCTTCATCCTTGCTCAATTGATTTCATTCCTGCGACAGCCAACTCATCCCTATGTTTGCATAACAGAAATCCAACCAAAACGAGTTGCAGCCTCTTCGTACCCCCCACAAGCATACTTGCAAATCGCTGCAATTAAATCCAGAAATCTAGCAATGTGGCATTAATTAGCTTAATGGAGAACTGAGAGAGAAATGTGGTTTCTCAGGCAGTAAAATTCTGTGCCCTGGAACACAGGACACGCCAGTCAAATCCCAGCACAGAAGGCCTCTTGGAAATACTAAGCCTTGTTAGGACTTAATATATAATAGAAGAAAATAAAAGAATAATAAAGAGAATAAAAATAAGAAAGAAAATTAAAAAATAATTGGCATAAAATTCAGATTCACCAGAACTTTTTCGGAAGTCACTTCCCTTGGGGCTGCTGGTGGCAGAGGGCAAGGAAGGACCTGCTGCCCCTGGGCAGGCACTCCTTGTGGGTGTGGGAGAGCGGGGCTGGGCCACGTTACAAGTATCTTGGCCAAACAACACCGGGCAGCAATCCGCCACGGGTTCAGGTGGTTTAAAGCACTTTACCTTTGTCCCACAGGTTTCCTGCCCAGGGAGGGATGGCGGCAGCCGGATGCTGGCCCGGACGCTGCAGCGGGGGCTGATGGCGATGGGGCGGTGGGCCCTGCCCGGGCTGTCCTGGCTCTGCTGGGCAGTGCCAGCATCGGGCAGCCACCGGCCATGGGCACCAGCCTCTGGTCCAGCTATTGCTGCGTCCAACAGGGGGGAACACCAGCAGCCGAGCAAGAGGGGACGAGAAGGGCAGAGCAGGGAGGAATTACTCGCTTGCAACATCTTGCCAAAAAAACCCCCCACAAGCAGGAAAACCAATTGCCACAAACCCCCTGGAACATCTCAGTTTTTTCCCCAAATGATACCAAACGCCAACGAACACCCGTACCCCTGTGTTGCCGCAGGGCTGAGCTCCCGCCCCCCGCCAGCCCCGGGCTCTGCTGTGTTGCCCCGCACGGTTCCGCCTGTCCCGACAGACGCTGCTTCCGTGCCGGCCCCGGACCGGCGCTGTCGTGACATGTGCTGCCCTGCTGTGCCAGAGCCCGGTACTGCAGGGGGCCCGCTGCCGCAGGCAGCGAGTAACTTGCGCTCACATGGCAAATACCGTGGCGTCAACCTGGCTACTTCTTTGTTATCGTGAAGCGGTGACGAGCTTCGGGTGAGATCACCGCTGGCTCCTTCCAGCGCTGGAAAGAGCCTCTCCTGAGGTACCCGCCAAAACTCTTTTGCAGTTTACAGAGACAAAAATAGGTACCCCTGTCGCTGCTGTAAGACAGGCTATGCTGTAAGACAAGTGGGATATATCACATACTGGGAAAAAAAAACCCCACACTTCTCTCAAACACCATTCCATGTCCAATAGGTACTCGCACGTAGAAAGTGATCTTGTCGTCTTACTCCTTTCACAGCACATCCCAAATTTTACACGTATTTAAGCCTGTTTTGTTTCAAGCACCTTTCTCCTTCTGGTTCTCTCAGCAGCCTGGAAGTCTGCCTGGCATCTCTTTGGCCTCCTCTGGGAATACCTCTCTTAGCAGAGGCAGCAAGCCTGAGTCTCATCCCTCTGCAGCCTCTGGTGAGGACTGACATTTGAAACACCTGCATGGACGGGTTGGATGGACGGTCTGAGGCCAATTACCAGTGAGGTTCAAGAAGGCCAAGTGCTGGGTCCTGCACTTGGGTCACAACAGTCCCATGCAATGCCACAGGCCTGGAGAAGAGTGGCTGGAAATTGCCTGGTGGAAAAGGACCTGGGGGTTCTGGTCAATGGTCAGCTGAATATGAGCCATCAGTGTGCCCAGGTGGCCAAGAAGGCCAACAGCATCCTGGCTTGTACCAGGAATAGTGTGGCCAGCAGCATGATGGAAGTGATCATCCTCCTGTACTTGGCACTGGTGAGGCTGCACCCTGAGCACTGTGTTTAGTTCTGGGCACCTCAGTACAAGAGGGGCCACTGAGGTGCTGGAGTGCATCCAAAGAAGGACAACAAAGCTGATAAAGGGTCTAAAGAACAACTCTTACAAGGAGCAGCTGAGGGAACTGGGGTTGTTTATCCTGGAGAAAAGAAGGCTGAGAGGAGACCTTATCGCTCTCTACAACTACCTGAAAGGAGGTTGTAGTGAGGTGGGGGTCGGTCTCTTCTCCCATGTAACAAGGGATAAGACAAGAGGAAATGGCCTCAAGATCTGTCAGGAGAGGTTTAGATTGAACATTAGGACAAATTTCTCCACAGAAAGGGTTGTCAAGCCCTAGAACAGGCTGTCCAGGGAAGTGGTGGAGTCACCATCCCTGGAGGTATTTAACATCTGTGTGGATGCGGCACTTACAGACATGGTTTAGTGGTGACCTGGCATTGATGGGCTAATGGTTGGACCTGATCATCTTAAAGGTGTCTTCCAACCAGAGCAATTATATTATTCTATGACTCTATGGCATCACACGGCTGGGATGAGAAAAACAAAGCTCCATCCAGTCACTGGTAAGACTTGGGACATTCAACTCTCTTCAAGTTTTACACAGTATTGAACTGGACTGTACAACACTTTACCAGTACAATGTGTATTCTTACCTGAGCTCATGCTGCATGTTTTAAAAGCTGTTGTCCCACATCCTGTGACTGACAAATAAATTGTATTTACCTTGTAACACACTGAATGGGTGTCTGTAAAAGACAAAGCTTTCACTAAGTTGAAAGGTTAGCAAGAGGAAGCGTGGATTGTCACATTACCACTCTGCAAACACCAAAGTGCCCCCAGTTTGTTTATCTTCAGAGAAACTGGCAAATCACTTGAGTGATTCATAGACACTAGATTATACAAGTTAGAAGAAAAAAAAAAAGAAAGAGGGAAACTGTCAGAAACTGAAAGGCTGGAAAATTGGGTCTTTTGTATTTACAGCCAGATAATATCCTACACTGTGACTCTGCAGGCACCGAACTATCATTGGAGCAAATAGAAATTAGTAAACTGTATCACCACAGAAGCTTCTGCTATAGCACACTGGAAATGTCCTGATAGCTCCCAGCCTGCCTGGAAAGCCAGCTTGAACCTGAGCCCTTGCAAATCACCAAGTCTCCACCTCTGGAAAAACCCTAGGCTAGATCCTTGAACCCTGTTTTTTGCTACAGTGTTAACAACCATCCCTACAGTTTGCAGAGGGATCTAGGGACCACCAAGGGGACCTGCTGCACAGCAGACTGTGGTGTACCTAGTTCCACAAGCAGATGAATGTTAAGACCTATTTTACCTGAAATGGAGTAGGCATCTCGAGAAACCCAGGCCTGTCTTCAGCAGGGCTCACAGAAAAGGAGCTGTTGCTTCCCTGCATTGTGTGCCTCTGTTCCTTGTTTCCACTAACTGCCTTCAGGCAGCTGAGCTTCTGATCTGGCAGAGACTGCAGTTTTCCTGGGCTCTTGGGGAACACCTAAAAGCCCAGGCAGCCCTGGGATTAACCCTGTCCCATGCAGAGATTACTCAGAGGTCTGCTACAGAGTAGAGCTCAGTGAAAAAACATAGGGTCCCTTAACCTCACTAAGTACCATGTGCCTGCTCCAGGATGCCTCAATGTTGATGAACCGTTGAGGAGCAGCTGCCAGAGCCCAATTACCAGCAACGTGGGGAGCTGCAGGACAGTTCTTGTATCCACTTTGCTGAGGCTGCTCTGTCTGCAGTAAAGCACACAGTCAGGCTGCTAGCAACCTGCTCTGGCTTTGTGCGCTTCTGGTGCTGGCTGTTCCCAGTGGCTCTGTCTTATTGCAGCACCTGGAAGGCATCACTATGACAAGTGTGGACAGGCTGCATTGATGAGAAGACATCACTGGTGTGAGCGCTGCTGAGGGAAGAGATGCTGCTGCATGCAGTAGGGTGCCATACCATGGCCTTCTCCCACAAGCCGTAAATGAGTAGCACAGACTCCAGGAAGCCCTGGGAGAGGATTCTGGAGCACCTGGGCACATCAAGCTAGCCAAGGCTACTCTGCAGTCTGGTCTTGACCCCCAAAAAGCCACATGGCAGAGCTGCACTGCAAGCAGGTGAGTACAGGGCGGTGTGGGCCTGCTGAGGGCTGTCAGGTAGGGAAGGAGCTGCCATGCCCATTCCCTCAGCTGGGTACTTCACTGAAGAAGGACTTCACCCACTCCCTGAGCTCTACTCCAGTCTGCTATGAGCTAGGCTCTGTGCCTGTGTATACTCTTATGGTCACAGCTTCCTCACAGATGATCCACTTCAGCACTGTTCTCCTCCTCCAGACCTCTCCCAAAGAGGCTTTTCCTCCTTGGCACAGAAACCCAAAAAGCAGCACACCACTATGTGTTAGCAGCAATGGCTGTTGTATAGTGGGGGAGGAGAAAGATACATTTGGATCCCCACTTCACACCATGGCCATACCATGTAAACTTCATAAATTCTGTCCTGACAGCTGTAGTTATTTTTTCTGAGTAAAATGGGAGGTTGTATTCTTAGTCTAGGTGATACTGGCTTGAAAGGAGTCCTGGCATGTGTCCCCATGCTTGTCTCCAGGTTTCTCTAACAATCTGAGCTAGGCAGTTGTAAAGGTACCATATCTGCTGAGACCCTGCTGCCTTGGTGCTAGTGTCATGGGGACTTGTGGAAGGAGATAAGTGACTGCTGAAAGTGAGGACTTCACCCTTCTCACCAGGGCTCCCAGACTGGCCAAGAACTGCAGTGTTTCATCCAGAAAATTGCCTACTCTTAGTCAGATTATCTTGTGTTTTACCACTGTAATCCAAGTAACTGAGAGCACACTTTGATGGTAAAAGGACGTTCATCTCATGGAAGATGGATCCAGCACCTGTGGACCTCTGTTTCCTGCCACCTTGCCTTCTTCTCTCTAGGGGACTTAATAGTTGTACTATCCTTACCTGTGGGCACTGAATACCAGAACATCTGTGCTGGCTAGATCCTACTTTCAGACATGGCTGCCGAAAGCATCCCTCAAACCGGACAGGTCTGCATGACCTAGTCCAGCATCCAGCAAGTAGCAGCAGGTCTTTCTAGGGAATCATGACCACAGTCAGACAACAATGTTCAGGCATACTATTGCAAACAGACCTCCCCCTTATCTCTTTGCATACCTAGAACTTGCCTCTTGGCCAGCTAGATGTCACCCATTTGCCATGCAATTTCTGAGGACTTCATTCTTCTGTCCTTAACTTCTCTGCTCAGCGCGCAGAGAAGAGAGTGCGGGGGACTCCAGTGGCCATCGGGGTGCGGAGTTAGGTGTTGCACTCACCAAACTCCTTTGTAACCTCAGCCATAACGTGACGCTTGGAGCCAGTTTTGCAGGGATCACGTGCAGTCTAAGCGGGGAGAAGCAATAACAGGCTGGTTCGGCTGTGAGCTTTGGCTGCAATTAGGAAAGACTTCTTTGGGGAGCTACATGGGAGTGTGGTTTTAATAGCTGGAGATTCTCCTAGGAGCTGGAAGGGCCTTTTTTTTTGTTTCTTTATTTCTTTTCCTGAAGACAACAGCGGCCTGGAGCATTTCCTTGGAAACAGCGGCTTTTCTTTCGCTGGGGTTTTGCCTGGGGAGCGGGTGGGAAGGGTTTTCCCCTACCGCAGGAGAACGAGGCCTCTACCGAGTGCTGTTTCTGAGCCGATTCAAAGCGATGTCCCGGTTTGTGCGAGCTCCGCGTTCAGCAGAACGCCGGTGTTCCGGAGGAGAGCGGTCGCTGCGCTGTGACGGCCAGACCCCGCACCCCGCCGCTGTCACAAAGGAAGCAGATCGGCCTTTCCGTGTCCATACGGCCTTTTCCGCACGCACAGCTCTTGCCAGGGGTGACGGCCGGGCCCCCCTGCGCCCGCCGAGCCGAGCCCGAGGCAGCGGATCGGG
>VZZY01017947.1:55069-111808 GCA_013400335.1 Eurystomus gularis
AAGGGGTGCAGGGTAAGAGGTGGGGGACGAGTGGTGCAGGGGAAGGGGAGTAAGGGGTGCAGTGCAAGGGGTCAAGGGGGGGAGGGGTAAAGGGTGTAAGAGCTGGGGGATAAGGGGTGTGGGGTAAGGGGGGCAAGAGGTGGGGCGTAAGGGAGGTAGGGGATGGGGAGTAAGTGGGATGCAGGGTGAGTGGCAAGGTGTGAGGCATATGGAGTGCAGGGTGCAGAGACCCGAGTCGCGGGTCTCCCACAGTGTCTGGTAGCCTGCTCCTTGGTATTGCCTTAGATTGAGGCACTTGCCTTCTCTCTCCTTGCTAAATTCACCTGGGTTTTTACAGGTTGGCTGGCAAATGTCAGCTGTGGCACAGTTGCCACACGAGCTTCTGACCCCTCTGGGAATTTCAAGCTCTTTGATGAATTTGGGCTCTGTTTTCTACAGAGGAAAACATCACATGCCCATTCACTCCAAACTATGAAACAGTAGATATGGCAAGGCCAACCCCAGTCCCCTCAAATAGTGACACCAAGGACATTAAGAGTGACAGATGGGAGCAAATCAAGCCAGTTGTTTGACAAGACAGAGGTTGTAGGAACGATTTGAAGAATCAAGTAAGTAGCTGGAAAAGTAGCAAAATACATTTTTTCACAGGATATCCTGGTAGCCCTGGATGGTAGTAGCAGCTTTACCTCCTTACAGTACCTAGAAAACAGCAACTTCCTTCAGTGAATGGCATTGGCATCAAAATCTCAAGACTGGCCACGGTCTTGCAACAGACCTTCATGCACCAGGGATTTCCAAAGGCAGTCACTGGAAAGAACATCCTGTCTGTGTGCCTGGTGCTCACTGTGAGTCTGAGTTAATTACAGACATACTCCATTCAGAAACCTCCCAGTTGCTTACATGCACATTTTAACTTCTGCTTGAAAACCAGACTGGAAACTGCTGCATGAAATAGGCAACAAATCTGAGATTTGTTTTCTTCTAACACTGAATAAGGACCTTCATAAAAGGAAGGGAACCATTACCATCTTGAAAACTGGGTTTCCTTTGATTTGCTTTGCAACCCAGTAATAATAAGCTTTTCTTGATACTGGCTGCCTGGCCTGTCCCTGAGCTGTAGGGGTAGAAATCCACCTCTTCTGTGACTTTTGGGTGGCTGGCTGGTACTCAAAAGATGCTTTCATGCTGATTATATGAGTTAGGAGGCTCATATAGCCTATTGTCCAACTGTTGGCTTGAAAGCAGGCACTGCTCCTGCCAGAATGCCTTTAGTGAGTTCCTGTGGGACTAGTGAGTAGGTTTGTTGCAGTCTTGTACATTTTCAGGAGCAAACTGTTTCTGTGATGGAGCAGAGTATCAGAAGAGGATACAGGAGATACGAGGTGAGTGAGCAGGTGCCACGGAAGGAAGCAGTGGGAGAGGAGGATATACTTTATACTGGGAGGATTGAGAGTATTATGGTGGATGGGGGAGTCAGTGTGAAGGGGAAGTAGGAGATAAGGGAGTGCTTACTTTGTGGCTGACTGGGGACACTGTGGTAGACAGGATGACTGTGGCTGCTGTAGAAAGGGAATATGGTGTTGGCCATGCTGGCAAGTTGAGTGTGAGAGTGGTTGTGTGAGCAGGACATTGGGTAGAATGGTCTGGCACCCTTTACTGTGCCAGAGCACATAACAGCTTTCTGGTTGTGCCGATACATCCATTGATGCTGAAAATCCAGCTCCCCAGATCAGCCATTCCCAGTGCTCACATCTAAGATATGAACGAAAATGAAATAGCAAATGGCATGAACTTCTCCCTCCATTACACTGCAGAAGGGGACCTGAGCTGGTCTGGGATTTCAGCAGCTATTTGGGGCAGAGCCTAGATATGAATAAAGACACAACTTGATGAAGTTCAGATCCAGATAAGAGAATTGGTCCTTGCTCATCCTTCACCATGGCAAAATCCACACGGAGTGGATAAACAAGAGAGCTAACTTGTGATTTATTCCATTGGGAGAGAGGACTGTTCCTGTCTCTGTTTTTCCCTCTCTAAACTGCTTGGCTATCCCCAGTCTCTGCTCCCCTGCACCAGCCACCAGGCTGATGGGACATCTCAATAGGGCTGCACAGAAACTGTGCACCCAGAACATCTCTATGGTTTTCCTTTTCCCTCTTGAGTGTTCCAGCTCCGTGGTCTGCAAGAGAGAGTTTCCACAGAGACCAGCTGTTTTCATTGTTCAACTGGCTTGTCTGCACCACAAGATCTTACTAAGGCTACACACATGATTTGTGAGAACTGAGCAAAGCGCCAAGAGGATGGTTGTATGCCTTGGCAAGCAGTGCTTCATGTTACACCAGTCCACTTTTGGCTAAACCCTGAACCAGTCCTGTTTATATAAATACTGTGGTGCCATTGTAAGGATGAGAGAACACTATGGTGTATGTTCAACTTAGAGAAACCTTTTCTGCATTTCAGGGACATGAGAATCTTTCATGCATGTGTAACACCAGGACCAGAGGCTGACAGGACCTCTGCTCCTTTTTCAGGAGCCAAACTGGACATACTCATGATGTGAATGTATTCTTATTGGCATTAGCACAGGTGCACCGTTGTGTCTCAGCAAGGCAGAGGGGCTATTTTCAAACCGTTGATGCAAAACGAGCTGAAACAACAGCATCCATCACACTACTAAATTGTCATTCACAAGAAGTATGGAGGCAATTTTTGTTTAGATAAAATTTGCTGGTAAGACAGCAATGAACACAAGATATTCAATGTTCTAATAAAATAGTAATGCTGCAAGCTCAGCGGCTCATGAAACATTTACAATCTGCAGCCAGTAAAGTGCAAATGAGATTTAAGCACCGCTGTTGCTAGATGGATGGAAACCAGTTAGAAGATTAGTGGGAAGATTATTCCACACAGGTTAGAATGAGGTTCATTAAATGCCTATCAGTTCTCTCATTTGCTGTAAGAGACAGGGAGGGCTGTGGGATTGCACCTGTTGAAGCAGTGCTCATCTTCAGCGCCAGTGTTGAGCCAAATGAGCTCTTCTCTTTGGCTTCTAGTTTCCTTTACTTCTCTCGCCTCCTTGCATCAGGAGTTTGCAGAAGCAGTATTGCCAGCGCACTCACAGATTCCTATTCTTTATATGGGAAATTATTAGGTACCAGACTTGCAGTGGGCTCTGGAGGGGAGGATGAAGAAGGGGGCACAGTCAGAAGCCACAGAGCTCTCCATAAGTTCACGGTAAGAGATGTAATGAAGGAGACTTCACTTGCTTCAAACCCAGATAAAAAATACTCACCAGGCAGATGATTTCATTCACTGTTTGTTCGGTTTTTTAACCTTTGCCTGACCCCATTTTATCATGTGCTACAGTAAATTGCAATCATTACTGTCATACCTAAGTGCTCTTCCACAGCTCCTTTGCAAATTAGAGGTTAAAAGAAGGATGGTGGATAAAATCAGAGAGGGAAGCCCCCAGATACCTTACTTCATGTTTCCCATATTACTCTAGTCAACTCATTCTGATTCTTTTCTAAGCAGTTATTGTGTAAAACAAGCAGGCCTTGCTTTTTGGTCTCTTGCTGTACAGCAGGGCTCATTCACCAGGCTACTCTGCTTCTTTTAAAACTGGCCCATATTTATTGCAAGTTGTGTTTTAAGAAGAAACCCCAAGGCTTTCTGGACCGCTAAATGTGTGAGAAATTAAACAAAAAAACACATCTAAGCAGTAAATCTGCTGAGGGAGAAATAATCTTTTTCTATGTCCAGTGTCAACGAACAATGTAACCCTGTGAGGTGCCTGTGCCTTTTTAACACTCTAGCAATACAGGCAACAGCAATACTGCCCTTGGATGAAATCTTGATCCTGTTGCAGTTAAGAAGTGCTGCCAGTCCTTGTTACAGGCTGTACTTGTTGTGAACTGCGTTACTTCACTCTATGAACAGAGATACAATATTCTCACAAATATTAACACAGCTTTTGATGGGCATGATGAGTCACATGTCACATGACACGTCATTTTCTGACAACAGAAAGATCACGGAAGTATCTAATTTGAAAAATTGAGATCCGTGTGTTTTAAGACTGATTTCAATCCATAAACATACAGTAATGTCAATAAATCCTAAGATGGGAACCAATCCTGGCCCAGGTTCCTTAAGCATGCTTCTGAGAGTCATGGTTGAAGAAGAAAGCCCATGGCTTTGGGCAGTGAGGCTGAAAGAGAAAGACAGGTAACTTCTATAATAAACCACAAAGAGGGTAAAAGCCTTATGCTCTTGGAAACAACTGTTTCCCTGAGAGCCTACTCAAGCTCACAGGAGATCAATGTTTGAATGGCAGATCAAGTCATTCATGACACTTCTATTAATTGCTGCAATAGGAAAGGGTGGTCAGGGTTGCTAAATGCAAGGGATGGAAGTTTCTGAAATGATTCAGTTGCCAACAGTATGAGTGGTACAGATTATATTTGTACTCATAGTGAGGAAGGAAGCTTGCAAAGCTTGCAAACAGATGCACTGAGCCTGAAACAATAAGGAGAGGACCATGATCTCAATGCACTGTGATGGCAGTAAAGTCCAGTCTTAGGGAATTTTGAAGTTATTACTGGCTTAACTCCTTTCAGGAGAGAGAAATATGGAGGGAAGGATAAAATAACCTGTATACTTGTTAGCCATGGAAGGTCTAGTATATAGACGGTCAAAAAACTTTCAACAAAATTGTTAAATAGCTTCTTAGAGTGAAGTTACAGAGATTTTTACAGCAACATAGTTGAAGTTGTTGTTTTAGCACCACAGAAACAGACCTGTTTTAGGGAAGAAGAAAGCCCTTGGGAAAAGCCAACATAATGATGGTCAGTTCAAGTACTTCTGAAAGTCAGTACAGGCCTTACAGTATTCATGCTGTATTAGCTGGTCATCCTCTTGTAAAATATTGCATTAGAGAAATACAGATGAGAAGATAACAGGCAACTGAGGAAACGGTGGAGTCTGTCATGTAAAAGCACTGAAGGGCTGAACTGAATAATGTTCCCATTGTTGAAAAGTAATTGCCATGAAAAATGAAATTAAATTATGAATTATATTTTAAATAATATTTTTTTAAAAAAAAAAATACTGAATTCTTAAAAGCTTTTGAAAACTTCTTGTTGTATTTATTGCTGCATTTTCAGTTTTCATTGAAAAATGAAAACCATTTTTCAGCAAGAAATGTGACTGAAAATAAGCACAATAGTCAGCAAACTTTTTTGTAATGTTAGGGAAGACAGGACTTCTGGCCAACCTTATTGACCTGACTGGGTCAGAGCAAGCAGAAATTTGAAGTCATTCATTACAGCCACATGGTCTTTAACTCTGTGTTGCAACAGTAGTAGAAAGTTCTGGCATAGGATGTGGCAAAATAACTCTAATTTCAACCTATGACGAGCTTGTATAGCTCCCTTTTAAATGAATATAATTTTGGTCAGTGCCTCAAATGAGCGTACATAAAGGCTACCTTTAAAAGCAAAATGTTGTTAGGATATGGTAGAGAGAGTTTGTCGACTCTGCTTGGGGAAAGCAGGCTACCTGGGTAATTATTTCCTTAGTGAGGCTGCATAAAACTTGTATTGCATTTAATTCAACACAAAACAATTTCTATATTTCATGTCGTGGGTAGGAATGAAAATGGAGATAGTTCATCAATGCTGATATGTGATATAAAAAGAGCTGAGAAGCCAAGGGTATGAGAGTGCATAAAAATGTTTTGTGTCCTGACCAGTACATTGCTTAAAAAAAAATTTTACAATCAGCCCCAATTGTTCATTCTCCCCATGCAGAAGATACTCACATATTCATTTTTAAAAGGGCAAATCAACCATAATTCAGTTTATAAACTGTGAAGCTGGTTGTGAATGTCTGGATGAATATTCATTAGAATCTCTTAATCTGCCATCGACTGTGATTCATTAGGCATATGTAAATATCACTCACTTTAATTGCCCCTAAACTGACTTAACATAATATTGTCATTAGCAAATTATTAGTTATTTGTGTAACTAATGGTACATTATGATCTACACGTTAAATCGCCGAATATATGATTGCAATTATGATGATGTTTTATGCTGGGTGCTTTGTAAACTATTTGATGAAATATAATGGAGCCAAATCAAATCTGCTATGTTAATAGGACAGTTGTGGAACTTTATTATTATATTTCTACACCTTGGTGACTGCTGCAATACGTGAGCCTTTACCCCACCCCGTGCTTCGATGGATTACGGATCAGCTTCACATCCCATATCCGAGGCTGGCATAACTTTCTCATGGCTGCTTATCCCTTGTTTTACCTAATGAAGTCTGTTTCAGTTCATTATTGGTGAAAGTGCCCTGGGTTGCTGTGGTAAGACCTTTACCCTGACAGGCCAGCGGGAGGGAGCAGAGAAGATGGGCTTTGCAGTGTGGCGTGTCAATGCGCCTTGCTGGACGCTGGTGTTGAGGTAGCAGCATGGGACAGGCTTTCTTCCAGTGCCCGTAATCTGCTTATTTTTCTGTAATCTATTAATATATCAGTTTTGTATTTTCTCTGCCTCTTAACTTGCTGACTCTCCTAGGATGAGAAGTCTTGCCGGGCTGTTTGACCCACTCACTCTCTAGCATTTCCAAGAGTTACACATTGAGCAAGAATCTTTAAAGATGACAACGTTACTATGGTGAAGCTTTCAATTAGTGTTGCTAAAAGGTTTTTAATTACAAGACTAGTCATAGCAGGAATATGTTTTTGCAAAAGGGATGAACGGTATCCTCACAGGCTTTTAGTGAGTCTTGTGTCTAAATGCAAATGTATTTATGAGCGTGTTAAAGTTTATAGTCCCAGGAATTTAAGAAAGGGCCAGTTCCCATCGCCACATATTTATTCAAGATGTATTTAATGTGACAGTTACTTAATTTTTTTAAAAAGAGCTTATTAAGGCATATTTACTAGGAACTAATGAAAATGTAGTGAATATGGACCTGGTCACGAATTAATACGAGGCCTCGGAAGGATCATCCTGCATCACTAAGTGGTTCTCCAGCCGTTCCCATCCACCATGATGCTCTGGCTGGGACCTCAGAGCTCAGGTGCTGCAAGCCAGGCTGTACCTGCCGTCAGTAATGGGGAGGCAGTTCTCTCAGATTCCACACAGTCTAGCCTTCCAAATGGAATAAGACACTTAACTGTAAGTTGAATAGATGCAGATGTCATGAGTGTTGAGGGAACTTTTTCACTGAGTTCAAAAGACTTTGGGACAGATGCAAAACGTCTCATGTTAAAAAATGAACCAAAAGCATGGGAAACAGGTGCTGATGATGCAAAATGGAACTATCCCCTTGGAAATCTGGAATTCCTTGCAAAGTTGGCTAAACTTAACTAAAGCTATGGCTTTCCCTTGATTTGGTTAAAACAGTGCAAAAAGCACATGGAAATTATTTTGATATGACTCAGATTGTATTTATTTCCCTTAATTAGATTAGAAACAGATTTCTGCTAAGTAACAGGACAAAAAAATTGGAAAACAAAGTAAAAGATCTCACATGGGATTGTGTACTCATTTAATGGAAATAGCCCGTAGTCTTATACAGACATTCCCTAAAATTTGCCAGTATCAAGTCTGACTTGACTCCCAGGAGTACAGCAGACCTTTGGAACCAATCAAGAGAGTTCAGATACTATTCAGCCGGTATTTGTAAGGAACTCCTGGCAAATTAATTGCAGAATAATTCACATAAATTATTGTCTGGCTAATTTTGAAAAATGAATCAAGCAGGAGAAAAGGACACATTATTACATAATTTGTTCAGTCCTAGTAGAAACATTAATAATGCTCAATAAGGGTAAAATAAATTGCTCTCAAAGACTACTTTGCCCTATATCAAACCTCATGGAAGGCAGCAGGAATGCTCCTCTGTGTCTAGCATGGGCAGAATAAGAAAGAGAGAGAAGCAGAGGACAGACTGGAAGACAGGCTGTGGTAACAAATGTATTTCCAAGACAGATGTAAATGTCGGTGGGTGATGCTCTCTTTGTGGAGGGCAGCTGGCAAACCCACCTCCAGCTCTATCCTCTGTCCTCCATTCCAGGATCTGATGAGCTCTGCAGACTCTCCCTAGGATTTGGGGAGTTTGCTTCCGAGGGCTGGAAGCTTTTGAGGGGTGGAGGAGTAAGAAAGGAGATGGCCCTTGGAGTCACGCATGGTGCTGTCATGCAGGACCCCAGACCCATTTCCAGCCCTGCCCCTGCAATGCTGGAAAGCCTTGGATGGATTAGACTTTGCTTCTCCTCCTGTAAAACAGTAGTGGGAAAGGGACATAGGCTTCTGGATGCAAAATAAGCTGGTTTGAGAGTGTGCTGGTTTGAGAGTGTCCTGGTTTGAGTTAGAACAGAACTAATTTTGTTCAGTGATTTTACTTTTCAGTTCAAAGTAACTGCACTTTCTGAAGTTAACGGCATGTTTTTGCAGACAGCATCTGCCTCTAGCAGTGATAACACTCAATGTTTATAATTACTACCAAGGATTGGTATGCAGACCAAGGTCACTGCTAAATCCTGTGTACCATGTTGGGAGTGCAGAAAGTAAGAGGCTGCATCTGTGGGGAGGAGCAGGACAGGTGACCCTAAACTGACCAGTGAGGTATTCCATCCCATATATGTCATGTTCAGTATAAAGCTGAAGGATCACAAGGGTCAAGCTCTCTTCTTCAATGGCCAGCATCTACGGAGGACTCTGTCCATTCCACCTTCAATCCCAATCCATGCATTCCTGAATCCAGTTCCAGAACCCAGCTCTTGAATACGGTTCCTGTCTGCCACTGGGTCTAGTTTGGGACTTCCCCAGTGCCTGCCCTGCAGCATCAGTGGTCACTGTGATGCAATTGCCACCAGGGAGGTTAGATTATATATTAGTTTTGTATCTATTTGTATCTATTTCATTTTATTATTAATATTTAATTAAAGCTGTTTTAGTTTTCTCATTCATAAGTCTCTCTCCCTTATTCCCTTTCTCTCCTCCTTTAGGAAGGGAGAGGGGTTAACAGAGAGCGTTTGTTACTCATCTAGTGGCCAGCCCAGCCTCTAAACCTTGACAGAGAGATTCTGGGCAGCTGCTGTGAATTGTGGACCTGAAATAATCTGGGTGAAGTCTTTTGGAGGGTTTTCTTCCTGTGTGGATGATTTTGTAGATCTGCAGCCATAACAGCAGTGGCGTTGGTGCCACAGAGGGAGAGGGCTTCATCAGAACCAGGGGCTGAAATCTCTTTCAGAAAAGGTACTTGGGGCTACTTTGTAGGAGGCCTACTTAAGAGCTCAGATAGAAGTGAATCAACTGTGGCTGGGTTCACACATAGGACAAGAAGTTTGCATTGATGTTATTTGTTAATTAAAAAGGAAAACAAAGATATGATGCTTTTATTATGTTAGAACATTTCAGTTGCTTGTTAGAATTCTTCCTGGTTAATAAACTACCTGCCAGATTAAAATGTAATAATAATAAAACCATCATAGTGTGATGATTAAATACGATGTAAGGTTTATTTTGAAGATGAGTGCTTACAGCACTGGTAAGAGATATAGGCCTGAAAAATGTACTTATCAGTAGGAAGAAAAATTTCTGGGAAATGAACGTGTGGAATAGATACCATAAAACATAAATGACTTACTGAAATAGGAACATTAGAAGAAATTTTCTTGAGGTGATGCAATATGTTATAAGGGTCCTGAACTCACTGGGCTGGGTTACAAAGCTTTGTAAAGTAAATGCTTTGAAGGAAAGCAATCACTTTGACTCCAGTAACAGCAGCACATGAGCTTTGCTTCTTGCTTTCTGCTGAGGAAGGCATTTGAGTTTCTGCAGTTGGTTTACGTTATGTTATGCTCTTCTTCATCTGCTTGTTCCTAGGGGAATAATACTCATAAGACACTAATTTTGATCAGAGGACAGGGCTAGTCGTGCACATTAAGGAAGGCTTGAAATGTTGATGTGGCTTAGGGGGATTCTTACACTGACCTCTTGCACATGAGCAGGAACTGGAAGTCATAGAATCATAGAATGTTTTAGGCTGGAAGGGACCTCTAGAGGTCATCTAGTCCAACCTCCCTACACAGTAGGGACATCTACCTAGGTCAGGTTGCTCAGAGCCTCATCAAGCCTGACCTTGGGGATGGGGCCTCCACCACCTCTCTGGGCAGCCCATTCCAGTGCTCTATGACCCTCAGAAGTCCTTGTTGGCTGTCTTCTTCCCTCCCACTTATCCCTGTCATTTGGAAAAAGAGACTGGATTTGAACTCTTAGAAGGGACTTGTAAGCCTTCAAAAGCTTAAAAGTACATTTTCCCTTTCTGGTGCTCTTGGAACACACCTGCAGGACCTGCTTGCCATTGCCGCTCTCGGGTGTTAGACATGTCACTGCTAACACCACCATGGTGCTTCTTGGACGTGCTTCTTTCCTTCTTGGAGGAAATTTTTAGTCACTACAGAAAGCGAGCATGGCGGTCCCTTAGCAGAGGACATATCTTACCTGCATCCAAAAGCATATGCATAGGCTGAATCTGACCACATTTGCAGGATGGGCAATGAGGATGCCTCAGATGTCTAGAGGCAGGTCAGCTTGTGTCACATGTAGAGATATGGGCGACTGTGCATGGAGAGTTGAGGGAAAAAGGAGCAAACTCAGTAATTAAAAGAGGTTTATATTCCTTTGGATCCTCACTATGATGGGCACCTCCTGTAACTTGAATGGTTTTCAGAGTAGCTCACACTGCCTCAGCACATGCCAGCTCAAGCTAAGGTGCCATGTGCCCACAGCCCAGAATTTCTTGTTGTTCTATCCTCTGGTTTTTATATTAGGGCTCTCCCCAGATCCTGCAAGAGAGGCTTTGACCCCCATGGGACTTTAAAAATCGCTTGAGGCTGCTCCAACCATCCTCCTTGGTTTATAGTTTCCCAACAAGATGAGAAGCAGTGCTCCCTGCTATTGCACAGAAAAAGAGCTTCTAGTCTCTGTTTTGCAAGAAAAGTATCTGACATGGGCCTCTCTTGTGCATTTCTTGTGATGTTGTGCTATATGGCAGTGAAATGATCTGGATTACAAATCCCCTTAAAATATGGACAAAACTGAAAAATTACATGTGGATTGAAACCACATCTGGGGAACGTCTGCTGCAGTTAATAGAAAAGGTATGGAGCGAAGACCTGACTGCATGTTAAAGATCTGCTGGTACTTTCAGTCCTTGGCAAGTAGTTGGGGAAGCAGAGGGGAACTGCTATGCCTGCCATGCTTGCCATCAGGGTGTCCAGGGTGTCTCCACCTTCAAACCAGCTCTCCAGAGCCAGTTCCTGAACATGTAAAATGAGGACAATGATATTTTCTTGCTTTTGTAAAGCACATCTTTCAGATCTACAAAAGTACAATATAAAAGCTGCTCATTATTATATTGATACTGTTCGTTAGTACATATGCATAAACATCTAACTTCAGGTTGCTTTTAATGATGAATATGTGAAGTGTCAATGCAATGGCTGTAGCTGTTTCTACAGAACTTGCCATTAATCTAAGAAATTAGGACATCACTTGTAAATACATGACCATCATAGAAAATTTGCACCAAGGTTCACAATTCAGATTATGAATAAATCTTTTGGGAGCCAAGTTTACAAGCTTTACAGAAACAGAGATTGAGCCAGCACCATCACACCACTTAACTTGTCTGATCAGACAGTCTGTGCACACAGGGAGTTTGAATCACCCCAAATCAAAATCCATTAAATTGAGATACATTTAAACCTGTAATTGCTGCAGATTAGAATTCAGCAGAGAACTTTGCATAATGCCAAGAGGTGACCTTTTTTCTGAGGTGCTCTCGCACAATTGTTCGGACCTTGTAACAAATGCCTAGCACCATTTAACGAAGGAATGACATATCTCTGATATGCAAATTTTTACAGCGCAGCAATTAAGCGGTTTAGAATTTTACGACAGTGTTTGGGCTTTATACAACAAAAAAAGGGCCAATAAAGGGCTGTGATGGATGGGCTAAATCCCACTGGAAATATACCATGTAATCTCATGGAGACAATGCATTATGGATAGCATTGTGATTATTGGTTGTTAATATCTCCCCCTCCTCCCACCCCTCCCCTCCCTGCAGCCTCCCCCTCCCCTGCTCCCAGCCCGATGAAAACTGCATGGCTGCCACATTGTCGGGGGCACAGGCCTGGGATACAGATGGGAAAGTTGGGCCATTGCAATCTGCTGCGCACACCGACGACAGTGAAAAGGGGGCTTGCAGTGAGGCAGCTTGTCAGCAGGGGATGGGGCTGGGGGCCATATGCCTCTCTTCTTCTCCCTTCTGTCGCTGAGTCTGCTGCCGCATCCTGCTGTCGGGGGACACTTTAATGATGAACGTGTTTTAAACAGTTTTGCTTACCTAACGACAGCTTTTCGGGCAGGGGGGTGTTAATTAGACACCTTCCAGAGTTTGGGTGGGTTGTATTTTTCTGCAGGCGTCTGTCCATCCGTGGGTCCATCCGCTGCCCTCTCTGCTGCAGCTGGGCGCTGGGTGCAGCTGCGGTCCTTGCGTCTTGCCATCCTCCACCCACCACAAAGGGCACGTCACTTTTAGTCCGGGTGCCGCTAGCTGGCCATCGCTCTCCTCACTGCTTGCAATTGTCATCTGAAGTCTGCTGCAGGGCTGGCAGAGGCGTTGTAGCTGAGCGTGTGCTTCATGTGCAGCATTTGCACAATTTCAAGCATGATGAGAGAGCTGTGGGAGAGGCTGATCCTGAAGCGGGAGGATGTCTGCCTTGGAGACACGATAACAAGATAAACGCTGGCAATTTTAATGCTGTTTTTAAAAGCAGCTTGTAAAATTAAATGGAAAAACCATCTCTGACTGCTGTTTGGAGTGCCAAAGTGAAGTAATTTAAAGTTTGAGGTCACTCTCTTGCTCTTTGTTCACTGCCTTGGAGAGCTAAATAAAGCTTGGTTTTTATCTTTTCTCTTTTTTTTAATCTTTTGTATACCCTTGGTTAGAGCTGCTACTGCAGTACCTTTTTTTTTTTNTTTGGTAGTTGTCATGTTGGCTTTTTTTTTTTTTTTTTTTTTTTAGAAAGGAATAAGGGACTGGGAAAAATGGATTCTGTTGCTTATTAAAAGGGTCTTTTATGTGATCAGACATTCCGTCAGTGTATGTTGTGGTCAAAGTTCATAAAGATCAATTGAAAAAAAAAAAAATGCTGAACTGGTTGCCCTTCCTGTGGAAATCCCCTTGGCAAGGGGCTTCTGGGAAGCAAAACCAGCATGGGGATTCCCTGGCAAAGATCCTTAAACTGGCAAGCCTTTGGGGCAGGGGGAAGGCAAGTAGGCTTACTGGGGAAAATATAATCCCTCCAACAACACAGGGGTCTTCCACCAAGTGTGATCAACCCCAAAGAGCTACAGAAAGCAGAACAGTTGGTGTGGCAGACATTGTTTCAGCAATAGCTCTGATCTCTCATAACATCTCCTTAAGGCTCTTTCTCTAACAGTATCCAACCCTCATGTAGAGGAGAAGCCTCCCCTCACCTCTGCCATTAGGCTAAGAGGGGTCCTGAGCAGGTGTTACGGTGTGCCCCCCTTCTTTAGACTCAAAGATGTTGCTTAATCACTGAGCTTTCCTTGCCCTCTACCTTACTATTTCAGTGAAAAAAATACTGAGGACAACAGCTGAAATAAACAGCTGGATAGACAGCTGGATAGATGGGTAGCTAGCTGGATGGAGGGATACACAGGTACATAGACAAAATAGATAGACAGATATCATTGGGAACTATATATGGATATGGAATTTAACTGTCAAGCAAGTCTTTTGCTAAACTGGGGAGTCATCAAGAGCTGTCCTGTTTCAAACCTCAGACCCCAAAGGAATCTAAAACTCTTCTTCTGAACCCAGGATAGGAGGCTAATTCCAGTCTTGAGAAACAAAATGTGGTGACAGGCAGTGAGTTTATTACAGGATGTGCCAAAATAAAAACCCCGCATAGCTGGTGGTTTCACAGTAACTACTTGACAGGTATAACTGGGAAGCTCTTGAAGCTTTTGACTTTTTAAAGTTGTCTTTTTTCTGCAAGGTGACAAATAAATTTCACAATGAAGTTGATCAAAAGAAAGGGAGCACTTCCTAGCAGTAAGTCTGTTTGACTTTGAAGGAGTGACATAAAAGAAGTGAGAGAGCCCTTGTAATTCTCATGTTTTAAAATATGGCAGGACATAGAGAAAGGCAGCCCCTCACAGGACAAGTGAGAGACTCTGCCATGCTGCTTCCTTCCAGCTGCTTACCCAGACAGCTTCCTACTTAACAAATGCCTCTGTATCTTTCTTGGATCCTACAGCCCAGTGTCCAGTTCCTCATAAGAGGGATAACTGACCATCTGGCATGAGGCACCGCTCACTACTGGTTATCAACAAAACATTCCCACAATGGCAAGTGCAAAGTAGTGAAGCAAAGGGGAGGACTTACACATATCTAATTTCTGTTCCTGAATAGAGATGGAAGAGCTTGGTGATATTCAATGTTCAGTACAAACACTTAGTGGCACCTAGGTCATGGCATAGATAGGAAGCTTTCCCCTTACTGCTGGTTCACGCAAATGCTAGTGTTGGCAACATGATACAGCTTCACCGATTTTAGCAGGAAGGGATTTGAGAGGATGGTTGGTACTTTTTTACAGTAATGGAAGTATCTTAACAGTACTAACCAGAGAATCCCAGACAGCACTAACTTAGAGATGTCTTTAAGGCTGGCAACAAAAATGAAGTTGTGACATTATTATGTCCTGTTGCAAAATGGTAATAGAAACACTGAACCCCATAAGAAGACAAGAATGCTGTCCAGTTCCTGGGATCCCGCAGTTGCTTGGTAACTTCTATGAAACATTTGCATTAGGACTTTAATACCTGGAGCAGAGAAATGGTGAGTTATCATGCCTGAATCTTCAAGGAAAAATCATCTTTTACCTGAGTCTATATAGATGTGGACAGTGGAGTGATCAAACTCATGGATCATATTGATTCAGACAGATATCTTCATAAATTTAATTGAAGGTTTTTCACAAAGTGTCCAGACTGTCTATGGAGTGAAAAAAGTTACCTACAATGTGCAACAGGTATCCTCAGTTTTTAAAAAAACCCTCAAGTCCCAAACCCAAGGCTGTTTCTTGAAGACTTTGCTAAGGTCAAAAGCTCTCAAAACTACCTTGAAAGGCAATAAGAAATTAAATCAAATAATTTCCAAACAGTACTTTGGAAATCACTGCCACAGCCATCTCAAGTCACAGGTCACAAGATAATGTGTAGCACTAGAAAAAGGGGAGCTCGCTCATTTTGATAATCTTTATGTAATAAACCTTAATATACATACAAATCTGTTTATACCAAGATATGGTACACCTGCATCTTCAGTTAGCATTGCTTTATATTTTTCATTCTTGCATTTTGAGCAACCAGTAGATGTCATAACATCACAGTTTCACTTGCTTTCCTCAAGTGGGCATGAAGCCACTCTTCTTTCCTTGCTTAGCAAAACTTAGGACATCAGAAGAGTTAATTTCCATTATGGTGGTTGCAGAGAAACTGTTTCCATGATCTGCAACAACAGAAAGGTATATAGATGGAAATGGGTTACACAGATCAGACCTGAGACAATTTCAGTTCCTCAAACCAAATTCCCATTTGAATTATGAGCAGCATATTTTTAGGAACTATGACAAAACAATGTTGGTGCTGTCTAAAACCATCTGTCGTTCCAGTGCCTGAAATACTATGCTGGCACACGGTCATACCAAAAGTGTGCTATGCTTTTTGAGGGCCACAAATGTGGACTAGGCTGTGATCACCAGCTCCTTCTGTTTCTGAGACAGCAAGGAAGGTGGCTACTTCAAAGAGGGATTGAACATAATTCAGACTATTTTTTCAGGTCAGTTAATTTTTATTAAGGATTACTAGTGTGTTACACTGTTACCCATGCTGCCACCTTGAGAATAACAAAAGTCTGAAAGAAAACCTGGGAAGAAAGATCAAAAGTCTGGGGCTTTCCAGATCCTAGAGATTATAAATAATATGTTTTGGTTTAAGACTAAGCAAAGAGAAAATATGAAGAAAGCTGTAACAAGGCTAGGTTGGTAATACCTCTTTCTGTAATGGAAAGATGGCAAATTTGGCACTAGCCAAACCGTTAAGTTCTCCAGAATGGTGTGGGAGACGCATGACTTCAGGTGGGTTTCATTATCTCAGGACCCCGCCTAAGAGCCTGCCAGAATAACGATACAAATAAGAACAATATCTCAGTTTGCAATGACAAAAATTGGAATAATAATGAGTTTCTTATTCAAAACATAGACTAACCTCTAAATCTCTGCAACTGCAAAATAGCAGTAGGTTATTCCTCTAAATGTTTATCGAGGGTTGTGTTTTTTTTTTCTGCTGTTGTATAAAAGGGGATAGAGGGTGCTAGTATCCAGTAACTTTACCCAGGTGGATAATTTGTGTGCTTCTTGATCAAATTTGAATCTGTTCATCATTCACAAATGTATGTTGTCCTGAAAAACACATCAATAACTTTAATATCCTGGTGATTTGGGGCAGACTATTACAAGTATCTGATCCTGGTGATATCTCTCAGAGACTCAAATATTATCCAATCTGTACATGTTAGGGAAAGGGGAAAAAATTGGTGGTCATTTTTATCAGTGTGAAAATGGAGCTTTTAGCTACAACATTGCATCAGGAATGTTTTCCTGTTTCCTTTTACCTGCATTGGAGTTTCTTTGGTGTTATGTTTGGGGTATAATATAATTATCTTCACAAAGTTACTGCAGGGTATTCATTACAGAGAAGAAGGATAACTTCATTGCAAGCCAACAAACGTCATTATATTTTTAATCTGTCTTTTGATGTCTCTGGAGTACTTCATGTATCTGGAGTCAATGTTGTTGACTTTCCTCCTCCACAGCAGAGGGAAAACAATTTGTTGTTAGGATTATGGATGAGACAACTAGCTGGATAAGAGCGACAAAGATCATGTGAAGACAGAGTTTTAGCTCAGGTGAATTCCCACAGCTCCCACTAACATCACGTATAAGCTGGGACAAAGAGGAAAAGAGTAAGGTAGGGTTTTTCTGAAAGAAGACACTAAGGCACTGTGAGGTGAGTTCGCCACAAGGTGGGATGAAGATGTGGAGACTGAAGTGGATGCCAGCATCCTGTAGGAAAGTGGGGCCAGAGAGAAAGCCTTAACTGCAGCACTCAGATTGCTTTACTTCTGAATAAGAGTAGCTGCCTGATGATTTAATGCCCTTAGATTTATGCACTCCAATTTCTCTCACTTTGTTAATTTGTCTCGTGTTCCTGAACATCCAAGGGTCTGCTGTGCTTAAACAGCTCATTTTTCTCTACCTTAGTCACAACTGGGTGACAGCCGTGGTGGCAGAGTGACAGGAGAGGCAGGGCGGTGATGGATGGCAGGGAAGAAATGTGAGGGAAAAGGAGTGGGGAGGGCTGGACGGGAAGGCAGAGGAGCATTGCTCCTGCATCCCCCTGCTCCCACCTGCGGGGGCCAGGGCTCTGGCCTGCGAGAGGGACAAGGGCACCCTGAGAGCAGAGATGGCACAAGAGTGTGAGGTATCTGCTAGCGAGGCCCTAAGCCCGTGTAGTCAATAGATGGCACTGCTTGGTTTAGTGTCACATTTCTGCAGATTTGGGAAGAAAGGCGGCAAGTTGCTGGAGTTAGCAGCTTAGCCAGGCTCAGCTCTACCTGCTATGAATTTATTTAAGTAGCTGTTACTAAAACAAATAAAGCCCCACAAAAAAAGGGGCTTGTTTCCTCCTCACAATAGTAGAAGGGGGCCAGCCTGTGGGGAACACAGCAGCATTGAAACATGATGGGTAACATCTCCTTCCCATTGTGCAGGTAAAACCACAGCTCCTGATTTAAAAACAGTTCCTGCAAGCTGATCCACTAGGAAATATGGAGCATCCAGAAGGCCCCAAGGGCTCATCCAGGATTTGTGATCACCATTGAGCTGCTGGGTACAGGAGCAGGGCAAGGTGTTTGCTGAACTGGTGGGGTGACCTGTGGGCAACAGGGGAGGATGCACGGACCTGGCAAGTTGTTAACAGCCTGCCTGAGTCAATGTGACATCCTCCTTCTGTCCGAGAAGGCTTACTCCCGGCCCTAGTTGGTCAAGTATACCAAAAATGGGTACAGCATCTGGAAAGTATCTGCATTTTATATTATTTTGAGATAACTTTGCAAAATACCAAGTCAAAAAGGACAGAAGAGTCAAACAGCTATTTGGGATTACTAGAGAAACAACCTGTGAAGGGTCTCCAACTATCTGACTACTTCCATAATTAGCACAAATAATCAGGGATTTTTAGCCTTAATTAGTACAGTCCAGTGTGCTACACTCGGTTCTTGCAGCTGTGAACCTTTTCCCCACCTCACTATGGCTGCATTCCTCCTTGCTGATATTTGCTTGGCCACATTGCCCATGGCCAAAGGTATCTTTTTTTAAAGGATGCATTCCCTAAACCTCACTTCTCCCATCATTAGTACAGGCAGGCATAGCTTGATGAGGTAGTATTTACTGAAAAAAAATTAGGCATAATTCATCTGGAAAAAGTCGCCTGTTTAGACAGTGACTGATTGATAAAACCGTATTCGTACTCCCTGTACAGCAGGGACCTGTTTCCAGTCTATTGATACTCATTTGTAGATGCTATTAAATGGCAAATATATTAATCCCATTCAACAAATCACTCGTGCCAGGGACTAAATACATCCAATGCCATTAACATTATTTACTTAGCAGCAGGCCCTATGAGACCTTGTCAGAGCTGGCTGTCATTTTTCTAGGTGTTGTATGAATACAAAGGAAAAAAGGTGTCACTCTTCTACAGGAATGTAAGAAAAATTGCGTGCTGGAGGTATCTTGAAGGCAGCCTCAGAGAAGTCTAAATGTGCTTCAAATCGCAAAGGCAGAGCTGGCAGCTAGATTTGGCCTCTCCTTCATTAGAAAATGTGGTAGCAGACCCAGACCACACTCCAAAACACAGTTGTAGGCAGCTGGGAGCTGGGAGGGTGTCCCAGCCCTGGCTGGGGAAAGCCACCTTTGTAGGAGTGACTTGAGTGGGAACAGATTGCATTTGCCATATTCTAGGATGTAGTCTCCACACACACTCCGGTGGGGCTTTTTAACGTTGCTCCACAACGTAATTTGTGGGTTTCTTCTGCATACCTCAGAGTGGCAGGAATGAAACCTGGTTTTGCCCGTCTCTTGCTGTTACAAAATTTAAAGCTGTTTTTTGCAGCCAGAAGGGTGTACTTATTAAAAACTTAGACAGTTCTTATCAGGACTAGCCAGGATGCAGGCTTTGCAAGAGCTTTTTCTTATAATAGTCCCTGGTTGCAGATCCTTTGAAAGCAACAATGAGAGATATTTCCTTGCAGAGAGGGTGAGGATTTTTCTGAAAGTTTTATCATGTTGTTACTCTGACAAACCCTTCTAGATGATGGTAATAACAAGCATTTTGTATACATTAATCATCCCAAGGTACAGCTGACACCATGAGTATGAGATGGTAAGGGCTTTGGCAATGAATTCATTGCAGTTCATTGCAGATTAGAGCAACAGGAAAATTAGTGATGTAACTTCAGTAGAGACAGACAAAGCTGAACTCAAATGCAGGAATTTTAGTTACAATATTTAAGAACATGATAGGTGGCAATAGAATGTGGTTGGAGTCCTCCTGAAGTTAGCAGTACTAAGCAGGATGGGAACAGCTGTTATACCAGGACCTTCCTTACAGCCTGGGCTCCAATGTTGCTGCAGCTGGTGTGCAGAGTTAGCTGGGAGGAGAAAGGATGTCTGCATAAAATTCTCAGCTCTCCCTCTTCCTTTAATGTTGGGGACAGCTCACAATGTAGGCAAACTCAAGATATCACAAATAAAACAAGAACAGCCTTCTATCTTCTTTATAGTTACAAACAAAAGGCAAGAAAACCATCTTAACCCCCAAATGTGCAACTGTCCTCAAGCTGTCTCACATAGTTGAGCCCAGAAGGCGCTATGCAATGAAGCAGTAGTAGGCAGTTCCTTGCTCCTAACTGAATGCTGGCACAGTACATTTGACATTAGTTTTGTATATTATGATTTGTATATTATCAATGTGTAGCACGAAACCAGGAGGAGCATATGTGGATATGCTTGGTGTGGCAGGTGAAATGAAGTACTCCAGTCAGGTATGACCAATGCTGGTGCAAACTGCTTGAGTTTTCCTGAAGCTGCCGAAGCTCCAGCGGGTTCATACCACAGGAAGGTCTGATCCAAAGCTGTTATATGTATCTGCATAACAGTTGCTCTGTATACGGCGTGCCCCTTTTCATGTCACTGTGTACCTAGCTGCTCATTTAATTGCCAGCATGTAAAGTAGTACAAAATGCTGACTGAACTCACTCACATGTTCCAGTCACCATACTTACCCTTAGTAGGCAAAACTTCATGAGTGCAGTAACTTTCAGTTTGACTTCAAATAACCTATGTGGATAATAATTGTGCATTGTTTCCGGGAGAAGGCAAAGCCAAAGCGCACGCATTGAGCAAAAAAATAGACCGGCTCAGAGTGGTGAAATTCCAGAGGAAATCACCTGAAGAATTACTTGGGTGTGGATGAGATAATCTACCGTGGGTACCTAACAGAATAATGAAACATTCCAATAAGAAATAAGTTAAATTAGAGAATATTGCATATATTTTAGATTTCCACAATCTGCTGGATCTTCAACTTAAAAGTTTATATCTTTTAGTGGAAAAATTAATTTCTTTTTCACAAGTTCCACTTAGATTTTGTTGCTAATAAACCCAAGGATGTAAATACTATTAAGTGCAAAACAGCCTGGCGCGTAATTGTTTCAAAGCAATTACAGATTATATCGAGCCATTCGTTGAGCAGAAACGGTTTTTTCCAAGACACCAGCTCCCTGTACCTTGAAATTTTATTAGTCTAAGAATTTCATGCACCATATGTTGTAATACGAGACTAGCTGCAATTGAACAAACAACTTTCTGATATATAAGTGAATGATAACCTGATTTTAAATGTGTTTATCTAATGAGATAGTAACTGTAATTTACAGCACATATAAAAACTCCCACTGTTACTCCTGGTGCACCTTTTGGCTAAAAAGGGTGATACGCTGAGATATGCTAATGAATATCGTCTTGGTTTTTACCAAGTCAGTAATAAAATTTGCATTTGATATTGTGCACAGTAAACTGGGTTATTAGCCTTGAAAATGAGTCTCATAAAATTTAAATATAGGCTTAAATCATATTAACTGTCCTGTAGATTTTCTGAGAGGCTTTAAAGCATTGTCCTCTCATTCTATAGCATTGAGCATGCAGATGTCATTTTGCCTTCAGGGGTGCCCCAAAATACACACATATTGGAGCCTGCAGGATGAACAGCAGATCAACATCTTCTTCTTTCACGCTTGGGGAACTGGATGCAGTTCCAGGCCTGGGAAAACTGCTGTGGGAAGGGGGAAAGGAAAAGGGGAGAAGGTGGTGTTGCTTAGGTGTTTCCCCTGGGCTTGAGCGAGACAAAGCAGTGAGTTCAGCCCCACATGACCGACCTCGTCAGTCTGATCAGCGATGACCAAGCATGGGGGGAAAGGTTTGTGTGCTGGGCTCATGTCTGGTAGCAAGGTGGTTCTATTGGTTCAGAGCAGCACTGTTTTGGCTGCATGGTCACAGAGGAGACAAAAATGAGACCCTTGGTGTTTGAGTGAGTAGAAGGTTTTTGAAAGAAAAATGAACCTGCACCATGGATGGATGAATCTGAACCACAGTGCTTTCAGAAGACAAAATGTTGGAGAGGAAGATGGACAAGTTTGAAGCCTGTCAGACTTCAGATGGCCTTTCTCCAGTCAGAGGGAAGCCCTAGTCCCAGGAGCATGCAGGAACAAGCGACATGTTGAGCTTGGCTCTGCCCAGCGCTAGGTGTTCCTGTGCGCGTTATGCTTAGGACTTAAGTGCATTAAAACATGTTCTTTAAAACCTCTGTCTATTTTGAGAAGAAGGCTGCATGCATACAGATTGCTTCCATGGTATGTCAGATCTTTTAATTCACTTTGTGAACCACTTTTAGTAAAGGCTGATGTTTGCAGGGAAAGGACATTTCTTATAACCATTGTCCATCACCAGTGCAATGCTGTCTCATCTTACATAAAGAGCTATCTAACCATTACACTACGTAAGAGAGTTGTTTGCCTCTCATTTTACCCACCGTAATGTCATAGTGTTTGGTAGGAAGCGGGGTCTTATTCCTGACTGGTTGCTATGACAGAAAAGCTTTGTCTCAGAAAGAAGTCTCTGTCTCACTGTTATGTGATGCTAGCATTACATAACATCATTATGTCTGTAGCACTGGCTGTATAGCCATCAGGAAAAAATTACACTTTGAAATGGGACACAAGTCAACATATATTCCATGCCAATAAGTGTGAAAGGTCTTCTACTGTTATGGCGCAAGTGTAACAAGGATAAAATTGCAGCCTTGTGACAAATAGCGTTTATTATGAAAAGCCAGATCTTCTTAAAGTGTATGGGCATGGTGCAAAGCATTTATACAAACTGTTCCAAAGTATGGATTGGGCACTAGGCTGTAGAATGGGAGTCTATAAATGTCTCCAGCAATGAAGTCCAAAGGCTTGTACTTACGCTTTAGTAAGGTGTAACATAATATTTTTCTCCAATACTGTCTTAGACTATATGAATACCTGAAGAGTGGGTGCAAACACCAAACAACAACAGTACTGTGGGCATTAGAGCACTTGTGTCAGGACACAGTGATTACCTGCTTGAGCAGACCTGTGGCCCATCTCCTCTTCTCTGCTTTCTGAGGCAGTGACGGGTCCTGGCTGCTTCAGGAAAGAAACCCTGTGATAAGCAGGGGTAAGTGGCACAGGATGTGCTGCCTTCAGGGTAGGGCTCACCCTGACACTGAGAAATCAGAGGTTGCCTTAAGGTCTGAAGTATGAGGTTGAATATCCCAACCATGTTGCTGTTTTCATTGATTATTAATAACTCCAGAAATTCCCTTTTTTATTTTATTTTGACACAATCAGTATTAGATTTATATAAACAGGAACCCGCTTATCTTCCTTCTGCTACTCACTGAACAAACACAGTATTGTAACTTCAAGACCTTGCGATGCTTCATCAGGCTAGGCTGACTGCCAAGAGCCAAGGACTTGAAAAGTGGAGGAAAAGGTAAAAAAGCCAAAAACATAAAAGATGATCAAAACATTCTCCCAGACACAGAAAAGGAAGGCTTTCCTGACAGTGCGGTAAAGTTTCTCATCTACGTGCTGCATCCTTAGGCAGTTTGCACGGCACTTCCCGCAGTACTCCGTCTCCGTCTGTTCCAGTGTATTATGATTTGGCAAGCGCCCGAGCTGCATTATGTAGTGTTAAAAGAGGCTGACACTTCCTTTGGCTGAGACATCTTTCCCGACTGAGCCTTCCCCGCTTAGCTTAAAGAAGAGGAAGTACCAGGCTGGTTCCTCTTGTTTGACTGCTAATGACACAGCTCCACGGACCACCTAGCAGGTCCTTCATGGTATGGCTGGCCGAGCAATTAAGATGATTGCTTTATTACTAGGTTTATCTAAAGCAACTGTAACATTTCTAGATAAGGATTCCCCAGGAGAAAAATTAACTACCTTAACTCTTATTCACAGACTTTGGTTTTGCTTGACTTCTGTGCCACTAGGAAATTTTTCTTCGGGAAAAGGTGATGAGTAAAAGGACGTAACTAAGGCCTTGGACACTGGCTGAATAGTTTGGACTTCCTTTCATCACTAAAAGTAGCTGAAAGAAGCCTTTCATCATCATTAAGAACCCCCTGGTATCATGAATTTGAGCCCTGGTTGAGGGAATGTGCCTGACTGGGATGCCCCATAAGCACAGCAGTGTCAGAATAAGGAGAAAATCCCAATTGCATCCCTGATCTTCCTGAAGGCCTGGGATCCTGCTCACTCCTTACTGGCAGAGATGGCTTCTCTTTCTATGCAAATTTTGCCCAGGGTAAGGTGGATGGGAGGCATGTGGTTTGGGGGCAAATTTGAAGCTCTACTCATTTGCTGCCATGGTACATTGCAACATTATTAGACCACCTTCAGTCTAATCTCTACCGATGGAGATACTTCATGCAAGAAAAAAAAGGTTTGGGGTTTTTTTACCTGAGCCAAGATGGTGCCTTCAAGTGCCTTCTCACTGAGTACATTGACTTGTGGAAATACCAATGTAAAGGAGTGAAAACACCGTGAAAGGAAGAGAGTTTAAAGACAGATAGTAAGTGAAGGTAGAGTGCATGCATTACAAGTAGGTCATTGGCTTTTGCTTGCCTGGCTCGTCACAGGTAGCAGCCATTAAAGTGAAGCAGCAATAGGAATCATGCACATAGAAGTTATCATGCAGGTTTTTTGCTTCTTTAGGCTATTCCTGTGTATCCTCAAAATATGAAGGGTTCTGATAGTTTTAATCCTCAGTGCTTCTGTCTGCCTCAGCATATTCTGTCACCATTGTTACCAAGAAGTGTAACAACACCAGTGCTGACAATGGTTTATTAGCTGATTTATAGGGGTAAATCAGGGGTAAATTGAACCCTTCTTTAGAATGCCTTGAGTTCACAATGCCAAGATATGCTGAGCATAAAAACGCATGTGGGGAAAAAAAGGGCCAGAACAATACTGACACTGTGTGGAGCCAGGTTATATATGCAATCACACCATCTCAGGAGGTTTGTGAAGAAAACACAGCATGCAGTGTAGTGGATGGGTGCATTAGCATGGTATTACTCACTGTTCTGTCTCAGAAATGTAAATATTTCTGTGAAAAAATAGCACACACACACAAAAAGTTACTATTTGGTTGAAGAGGGGAGAATTTAGGGAGAACTTTTACCAAGTCCAAACTCAAGGTTTCAACTTTGGCTCTACTCTCAAGAAAAAAGAAGAGCGTGAAAAGAGTTGAAAGAGAGAGAAAAATGTTTGTTGGTTTTGTTTGGACCACTTCTTTTTGTAAAAATAACTCTTTTACCGTTTCTAGAAATCATGTTTGATTTCAGTGTTTATAAACATACTGTGTATTTATTAACTCTTTATAAAGACATGCATAAATTCCTTTTGTATATGTATATACACACATCCATAAATACACATGTGCATAAAATAAAGCTATTTCTCAGGTCTATGCACACATCTAGAAAGAGCCAGACTTCACCCTGGAAAGCTTTTGATGCAAAAGGCAGAAGAATGTGAAGGGAAAACTGTATCCCATAATTTGGTCAAAGTTGTATCACTGTGATGTCAACAGCCATGAAGTTTAAAGGGAGGAATCAAAGCACTAGTCTCACAGAAAGACTAGTTTTTAACCTGTAATTTCACGTCAGGAGCTGAGAATGTCCATACCTAAGATTGTAATAAGCTTGAAAAAATTTCTCAGAAAATCTCAGCCTGCTAGAGATGGTGAAGAACTGAAGTTGTACTCGTATCAAAGGATTCTTGTGTCTCTGGCTTTGAAGCTCTGATAACCTTCGTTGCTGTGTTCAAATTGTACAGCAGACAGGGTGTGAGGCTGGGGACCTGTTGAAAATTACTGTGTGGCTCTTACCTTGTGTTACCCAGCTTTCTTCCCTTGGAAAGTGGAGCACAGAAGTCAGCATTATAGCATGCATCAGTTCTGTAGCTGTGTAGCTGGAAGGTGGTAAAAGTGCGTGCCCAGATACAGGAGCTGAGAAACACTCTTTTGCCCCAGTTAACCTGTGCTGCCTTTTTGCAGCTAATTTTATGGCCTTTCCATGGGAAAAGAATAACAGCCACATCGAGAGGTTAGAAGACTTAGAAGATAAATTCCTTGGACCTGCTCAGGAGGTAGAGTAGCTCTGCTCTGCTGGAGCAGGAGGGACTGGAAGCTCATCTTCTCGGCAGCGTGACTCCAAGTGTCCCTGTACACACCAAGGCAAGCTAAGCAGACACACATTTCTCACAATAGCAGTCTGTGCAGCACTGGCAATATCTTTTTTATAGATTAAACCTCTTGCTTCAGCCAAATGCAAACCAGTAGTCTGGACACTGTCTGAAGAGGAGGCCTTTGTCTCACAAATGAAGAGGTTATAAAGCTCTAGCATTTGTAAATGTTTGCTTGATGTTTTAAATCAGCCAGACCACAAAACACAAATAAACACACCTCAATTCCAAAATAGTTTGAAGTCCTGTTCCCCACAAAACCAGCCATAGTGGGAATGGGACACATCAGCCTGAAAGACTGACCATTTTATGGCCCAGTGCATCCTCTCTCAAACTAACCAGCACATCTTCTCTCAAAGGATACAGAATTGTTCAGCAAGCAGGGTGATCAGACTACATAGCTGGCAAGAGAAACCAGCAAGGAAAATGAGCAGATGTATACATTCATGGGTCTTATATGTTTAATTTTTTTGGTACAACAGTTTGGTTCTTCTGCAGAATTTCTAAAAGTGCTCACATTTTTTTTTATTTCATAAAGAGGTCTCTTTTTTTTGTGAATAAGGTAGTGTAGTCAGCTGTCCTCCTATAGGACATTCCTTTGCAAGCCCAGTAGTTGCAGGTGGCATTTCTAATTTCAGCTACAATGATTTTGAAAGCATGAAGACAAGTTTCTGCTTAAGCCATCAAGAAACAAGGTATTACTTCATGAGGTATGCCTTCAGTGTAACTTCTGTCAGAGGTTTATGAGAGATTTTACATACTGGAGGAAAACATGAACAAGAGCCGTGTATTCTGATCAAGAACAGGCTTCATACTTCAAAATAAATCCCTTTACTCCCGTAATCTTCTTTATGAAAAGAAGGGGAGGAAGCAAGAAGGAGAGAAAACTTCTGACCATTTTGGCTAAGCAAAATAGTTTCCCATATGTTAAAATAAAATATTCATTAATTATAGCTTTTCTGGCTTTGGCTCTATCACAAAGTGAATTTTTGCACCAAAGTCTCCTTGAGACCTGCTGCAGCCCAGTGCAGTTTTGCCTGTCTCAGCCGCAGGCATGTTTCCTCTCCCTGGCTCCAATTCACAGTGCCTCTCTTGTTCAAAATGTTAACAGAAGGGACAAAAGAGACGGACTTTCAACCTACCCCTGCCACCGATGTGAACGTCACTACTGACAATGCTCGCCAGGTTTTGCTGGCGATGGGCGCTCAATCCAACAGTGCAAAGGGAGTAAAATATTAGGCAGGTTGGGGAGGGTGCGGGGCACTCAGCCTGTCAAGGAAGCAGAGCTGTGCCCACCACCCTCCCACACTAAAGCGTGAGGTCCAGTGTGTCTGCAGGGGTTTAAAAACCTCCTCCAAAGGGGGGAAGGTCCATGGGGGGTTAATGCAAGGCTGGGTTGCCACAACACTGGAGGCATTCAGAGAAGAGGGCTGCAGTTGCTGCATAGGCACATTTGGCCCAGGTTGCCAAAGAGGCTGTGTGTGTTACTGCAGAGGAGTACACTGCCTGCCACTGTTGGGCTATTAGTATGGAAATGAGGCATGTGTGTGACAGGTGGCCTTACAACCAACACAATTAACTTTCTCCATTAGCTGACGCACTGACAAAACAGATGCAGCATCAATAAGCACCAAAAAACCCACAAACACTGAATAGGAATGACACGTTGCACACCCCTATTATTTATAAGGAGGAACAGCATAATTTCTTTGGGATGCTGTGGCAAGTAGGAGGAGATCGGGGTTTTTTTCTCCCCTGATTATGATATTTGTTTGCTTTCTTGTAATTATTATTTTAATCCTGAACTTTATAGAGGCATTGCTGTGGGCTTTAAAGAGCTCTCAGTAATTCACAACAGAGTGAGGAAGGTATATCACAGCTGTGGCATAGGAAGCACACAGATCCTCTTGATAGGAAATAATTCAAGTTGCAGAAGTCATCTGACCAGATGCAGGAACGCCAGGCTCCGAACCAGAGAGAATTGCTTCCCAGTCCTCCAGCACAGCACATTTTAGTTGCTTCTGACAACTGTGGTAAGGACAGATAAGGTGGAGCAGCTGGTCATATCCCTGATATGAGTTAAAGGGCTCGTGACTCAGCTGAAAACATGGGGTTGAGGAGGAGCGCTTGGCCTATTAGATCATAGCAAAGGAGCATATCACGTTGGCTTCAAAGAAAATCAGTTTAAATATTGGTTGATCATAAGGGGTACACGGAAAGAGGGTAGTTGATTTTGGTTTTAAATTTCTTGGTTGGTTTTTTTTTTCAGTCAGATGGCTACCCCTGACAATGTGTGTGAACCACACTGAGGATTTAAATAAGAGCAACAACTTGAACTATCTGAAATGCAGAACTAATGTAATAATGAAAATTTACATAATGGCCTCCTTATGTCAGCTGGTACCTCGTGAAATATTTAGAGATGCACTGAGTAGCATCCTTGGCACGTCTGATCTCTCATTGGTCTTTGGCTCTGTTGGTCTGTACCAGAGTTTTCTCAGCTTAAAGCCACTAAAGATCCTATCCTGTGCTATCCTGGTATGAAAATGTTCTGGAACAGAACATCAGCTGCTGGGTTGCCCTGGCAGTGTACTAATTCATGGCATATAGCTCCAATTAGGAGGACATTTGAGGAGATAAAGCACCCAGTCTGTAAACCAGCTCAGTACTGCCATGATTAAAACCAACTGGCTGTCTTTCACTGGCTTGTGAAGTGATGGGTGGGACTCAGCTCCGCATCCCTGCAGGATCCTGTGGCAGACATGGCAATGGTGATTTGTACGGGCACAGGAACGGGGCACGTTCCACACGCCTTCTTTAACAGTCCCTTCAGGTCACAAATCAGGAAACAACATGGCCGTGTCTGCTTTGTGTTTCAAATGTGAGTTTCCAGGTGTCAGCACAGTCATTAATTAAATCAAAGCTAAATTTAGTTCTGAGAAAAAAAAACAACAAACCAGCAAACAAACAACAGAACAACACAGCGTCCATATTTGCCATGGTAGCCACTGCTGTCTGCTTTAACTTAACAGAAATTTAACATGGTTTCCCCTGTCTCATTTTCTATACCTGTGTGCAGAGACACTTTTATATTGAGATTAGGTTCCCTAGAACCCATGGCATACAGTGGTAACAGATGTGAATTTCAGGATGTTCTATGCTCAGATGCCAAAAATGGAAGAATATTTGTCAAGTGTCCCATTTTATTAAAAGAATGTAATATTGATATTGGTGTTGGTATTAACGTAAAATTTAAAATGTCACATGAGATGCAAGCCCAGCACAATTTCCTTGAAGGTGCTGTATTGGATGTGCTGCTTTTAGGATGAGACAAGAAACTGCTGTCCTGACTGTGGAGATCATTGCTGCAAGTGCTGAGATGAGCTGCATCAAGCTGGCCAACTTCTGTGGTAGTGAACAGCTTTCTGACTGTCTGGGTGTCTTGCAGCATTTTGCATTGCATAGAGAATTCTTCCCCAGGCATCTGTAGAATGTTTTTACAGTTTTTGAATTCTGCAATTAAAAAATACTGTGTTTCAGGCAATGCTAAAGCAAGTGAGGGTATCTATTCACCATTAAGGACAGAGATTCTTTTTTAAAAAAATCTTGCTGGTGGTGCGATCAGTGGTAGCTTGCCTGGTCCTGAGTCAGAGGTTTTAAATGAAAACAACTGGAATTTTCAGCATGTTCCTTTGGAGACATCTGAAATCTGCATTACAAAGCTGTTTTCTGGCTATTTGTTACAGATGCAGATCTGGAGACAGGAGAATTTCTTGTGATAGGACTGGTGACAGTGAGGCCAGCACCAAGCTCATTATGGAAAGCATGAAATCTTACCTAGAATGTAGTAACTGTCTCTCCATAATTACATGAGCTGTTAATTTTATTATTTTGTGTGGTGTCTTGGGATACATGCCATGAAAGACCCCAGTATTAAAGCATAGTTTAATTGATTGAATTATGGGACATCCGAAGCACAAAACCCTACTAATCTAATTAGATGCCCTTAGTTATGCATTTCCTTGTCCCTTCGCTGTAAAGATCATTTCCAGCTCTGGTGTGCAGGCTCCTGCACTGTCGAGCTGCACTCTGTGGACCTTGCACGATAATCCCAGCCACACAAAGCTGGCTGGACTTTCCTGTCACACACCCATTCATCCACCTGACCGCCTAATTGTTCTCAACATGTAGGTGTTAATGAGATGGCTCCCCAGTTCAAGGGTGACAGGGAACTACTGGAGAGAGTTCAATCGAGGGCTAAAAGGATGATTAAGGGACTAGAACACCTTTCCTATGAGGAAAGATAGAGAGCCCTGAGGCTGTTTAGCCTGGAGAAGAGAAGGCTGAGAGATGATCTAATCAAAGTTTATAAATATCTGAAGGGTGGGTGTCAGGAAGATGGAGCAATCAGTCCCTTTTCAATGGTGCCCAGTGATAGGACAAGGGGAAACAGGCATAAACTGGAACACAGGAAGTTCCACCTCAACATGAGGAGAAACTTCTTTACTGTGAGGGTGACAGAACACTGGAACAGGCTGCCCAGGAAGGTTGTGGAGTCTCCTTCTCTGGAGACTTTCAAGGCTTCGTCTGGACGCATTCCTGTGTGACCTTGCCTAGATGAACCTGCTTTGGCAGGGGATTAGGACTAGATGATCTTAGAGGTCCCTTCCAACCCCTACCATTCTGTGAAATCTGTGAATGGAGGCGTCTCCAGGAGGAGGGATGTGGAATAGTGTGAAGGTGAGTTGTTCTAAATGGGAAATTCGCATTTTACTGCCTCTTCTCTGTGACTATGGAGCTGTAGCTGAGTGATTGACAGACAGACAGCCTGTTGGCTCAGGTCAGGAGGCCTCTTCCACTTCAGCTGTGACATGAGTGAGTGGATGAGATTTGGATGCATTTCCTCATTTCCTCATTCTTCCTGTTCTCATGTGCTGGTGAGAACTGTATGAAAGGCTCGTGGGGAATAGTTTCATCTGATGGGTTTTGCCAATTTTATGGGTATGATTTATTTGTGCGCAGGCTTCAAGAAAGACCTTTAGAAGGAAAGCAGGACTTTTAGAAAGTATCCCAAAATAAAGAAAGGTATTTTTTTGCCTTAATTGTCATCATTTGCCCATACAAGCAAATAGCCACTTGTTCACATGCACATACGGAAACATCCATTCCAGTAAATGTTCTTAGGAAAGCAAAGAAGAGAAGTGACCAAGACAGAATCAAAGAGCTATTCAGCATTTACTCAGATAGAATTGCTCCCATATTTGTCCATCTGGAATCATAACTTTTTCTAAAAAGCTTTTTGTGTACCTTACTTCAGCCTAAAGGTGCCCTTTTGTTTGATTTTGAAACAGTCAGGAAAGTTTATTCAATGGTTATCAAGCCAAGTCAACACAAAATGTATGGACATGGGTGGGTTTGTATGTGTACATACCTGTCTCTTTCCGTACTTATTTATGTATCTATAACTGTTATTTTCCCATTTAAAAATATTAAGTCAAAATTTTTTGAGGCATCAAAAACTACAAAGCACCCAGATATTATGAGTTTTAATACAATTCCAAAATAAGTGACAGGAGTTCTTAGTTCTTAGCATGAAATTAAGCACTATTATTAAACTTATCTCTCTAGTCTTGAGTAGGAAATCAACTGGTTGCCCAAAAGAGGAATAGTAGTTTAAAATGTCACACATTTTATTAAAAACTTCTATGTTTCTTAGAGGTCATATTTAACCTGTTGAACTGCCTTACCTGAATAGTTCTTACTGGGTTAGCATCTAAACTACAATAAAACCCCATTTTCAGGACATCTCTTCGTATGTGGCTTGCTAGCGTGACAGGATGAGCCACAGGAACCTTGATAAGCTCTCTACATATTGTTTTATTTGCTTTTGTCACAAATTGACTCTGAGGACAGGGTTATTAGGAGGTGGCTGGCATATTTCTGCCAGTCCCATCCTTCTCCTCCTTTGACATTGGCTTAGTGTTGTGTGTTTGCCTTTTCACCTTCAAATAGCAAGAGGTAGAAGAGGGAGCAGAATGCCTTAAAAATATTATCAGACAGGTGCTTCCCTGAAGATGCGCTTCAGTGGACTGACAAGGGGGTGGCAGATTGACATAGGCATAAGGGAGGCAATGACCCTTCTGGAGGAGCAGTTGGCAACCAGACAGGATGCCCTAAAGCCTCTTAAATGGATTAGATGCTTGTGTGTAGGCAACTGCATTGCATCCTTTAGTCACAGCAAGAGTCATGAGATTGTGAGTACTAGGGCTACAAATCCTGATCTTAATGTATTAATATTAAATACAGACCCCGTCTTTGACAAAAGACAGTGACACAATGGGGCTGAATCACAGTCACAGTGAAGAATATCTCCAAGATAAAAGCTCTGGGCAATTTTTCCAATGTAAGGAGAAATGAGTTGGATTAAATACCAGGTAGATATAATCTTTTAATACTTGCCATAGGAAAAGATCTTCAAAGGAGATTTCTTCAACATGTATTTAGGCTGTGGAACTCCCTGCTACAGGATGGTGTGGCTGCCAGGATTTTTCTTGAGTTCAGAAGGCAGCTGGGAACACTCACGGGAGAAGAAACCATCAAAAGTTATTACACTGTTATACTAGGAAACACAAGAAAGTCACTTCTGTTAAGAATCTCCTACAGCAGCACAAAAGTGCACGCTAAAAGAGTATTGCATTTCTGCTCTTTGAGCCTTCTTTAGGCGTCAGCTCATGGAGCTGTATGCCAACCTAGATGGACTTGGAGTCTCACCCAGGATGCCCCTAATTAGGTTTTTGGGCTACCTTTCACAATGCTTGGCTTGTAAGGTGTGTGCATTGTTTGAGGTTTGTTTCTAAATTCAGGATTCCTTTGAAGAAAGAAGAAAAAAAACATGTCTGTTGTTCATTTACTCAAGTGCAGAACCCTTATGTCTCTAAACACCTCTGTTACAGACATCGTTATGAATGGAGGTGCTCTTGGCATTCCATTTATTTCAATCTCAATTCATTTAAGTTACATTAATTTACAATAATGGATTATTTGTGGCTCCACAATCAGAAAGTTATTGGCTGACGCCGTCATTCTTCTTCAATTATGATGTCTTCTTTGGAAATAATTGCAAGGAGGGAGAAGCCAGAAAACCTATTCCTCTTCTATTATAAGCTTCTATAATCTTTTATATATATATATATGTATGTATGTATATGTGTGTGTATATGTATATAAACACATGAGACTAGGTTGAATATGTAATGTTTTAAACATTCTATATATAATATTAGATTGTAAGATTATGAAATCATAAAATTACAAGGTTATAAAATGAGCCTTACTGAAGTCCACTCAGGTACAGCGGTATAAAGCTTCGGCAGGATGGGATGGTCAAGATCCATGTGAGGGTAGAAAGGCACGGTGATGGCTATGCTTCTTTCTTGACAGATTATTTGTAGAAAAGTGCAGTAGCTGAAAAATTGGTGAGCCTGAGTGGGCAAAGTGGCTGCCAGCCTGATGCAGAGCCTGTTCGAGTCAGCTGAAGCTTGAGGTAGCACAGCTGTGTGAGGGGCACTTGCTGGTTTGGAACAAAAACTGTTCCAGGCCATTTTCTAGCATGAACATGAAGGAAGGCTTTTGTTCAGTTTGCAGCCTCCGCTTCCTCCTCTCTCAGTATTTATTTCTTTCCTGAGACTGTGGGAGCGTATCCTGGATTTACAGTACCTATAAAACACATGCCTGGGCACTTGGAGTATCCGAGGCTTTCTTTCCTGCCATGTGAAATAAAAGGCCTGCTTAAATGCGGAAAGCCAGGGGCAGCAAATGGAACTAATGGGAAAGGTGCATCAGTGTGACCTAACTCCACTGGTTTAACAAGGCTAAAAATGCATGACTCAATTACACAAGAGTTAGCTAATGAGGAATGGGGAAGATGTTACAGTTTAAAACAAATGGCTACTAAATGAATTGGGTTCTGCCTTTCAAATCTATGCCATTCAACAAAAACCTGGCAAGACACTTTCTTCACAGGATATGAATCATCCGAAATAAAAAAAGCAAGACTAGGGCCACCTACATTCAGAGTTTGTACAGTATGACCTTAAGGCCCAACATCTACCAGAAGTTGAGTAGCAAAAGGCCAAGCTCCAAAGAATAAAAGGGCTTACATCAGTATTAAATAATTCTCTCTTAGAGATGCAAATTTCTAATTAGTTACTGTGGAAACTGTAGAGGCCTGGAAGTAAGCCCTGCACAATGAGAATGAGAGTTTACTTTTTTGATTTACTGCAGGGCTGCAGTAGTTGAGGGAGGGCTGAGAGGGGGAAATAAATTCATTGCTTTTAACATGACAACAGAATAAAGTGCAGCAGCAGAAGTGACTTTGTTTTTGTGCGCTGCTGCTGCTGCGACAGATCCCCGAGGAGCTTTATGCGACATAGGCTCACTTAAAATGTCTCGCAAGGCATTGTAAAATGCTTTGTTTACAAACAAGTGACTTTCTCAACACCCTCACTTGTTGCATCTCTGACAAAGTCTTGGAAGGGTGTTTTTCAAAGCCAGTAGGAGCTGGCAGTGCCTTCTGTTGGTTAGGTGACAAAACCAAGATACCCAAATTTCAAAGCACAACATTTCTGAAGATCAAGGTGCCCTAACACAACTTACGCTGAGCACGAAAAATGTGTTGTTGGAAATGTTTTTAGGATTCTGAATGCAGAATGGAAATGACTTGTTACATAGTTCTTTGCCTTGTTTTCTTTACTTCTGTTTTACTTTACTTGTAATTATTTCATTTAAAACTGTAGAGTAATTTCACTTTTATGGGCATGTGGGAATGTGTGGTTTCATCCTGTATGGTCTAGAGTCCAGTGAGAGCTGGCCCGTTCCCCAGAGGAATTTGAGATTCTTCATTCCTCACAAATTCAGGCAGCACACATATCTTCAGTGATTTTCAGGGTAGTACGTTTTAATATAGAGCAATCAGCAAATCAAAAATAAAATTAAAAAATACAAGTTTTTATGTGCTTGTTATTTCAACAAGAACCAATGCAAACCATATTAAAAGATTTACATGTATTCCTTGTCAGAAATAAGTAACATTGCTGGATGTTCAGTAGTTAAATTCAGGGCTAGCTTGAACAAGAAACTGAGAATACAGCTGAATATAAATTTAGGGAAGGAATGAAAAAAGTATTATGCTGTAATTTCGATGTATGTAATCTGTTTTACTCTTTTTGCAAACTCTTATCTCTTACATTCTGTGTTAAAAGAAATCATCTTTGCTCCCCTGCAGCGCTTGGGCTGGATGAGGCTGCAGAGCATCACTGCAGAGTCTGGTCCAGCTCCTCAGACTCCTGCCCACTGTCTAGGATGTCCCAGCTCTGTGGGAGCCAAGCTCAGGCCAGATTTAGAGCAGCAGGGAAGTTCTGAGGGGCTGCACTTCATATGCTTACAGACGACAACTGGCATGTCAACGCTGTTAGCAATTTTGTTTGTAGGAGAAAGGAGAGGAAGGATGACAGACTGGCATGACTTGCTGTAAGAAACCTCTCATTTTTGTGCCAGTAGCAGTTTTACAGGGAGGTGTTATTTATTTTCAGCTCCAGCCACGGAAATCCACCTGTCTGAGCACCCACCACTGGCATTGGGTGTTTTGCCATCTGACCAAGGAGACATCAGGATGAAGGAGACTGAAAGCATTAGTCTGCCTGGTAGATGGACCACAGCCAAAACAAAGGATTGCTGCATTGCTGCTTGTTAGTAGCTGCAGAAGGCTCATTTGGTGTGATTCAGCAAAGGCAGGGATATTAGCTCAGCCAGGATAGGGAAAGCATCCTTCCTCCTTGGAGGCTGCAGAATAAGGGCTCTGAATTCAGTTAATTTGGACCATGCTTGTGTTAGCTTTGTTTCCATCTTGATATTCCCCCAAAAATTTCTGTAGCAAGGAAATACTAATAATAGGAAGCTGCCATTTTAATTTTAATCATTTTTCTGAAAATGCAGCTAAATTCTTACAGATAGCACAGAGAAAGCTAAACAGAAAGCTAGCAATTGCAACACTTTAATTTTACTGTGGGAAACCAAGAATAGCTAGAAATACTTTAAACTGATATAACTTTCATAAGGAGGATTCTAGATCAGCATCAGTGCGGAATTTCAGGGTGCATAGCCCAAGCTGTTGCTGTTTAACACTCTGCCCTTATGAAGCCCATGTCAGAGGTTGGAGTTTGTTACACTCAGTCCACTATAACATCCTTGCCTTTGTAGGGAGTGCAAGAGTGGAAGTTGCGCAGATATGCCTTTAGTATTTTAAACAGGAACTGGGCTGGGCGTCTTCTTCTTCTGTCTCATTATCACCTCACAGCCATGTTTGATCCTGAACCAATTTTTATCAGTGACCTTAGCTGTCCAAGCCCTTCCCTAAATTGTGTAATTAGCCAAACATACTAGGGCACAGAGAGCACTCTTCTGTACATTTGAGTTACCTGTAATTCCAAAGAAAGTCTCTGAATACCTCTTTTTAATGCTTCCTGCAGATCACTCCTCCCAGCAGTTCAGTTGTCACCCTGCTGTCCTGGCCAGCCTACTGTAATGGCCCATTTTCAGCTGGGTTCTCACTGCCCCTCAGAGCTGCACCCAGAATTGTTTGTCAGTCCCTTTGGATGGCTGCCAGGGAAGAAGCATTTTTATAGCACTTCTTTTCTTTGCTACTTCTGTACAAAGTGGTTTCTTTACTACTTTGCTACTTCCTTATGCAAGGGGTAGCATTTTCTTTCTAGCAAAGCACAGAGTCACAGCCGGTTCCAGAGTTATCTAAACAATTAAGGACTACCATTTGAGTCCCTCCAAAAATGAAAATGTGGCTTTGAGAATTTTTTAAGTTGTTGGAAAGGATGAGAAAAATCTGCAAGTAAGCACTTTTTCTCCACACTTTAGACCCCTCCAGAGCTTTGAAGAGCTGTCTCCAGCTGGTGTGCTGACAAACCCTGCAGCAATATTCCCAGGGAAAGATCCCATCAAACCTCCTCACAGATGATGAGCCATAAAGCCCTTACATTCATGAGGACATTCCTGATGACATCCTCCAGGCTTCTGCCCTTTACATAAGAATCATGTGGCTCAGATCGTATTTTTCATAGTAATCAAGCATCATAAAAATAGTGCTTTTTCCTTCCTTAACTAAAAACAAAATAACATTCATAGCTAAACAGTACAGTTAGTACACAAATAGACTACAGGGCTATTGAGAAATCTTGTTATTAACTTATATTTATATTTGCTATAAGTATTAATAGATACAGTGTTTGAAATACATTTGCATTCCAAAATGGCAGAGATGCTAAACATCATTTCTATCCTACAAATTATTCATAAAGAATTCGTCTAAAACAGTCCATCAGAATATTTTTTGTCCCATTCTGCTGACATTTTTTCAGAATTTGTTTAGAGTTCAACATTCAAATGAAAATTGCTGACGGTATGAAAATCTCTGACTGGTTGGTCTCTTGCTTCTTCCAAAGCCGAAGGTCCCAAAGTGCTCAGATCCTCAGCAGCTCATTTGGATGACTGGCTGGGAGCCAGAAAGCCTTGCTATCTTTAGCTTTCATCTTCTTCTGGCTTCTTTCACAGTCCAGAATGTCAAGATGCATGGTACCAGGGTGTCCATCGGATGGATTACCTAGGAGCTGTGATTTGATTCCCTTTTGTTTCCTATTGGAACAAAACCTAGATATGAAACTCCCCATGAAATGAGGTTACTTTTTTCTGACAAGTTCTGCTCCAAAAAACCTGACAATATGGTTTTCGAAGGCTTATATGAACTCTGGGAAATAAATCTTTCAATTCTTCCTAGACTGATGTGAGAAATAGTTTATTGAATCATTTCTACTGAGAAATTAAAGGGAAGGAGTAGAAAGAAGCAAGAAAGGGATATAACTAAAACTCCAGGGTCATGGCCTGACAAATTAAAATTAAGTCTGCTTTCTAAAAATGGGTTGGAGATGTTTTATTTGAAAAACAGTCTTAAAGCATTGCTGTCCCTGCATACTTGGGGAGGTGGGGGTCGTGTGGATATAAGAAGAGAGAATCACTCCTCTCACAATGCTAATGGTTTTACTACAACTGTAGAGAGTGATTAAGAATAAAACAACATTTCAATCCATTTTCCTAAGGAGCCTTCGCTTAAAGAACAGAAAAAATTAAACCAAGACAGTAAAACTCTGAGGAAACAAAGGAGGGGAACTGCCAGCCTGTGAAGTCCTAATGCTCATTATATCTGGTGCATGTTTAGCTTGTAAGGAGGACTTGGGGAGGAAAGTAATTTAGGCAAACCAACCTGGGCTCTCTTTTCATTCTTTGTCATGCACTGCTGTTGTTACCTTTAGAAACCTAGCAGCAGGGCTGGTTGTGTCCTGTTTTAGTGCCCTTCGTAAAGCATTCCCTTTTCACCAGCTCTGATGGCCCCATTGGAGTGGCCATGACAATGGATGTTCATTTTACCGCTATAAAAGGGTTTAATGATTAAAAGGCCGCACCATTGCACTCAGCCACAAAACTCATTCTTCCACTTCTGTGGAGTCCTTTGATTCAAAATGTTCTTTTGACAGGATCAAGAGTGGTTTTCATTCTGTTGGGCAGCAGAAACATCTGCATTTTTTATCCTCTGCCTCCTCCTCAGTGCACATAGTTAATGTGTAATTAATGAAACATCCCTTCTCGGAGTGGCACACAATCAGCGTAGGTCTCCCACCAACCTCGCTCCAGCTCCAGTAAAGCAGGTTTGCTTTTATATCCTTGTACTCTCATTCAGCAGTAGTAATAAACCCAGTTCCAGGCTTATCTAGCCAGCTTACATCTTAATCTTTCTTCCCCCCCTCCCCCGTCTCCTCAGGGAAAAGGGATGAAAAAAAAAAAAAAGGACTTCTTTTTCTTTTGGGTTATCCAAGCACATTGGGAGGGGGGAACCAAACACATCGCAACATTCAAAGCAAAACAGAGAGAACAAGAGGTCTGGGGAAAAAAGTCCCCTCCTCCCTCCTTTCTCTGGAAGAAAAAATAAAGACCTTGGTAAGTAGTCAAGCAAGCTGAAAAGGCAGTTACACGGGAAGGATTTCTGAATCCTATTGGGTGGGGTCTTCAAGAGCAGAGAAGTTCTTGCTCTTATTATTGCAATGCATCTGAAATCTAACACATAACGTGTCAGAAACGTACTACATCTTCCTATGCAAGAGTAGCCTCTTCATGCGCTCTTCTGTTTGCAGAGTTTGAGAGGGTGGGACAGTGGTTGAGAGCTCTCGTATTAATGACCAAGTGCATTTAAGGCTAAGGCTGCATACTGCACAGTGACTGCTCAGTGCTTCACAATTATATTTATTTACACAAGCTTTGTGAAGTGTAGCATGAATGACTATGTAGAAAAGTGGAGAAATGCATTGGATCACCTCTAATAACCCCTCAGCAACAGTGGAGTGGCTCTAAGTGATTGAAATGGACTTGAATGGATCAAGGTCTACCAGCACTCTCAGGTAAGTTTTCAAAGCCACATTCATGCAGCAGCTCTAGAGAGTGTAGCACTGTGAGCAAGTTGCCATAAAGAGCTTCCTGTATGGAAAAACATGACAAGGCAAAGGCAAGTAACAGATCAAAAGGAGAAATATGTGGGCTTATGCTGCTCCTACCTGCAATGAGGTAAAGTAGAATATCTGTGAAGCCCAGGAGATATAAGACAAGTGGGGAAGTAAAGCCATCACTTTTAAGCTTGCCTAACTGTGGGAGCTGTTGTCCTTAATGTCATGTGGCCTCTTGTGCCAAAAAAAATTATCTACTTCCTAAGAAATTCACCTCTGAATGAAGTCTGGTTCATCCCAATCTACTTTTTCAAGCCAAGTTCAGAAAGCAGTTTTGCCTGGAAGAAAAGTTCAGAGGTAAATCACAACACTCCCTCTCCCCTTCATCCTCTTGCAAAGCGGGGCTGCCTCCAGTCCAAGGATCCTGCCCACTCAGAGGCACTGGAAGCCACATGTGTAAGTCATTTTTTCTATTGAGAGGAATCATCTCTTTGCTTCTTAGTTTTTAGGACGATGTCCTTGTCATCCGGCTCCACTCTCAATAGGAAATTTAGTTTCTACTCTGCATTTATCTGTGAGTACCAAAGAAACCTGAATAAGTAATGTTCATGGTTAAAAATACGTGTATACCAAAGAAGTTTAAGTTCCCTTCTGAATTAGTCCCACTGGAAGCTTCCCCCTTCCTGCATGTGATGAAGAAAGGAGGATACTCCCCAGATGCCTGCATATGACCCTTTTTATTTTTTGCATTTCAAAGAGTTGAAACTGAGTGCATAAAGCATCATCCAATTTTCTAAAGTACACTTAATCTGAAAATTTGCTAACGTTCAAATAAAATCAGACTAATATAGGAAGCAGTTGCAAATATGTAATGTTGCAAATACTGTCTCTCTTCTTTCGAATCATAGCTAGAAGGAAGACCTGCCTTTGAATTCAAGGACTTGGTAAAAAGGAATTGGTATGAAAATGCCCACCCAGAGTGGTACACAACAGATGTGGTTCTTGTGCCAGCCCAGTTCTGAGTAACTCCCAAGAGATCAGTAGAATTATTCTGTTCCATCCACATGCACATCTGCAGCAAAAATCTGTTTTCAGGCAGATACTTACTTTAGCACAGCCTCTGTCACAGTCAGCTGTTATTTGTCTACAAATAGCAAGAATCAAGACTTGGAGCAGGGCGAGGGGAAACAGCATCTTGCAACATGACTCTTTGGGCCAAATTCCACATGTACAGCTCCTACTGAGATCCAAATATGGGCAACATTTGTTTCCAGATTGAGCACAGAATGTCTCTCTATTGTTATTGAAATGGAAAAGGGCATGAGCTTTTGAACATTATTCAGACTGGTCAGACTTGCCAGCTCAACCTATGTCCAGTGATCAGAAATAATTTCACCAAAATAACGTATTTTCTGTTTCCACAATGGTGCATGCTGCAACGTAAGGCACTGGAGATACTGGGCTGGTAAAAATAGGCAAATTCACTGTGGGTAAACTTTGCTCAAGAATGTTGGCTGCAGCTGTGCTTAAATAAACAGCTTCCTACTCCTTGAAAAAGAAGCGTGTCCTTCTGATCCCATGCCACAGGAAGACTGGTGTGCTGGGAGGGCCTGGGACAATTGCTACAGTCACTGAGCTGCACTGCGACACATTTGAATTCTGGCCAGAGTCTGGGAAGTCCATGTTAGCTTGCCAGACCATTCAGAGAAAAGGGGCTTCAAAGAGAACTTTTTACCCTTGATTCCAAAGTGTAAGTGAGTACGGAAAGAGTATAATGTTTGCTGTTGGGATTAGCCCCCTACTGTGCCAGCCACATATGAGCGCACTGAAAATTGGCAGCATGCAAGGGGAAACCTCTCAGCTCACTGCAGCTGAGCTAAACCCAGGGTAGATTTCCAAGCACCAGAGCAGAAGGTGTGTGAACCTCATTATCGTCTCCTAGCACAGAAAAGGAACAAAGCAGAAATCAGAGTGAAAGGAATGGAAACCAAAGACCACGTAGGATGATAAAACATTCCTCATTTTAAGTGGTATAAGAAAACCTTTGGTACTATTGAGGCACTGCTTAAAAGAACTTGTTGCACAACTATGTATGAAGCTAACGAAAAAATGGGTTGGAATTTGTACTATAAGGAAAAAGATAATTCTGGTTAAAATTATGTTAGAGGATTTTTCAGGTTCCATGAAGAAGTAATATGAAAAAGATTATCATCTATTAGATGGCCAGTGCTCTCCCCTGCTTAGAAAAGACTGGTGTCATGGTGCACCAGTTTTTGCTCATGCAGACTATTCAAGCATAACACAAAATCAGTCGCTCTAGCCAGTATGACCTCAAAGTTTTTCCCTCATATCTAACTTCTCTCTTATGTCCTTCTCCAACTCAGGACCTTCTCCAGGAGCCTTTTTTCTTCCCAACTCTAAGACCCAATTTTGATTTCCCAGGGTATGTGACAGAGAGAAAGTTATACCTACACAAGGCTAAGATGTCTCTGACTCCTGTCACTGCTACACTGCGGGCTCAGTAATTTCCCTCACCATGCTATCCAGAGCCCCCAAGTGACCAGGCCTGGGGAAGAGTTTTGCACCACAGAACAAGAGGAACAATAGCCAGCATGCCGAAAGAAAATGTGAATGAGGTACCCTGTGGCAATGCTGAGAGAGGCTGAAGTAGGCACCTCATATCCTCTTTCATGATCAGAGAGGGCTACAGGGATACATACTTCAGATGCCAATTATCCCACATGGAGCCATGAAATGCAAACCAGTCTGCCTGAGGAAGCAAGGATGGCCAAGAGAAGCACAAAACCAGACCCATTAGCAGAAATGGCCAGGAGCTGAGCACTGGGCAGCAAATGGGAGCAGCAGCAACAGAGAGAGAAGTGTGAGAGATGTCCTGCCTCCTTCTGCCAGTGCTGGCAGAGGAGGATGCAACGTAGTGTGGGCAGGCAGGAGGCCATAAACCAGCTGTAAGGGATGAAATTGCGCTGAGAACTGGTTTAAGCCTATGTGGGTACAGTCACTGAAATTTTAGTGACACAACTGTACTTTTTATTTTTTATTCTGAGCTCCTGACTGACATGAATACCAACCTCCAAATGAAACTTAGCCAAAAGGGTAGAAACCACTGCACCATGTCAGTTGACCACAAATGAAAGCATCTTAACCTTGCCATCCCATCAAGAGTTTCTGAAAAATTGTTTTTTTAAACTCTGTTTAAATATGGATCTAATTAGAGTCTGGCTTGCAGATTAAGTAACAGCTATCTTCCCAGATCTCGTGCTGGGGGCCCAGGTGATGTCACTTTGGAGAAAAGCAGAGGTTTCATACTTTCAATTTATTCATGTATTGAAAGCTGCTAAGAAAGAGAATCTTGTCTTCATTTGGGGGTAGGAAAGTATGTTTTGAATCAGTACACTTAGACTGTGTTATTCAAACCACCTCTAATTGTCCTCTCTCCACATTTCCTTTACTTACACTCCAGTCTGTCCTCTCCTATGTCAGTACAACAGTTTTGTAGCACTCTGGTAAATGAGAATATTAGCTAATCTGGTTGAAAAATAGTCCAGAAAAAGTTCAACAATGTTTTACTTCTCACCCAGATCAGTTTCTTGATGTGGTTTGCCATATGGGTCATAAGAACGGCTATAGCAGCATAGTGAAGGACAAGATGCAGGAGAAAGAATCAAACCAGGACAGATGCCAAAATATGTCTCACATAACCACAGCCTGAAGAACTACATTGTATGAAAACAGATTTGATTAAAAAAGAAAATTGCATTTCAGTGATGTGACCCTGGTCTTCTCCACTTCTTCAAATGGAGATCTATCTCCCACATACTTACAACAGAAATTTGAAATAATATATATTTACAGCTCTAAATCAAGAGGTAGCTGTGTTACTCAGCACTACCACAGGCGCCATTGCTTGCCTGGACCTCACAGGGATTCATGGCCATTGCTGGTGTCCCTGAGACTTTATCTGGTATCTCCTGCTCTACAGTTCTCGGTCTAGGACTGTGAGCTCTAAAGCAATCACAACATGTTGTCAGATGAGCTTTATTTCCATATGGCATGGTTTGCTTATTGCGAAGCACATGAAATGGATTACTTAATCCAGCACGGTTATGTGCTGGATGTGTCAAACTCTTGCCACTGTCACCAACAGCCGCTGCTTGCACTAAGCCGTGCGGGTGCAGCAATCTGGTTGTCCATGCTTTTCTTTGCAATGACAAATCTTGCAGACCCTTTAGGAGTGTCTGTTGTGCAAGGACAGAAGGTACAGCTACGAGTCCAGCATTATGATCAATCTTAAAAGAGAAACTTGGGAAAGCAGGAGATAAACAGATAATAAACTCTGATCACAAGAATTCCTAGAAACATTAATTTTTAGAGACAAGCTTTCCTGGCAGGACTGAGAATAATAACTTACTTTAAGCACAATACTGTTTTGGTTGCCCTAGCCCACATGCCCAGTGTAAGCATGCCTTTGAAATGGGTACAGCGGTGAGGTTTTTTTTGCTACTGTGGGTTGGTTCAAAGGCCTGATTTAGTAACGCTCCTTTTTTAAAATCTGGTTGTCTGTATGCTCATTTAAAATGTTGATTGCCTTTCCTTGACGGTTTGGTTTCAGAAACACGCTGTGGAATTTAAATTCATCCCCCTCCCATGCTAATGTCGACATTATTTGTGTGTAAACACATTACATGGGATAGCAGAAATGTTAATGAGATTTCAATGTTGAGTTGATTTATAAACAGCCAGTCTCTTAATTTATTGAAGTCGTCTTTGTGCCGTTTGCATGCGATTAGCAGCATATACCATACGTAGGGTGCCCTTCTGTAACATTCTCAGAAAGAAATGCAAAATGTGTACCATTATAGCACCAAATGAAGATCTTACTGAGGTTCAAGATGCTTTGAAACATGTAATTACTAACTTAACTCTGCCTGTGAACTTGTCCTCATTAACTCCATAATTAGCAAGATCTTGTTTGATCTTGGAGTTCATTAGACATTGCAGCTGGAAGATTGTTTCAGTTTTAACATATCAGAATAGACAATTAAAGTGATAATAAAGAATCAATATCACTTCCCTGTTTCTTAGGTTTTCCCAAGGTTGTGGTGTGCCTAATTAAACCTGTTTTGAAACAGTGAGAAATTAAAAAGTAATGTGGTCATATTTATTTTGGCTTAACAGGCGATTTAAAAGGCTGTTTGAAATGTGCCCTGGGAAACAGTTTCTACCTGCACGATGAGTAAATAGGTGGGATGTTTTCAGATTCAGCTGCAGGCTTAACTGGAGACCTGAGTGTTGCACTCATGTCCCCTGTCTTGCCTGTGACACAGGCAAATCCGCTTCCCTCTTTGTACTCTGTGACTCAATCCAATCTCATAGTTCACATCAGCTCCAATATCAAGAGAAAAACTTGTTGAGCTCAAGTTATTTGTATGGCTCTGACTTTTCCACAGCGCAGGCTGAACTGATATACATTCACCCACCAGAGCAGCAGCCTGCTTCTGCAGTACATCAGGACCTCCTTGTGTAAGACAGCTGTAAAACTGACATAGTGTTGAGAGTGTCTGCAGTGGAGCCAAGCCTGAACTCACACCTATAGGGGTCCTCCTCCTCTGCTTTCCCCACAGGAGGCAGACTGGGATCCTTTTACACACAAGTAGTTCTCCTGTTGTTACCACAGCCTAGAGAGCAGTGTAAACTAGAGGAGGAAAAGAGTGGTCTGTGCTCAGATCATGTTCAAGTGGGCCTAATTCTGCTTCCTGCCTGCCAAGTAATTGAACTGTAATACATTTCTGTTTCTCGGTTTTCCAACGACAGAAGGAGGCTCTGAGACTTAACATTGGCAGAATATGTAGGAAACCTCAATGAAATTTCCTATATAATGAAATGCAATAACATTTTAAATAAGATTAGCAAGATTCAACATCTTCCTTCTACCTATGTACTTTTGCTGAAATATGTAATCATTTTCATTTAATAAGCACAGTTAACTGAAGACACAAATCATGTCACTGAGGGAGAAACGGATAATGAAGGACCACTGAAGCACTAAACCAACTAAGCTTGCCTTTGGCTCTTGAATTTGTGTTGATCCCAACAGTAAATACTAAGTTCCAAACTCACCCAATGGATTTCAGTGGTTTTCCTTCAGCCTACAAGGCGCCACACCTCTTCATTTTGTGGCAACCATTTGAAACTAAATTGTTCTAAAGATATTAATGCTTCATTGATTTAAACTGAAACAGACCCTAATTGCTAGCATTTGGGGCAGATTATAGAAACAGGGTCAGATCCCTAGCTGGTGTGAATCCATCAAAGGGAACAAAATGACAATGAGAATCCTAGCTTATGTACCCTGAATATAATGCCCTTGATTTATGGCAGTATTAGGGAAAATAAAATTGCCCACACTTCAACGCTGATGTGCCAAGATGACTGTAGACGAGCAGAGGTGGCAACACCTAGGCTTATTTTCTTCACTGGGACACATTTCAGTGCTACAGAATCTGATTGCAAGTGAGGACTACTCTATTGGCAGCAGCCAATTGGCATGGAATTGGCAGCAACCCTTGCACAGCTACACAACAGGATGAGGCTGTGGGGTCACACCTGCACCGTCCCACACTTTGGGTCTTCCCCAGGGATGGCCCTTTGCCAACTAGCATTTGAAGCACTTCTAGAAAAAACTTTTAAATCTTGTCCTGACTTCAAGTCAGTTGTTCCCCATGTCCTGTATTCCCACTGCCCCGTACAACACAGGTTTGCTTTGGCTTGGCGTAACATAGATATTTACCTCACTTGCACCATTATCAACTAACATCTCATAACAAATGGGGCTTTAGTTGGAGCCACACCGCTCCTTCAGAGCCTGTCTTAGCTAGCTGGGCAGCGGAACTAAATGAACTTTGGCCTTTGAAACCTGAGTGCCATCAGGGACCTCACTAAATCCCCACTAGCTGAAACTGAGCCTTGCCACATCCTCTCTGGCACTTTTAACATTTTTAACATGAAAATTGATACTGGGTCAGCATCCACGTGGGAGAAGCAGGGAGAAACAAATATCTCTGTACAATGCAGAAATCCCACTGCTGCTGGCCAGGGAATCGCCCCTCTGCTCTAAGGGGCCGTGAGCAGATGCGCAGTCGGACTGCACCCGGCCATGTTACTGTTCTAAGGTTTCTGGTCATCAAGAAGCCTGCCAAAGCTGGCTTCCAGGCAGCTCCTTCCAGGCCCACCTGGACTGCACTGAGAGCCATGATCTACAGGTCTAGACTTCAAGGCCCTGGGAGGAAAGGTCCACAAAACGCAGGCAATATCACAAGAATTTTGTCTGGCTGCGATTCTCCAAAAAGTGCTTCTGCTCATATGCCAATGGTACCTGTTTCTTACAGGCCCTGCTGCCACTCTTGTGTGTAGGCTGAGACTGTGGAGAGCACTGGGGCCTGTTCAAAACAGCCCTGAAACAGAGGAGTCCAAGGGGGGAGCAACGGGGTCAGCAACATGTGCAGCAGCAGCTTAAGGGACATCATGGCACCACCCATCCTGGCAGACTGGCTGGTCCCGGGGCACAGGCAAGACCAAGGGCTTGATCAGTCAGGCCGTGAAATGGCCAGCTAGCTTCGGCCTGGGCTACCACATGGCTGTGGCTTCCACCCAGTAACAAATCTGCAGGTGGACGACTCTTCTGGAGGGGACCCCAGCGGTATGGACACAGGCCACTTGCTGCTCTCTGGTGTCAGGACCCAGGGACAGTCTGGAATCCATCACACCTCCCAGCACCGAGAGACAAAATGGCACCGGTTCCCTGGGCTGAGCCATCAGGGCATTCCGATTGGCTGCCGCCAGCCAGGGTTGTGAGGCAGTTGGTTGCCAGGGAGGCCTGGGTTGCTAGGCAACCTCGAGATTGGTGCTGGGGGAGGCCTGTGGTGCCCCCCGGGGCTGGGGCCACCATCCTGGCATTCGCTTAATCCTTTGCTCCCCAGAGGTAGTCCTCAGGGATGGTGGTGTGAGCCACTCGCAGTAAGGAGCAATGTGGGCTGAGAAGGCTGAGCAGCTGCAGATTTCCAGTGTAGGCTGCCCCAGGGAGGTTCCAGGCCACCCCAAAGCTCTCCCTGTCACCCAGAGGGCTGGGCTAGTGAGGGCCTTGTGAGGGCTGTGGAGGGATCAGTGGCAGGACACAGGTGCTGAGCCCACCGCATCCCACGGTGTGGATGAGGCCTGCCAGCAGAAGAGCAGCAGGGCATGAGGCCCTCAGGAACCAAAAACGCCTCACTTCACCTGTAAAATGCACAGCATCCTGGGAGAGTGAGCACCACAGGTACCCATGAACCACATGGCTGTCTAATACAAATGCAGCCAGCTTCCCTATAGACAAATTTCCCTTCTCTTATCCAGTTTGGAAGTCTAAAGTAAGGGGACAAGTGTGCCCTGTGTGTACCCTGACTCTGGGGATGCCCTCACCACAGGGATTTTCCCTGCCCCGAAGGGATGGACTCTGCCAAACCCCCTCCCACACTAACCCATAAGGTGGCATGCTGACCACAATTGGAGGAGATCGCCAGTGTGGTATCATCAGTGTCCCTTGAATGCTGAGGCTAGTAACAGTTCTTCATGCAAGTGGTGTTTCTGTGGCCAGCAGTGGGGTCAGGTCCACACAGCTCTGACAATACTAGGCTCAGCTAGCATTTTATTCTTGTTCCATTTTATCCTACGTGTTCACTGATGCTCACAGCAAAACTCTTCCCTGAGCTATTTCCTGTTAATGAAGTGACTTTAATGCACTGTGGGGTTTGGCTTAGCATGTTTCCAAGAGACAATCATATTGCTTTATCAATGAAAAGTTAAGGACCTGTCCTCATTTTCTGTCCCTGTGACGTTCAGGAGGTTCATGTGCAGAAAAAAAAAATGGACTCCCAGTCCCCAGGCTGATTTTGGGATGCTTTATACTATCTCTAAACAGCAGGTTAATTTCAGCTGACACTTATTTATGAAAGCACAAAGTCTGGTGAGGTGATAAAAAAGTCAACTCCCAGAGAATATATAGCCTTAGATTTTCTTACCTAACATGGTTTTATCTAGAGATTTATTGAGTAAAATAAAGATTTGGCTAGCAAATAATGTTATCAATTGCTCCATATTTTAAAATCTTTTGAAAGCACATACAAAAACCAGATTAATTTCCTTGTACACCATCTACTGTGGGATATAAACACGCTTTATTCCGTGACTAGCCAAGAAAATGTAAATTAGCTGTCTGACATTTGGGAAATTCACGTAGCTGAATTATACAACTTGTATATTTGGAAAACCCATAGGGTTTGCTAGTATCCAGGTGGATGTTAATTTTAAGTAATAGTCTGGTCAAATGCTGAGGTTTCGGTGTTGAATCAAAGACATAAAAACTGCTCCCATCTCTATCCTTTTACCTACATACGGTTAGAAGATTTGATGTCTGAAATCAGTTTTCAGAGAGGCTGAAAGAATAGTACAAGTGATCACTTCTGAGCTGATTTCTCTGCTGCCCTGTTAGTGTTCGGCAAAGACATCTGCTTATGTGGCCCGATTCTCACTTCTGTACAGAGTAAGAGGGTCCTCTGTAAGACAGAGGGCCAGGGCCTTTGACTGGGGCTATGGTCCCAACTCCCCTCCCTGCTTTTGTGGCCGAGGAAGGATGCTGCAGTAGCCCACCATTCCCTACACAAATCTGCCATTCAGTGGGGCGAGGTTGGGAAATAATGAAGTCAGCACATTAGTGCCTGGCCTGCTGAGCTCACACTGCTGAAAGCTGCCGGTGGGTGAATTTCCCAGCGTTTGGAAACTTTGTCTCAGTTCTGCGGGTTTGCTCAAGTGTGCGATGGCTGTTTGCAAGGGAGCTTTCCTGCTGGGTGGGTTTGCTTTCCTGCTTGCAGCTCAGGGAAGGTGAGAGCTCTCCTTCATGTCTTCCCTGCCCCCACTGCCGCCCCTCACTCACCCCACAAACACAATGCTCTTCCACCGAGTCCCCTCCGCTAGGGAGCTTTTCCCTCTCCCAACTCCCACACTGGGACATTTTTCCACATTTCCAGGATTACGGCCATTTTCACTTAGATCTATGTGTGTTGCCTCCACATACAAAGAAGCACTTGGGGACAGGATTAGTAGGATTAGAAGAGATTCACATATGTCCAGTTCAAGCAATTGGTATTCAAAGCTTTACACTTCCAAATGCCACCAAGAGAGAGAAAAGGAGCTGGGATCTTGCTTTGCATTTCAGCACCTTCCTGCGGGGGACAGGGCCCTTTGTCCAGGGAGGGGGCAACACACACACAGATCCCACACCCCCTTAATCCAGCACCCCTTAGCCACCAACTCTTTCCCTTCGGTACCACTGGTAAGGCTCTGCCATAGCCCTGACAAGACGACAGAAGTATCGTGGCTTTCCTGTTTCTCTTTTCAGAACAGCCCCTCTGCAAACTTCTGGCAATCTCTGCTGGGGTTTGGTAGGCAAACCAAAGTCCTTTCCCATGCAGTTTGTTACGATATATCTTGGCTGTCCTTGGGAGACAAGGAAGCACCACTGGGTTTAGAACATAAAGGCACAAAACTCTTTAAAACAGGCCTTTGCTCATATTATGTTAAATCCTTCACATGTAAGTGAATTGTTGTGCAGGCGAGGCAAAGCCTTAAGATTTAACAAGTATATTAGGCATTTCTGATAAAGCAATAGAAAAATCTGCTTTTTCCCGTTCCATTTTTGATAGATTGCTTTTCTTGTTGCCTTTAGGGCAATGACAGTGGCGATTTCCTGATATTAGGCACGTCAGTAAAGGCATAGTCTGCATTACAGTTTGCATTTTGGCAAGCACTCCAAATGTAAACAAATCATATTGTTCAAAAATTAAGAAAAGCTTTAGTATTTGTGTAACAAACTTTCCTGTAGTATAGTGAGAGATTTTTGGAGCAGAGCAGGTGGAGCCTTTTTTTAATACATTCATTCATTAATTAATTCATTCTTTTGTTCAGTCTTTCTGCTCACTTTCTGCTCACTAGGATAAAAGCTCTTCTGGAACACTATATTGTTTGCTATGACTTATAAGGGACAGCAACATATACAACCAGATTTAAAAAAAAAAAAAGTAAAACTTTTCATGCTCTGAAGAATATTTTTAAGTATTTTTAAATTTGCGGTAAGTGTGTATTTGTTTTACACTTTTCAGAACAGAAATTAAATTTCATAGTATATGAAATAGGATGAAGAAAACTGAAATGCTGCGAAAATATCAAAGATACTCTCTTAATTATTTCTGTTTACTTTTGTCTTCAAAAGGCATGGAGTCCTGGGTGAGTATTAGCTGAAGTCAATATATTTAATATTAATCTGCTAATACTAGAGTAAGCCAATATAAAACTCAGTGGGTCTTTATTCTCATGAATAAAATGAGTCAAGTTTGAGCTAATATTTTGTTAACTTGCTATTTTTGCAACTCCAATTCTTACTTCAATAAAAATGCATAGGAAAGGGTGCCATGAATATCCATATTAAAGGAACCCAGTATATAAATTCTTGTGATTTCGATAAGTCACAGAATTTTGCAGTGTAGAAGTGACTCTATAGGTTTTCAGATAGATGGAAACCCTCAAAACACTGAAAAGAAGGGAGGCTATCGGGTCTGTACAAGCTCCCCAAATCTTCAGGCATTTCTGAATAGTTCACATACATTAATGATGCAAGACTAGGCCTCTGCAGTTTAGGAAAAAAGTAGCAATATCTGCAAAATCTGGAACTGCAACCCACTGGTTATCTGTCCGTTTCAGGTGCCTGTCAGCTGTGGAGGAGAGGTTCACTTAGTAACAAAGCCAGTATGAAGAAGAGAAGACAATCCAAAACGTATGTACCTATGAACTTCATTTTAAATTTAATTTCATTTTCAGAAGTGGTAAAAATAATAGCTTCTCACTGCAGCTGTGAACATTAGTCATACAGAGCTATAAAATTGAAAACACATTTCATACATTTCTTGCTTCTTCCCCTTTTTATCATTCTGCTTATTGTTGGCCAGTCTTTCCCTTTGCCTTACCCATTTACACAGTACTCCCCTCAGTGAAAGTTTTGTACATCCCAGTGTATCCATCTTTTAGGGGTCTGTTGGTCTCACTGAACTACAGGTAGTAATTGTTAGTAGGAGTTAATGATGAGTGGATGAGATAAAATATTTATTGACCTTTGCACAAAATGATGCTCTGGCAATTAAGAGGCAAAGGATTTTCCTTGTTTTGTGTGTGTCATCCCACTCCAGAAAGATATTCTTTGTACTTTGAAGAACTTTTGAGCTCCCACCTCTCCTGAGTGTACAAAATACCCAAAAGAAAAAAGGAGCTAGCACAGGAGCAGTGCTAGCTGCTTGTTTTGCTGGGTACAAACTAGTTGAGAGGGGGCTGTAGCTCCCAAGATCCTGATCCATCCCACGCTCCCAGCCAGCAGCACTTCTGACGGCCAGGCAGAGGACTCAGGGCACTAACCTGCACAGAAGAATCGTTCCTGTCCTGTGTATCTCCTCTCCAAATTAAATTTGCTGGCAGTATCTCAAGCCACTGAGTTCCATGTGAAAGTAGAGGTTTGCCAGGGACCCAGCAAAGCACCCCTGCATGGAAATATCTTCCTGACAAAGAAAAAGGGATAATGGCTTCAGGATAGATCTGGATACACGAAACTGCTTCTGTTTGGTTCAGGCGCAAAAGAATAACAGGCAAAATGGTTACAGAAGTGGTATTAGCAAACAAGAGGAGATGTTTTGTTTTTCATTCACAGGTCCTTCCCTGGAAACAGTTGTGTTCGACATCAGTGGTTGGAAAGAAACTGTGAGGTCCTTTAGCTGAGCTTGGTGCCTATGGCTGGCACGGGCTCTCTTAAAATGTTATTGTTAACATTTCACTAATCAATTTCTTTCTTGGGAAACAAATATGAAAGGGCCTGCCCCCAATTAAAGCATTTTTGTTTAAAAACTCAATTATCTCATTGGAGTAATTAAGCCCTTCCTTACGGTACTAACAGGTTCTTTATTGCAAGGAACTGCTCTGGTGATTTGAAATTTAGGGGCCTGACCTCTGGATCTATTGAAACCAAAAGACATCAGTCAGCTTCAGTAAGGTTTGGTTCTGGCCCTGACAGTCCTCATAATAAGCAAACAAACACCACAGTTCGCCAGTGTTCCAACAGTTAATCATTAACTTTTGCCATAAGCTGCCTAGAAAAGATGATGCCGATGGACCTAGTCTTCTCTCTCTTTCTCTCTCTTTTAAGAGACAGAGGTGGGACTTTTATGATCCTCATTACTATTGTCTGAGCACTTCTAAGCCTGCTCCAAGCTGCTGAGAATCACAGGCTCCCAGTGTTACATCCATAGGTTTGTAGGTTTACCAGTCTAACAACCCACCCTGATCCTGTGTCCCAACCCCTGCAGGAAAGGGCACTGATGGGCCCTGCATCCACCAGTCTCCCACAGCACAGCAGTCCTGTGCCTGGTCCTAAGCACTCGCCTCCACAATTCCCCCTGCAGTTACATTGCTGCTTAAGGTCTTCCCTGAGATGAACCCAGGACTGTTGTCCCCCTTGTGCAAGATATGAACATTTCTAAGGACTAAGGGAGGGTTCTGCAGGTGCAGTGGGTCTACACACTGCCAACGCTGCCCTTTCCCATGTGCCTGTTTTTCTGACCATCATTCTTCTCTTTCATACTTGTGCTTGATGTTATTTTCCTCTAGTGTATTTTATTTTCCATTTGTGGAACCACATTTACATTAACGGTGTAATTGCCACTGAAAACGGACTGCCTCACTTCAGCTGCAACTTTAAACAAGATGAGAATGGAGAGTTATTCTAATTGCAAGGGTGGGAAAATGTGGTTTAAATGGCAACAAAAAAAATATCTTATTTTATATAGTAAAACCTCCCTGAACATTAGAAGTTTTAACAGCTTAACTAAATGCAATATAGCAAGAGAGTCAGGAGCAATTTAGCCGAGCCAGATTTCACCATCATTTCTGGTGTTCATTAGCATCTCATTGCACATGTCGTCCCATTGATCCCAATGGAACAAGCCCACACAATAGAGTTCTATTCAAGGGTGGTGGCGGCAGTCCATACGCCCATCCCCAAACACTGAAACATGGCAAAGGTTTGTGAATAGGCTGCAGATAATTTTTGTTGTGTCTTCTAGAATTTGTACTAGCCTGTTAATAACCCGTAAATATTCACTTGAGACATGCATTGTTTAAAATTGAGATGCAAAATGAGACAAGGAATTTTTTCTTTTCTCTTTAGTGAGTCTTCCTTGCTTTCAAATGTCTAGTGGAAGAGTTATTCAATAATTTCTGTGGCTTTATTTGTTTTCACTATACTATGAAAAATAAATTGCATTAAACATTTGTTTCTAAGATGGCAAAACATTTCAATCTTTAGTTATTATAACACCAAAGTTTTCACTCTGACCTAAGATAATTTTAAACATTTGAGAAGCTTACTGAGCAGCAGTGCATGTGGGGTTTCTGATGGGGAGGATTTTGGGGGGGCAGGGAGGAGGAGCTCTCATGTCCTCTCTGTCCATCTCCTACTTCATTTATAGCTGATACTTAAATAATCTTCGTGACTTTGAGACTAACTTGGTAACTGTTGACTGGCTACTAAAGCAGTGAGGGAGAGGGTTCTTAGAAATCAGTGGGTGAGTTTCGGTAACAAGTGTAATAGATGCAGAAAGTTCACATTAATGAGAGTGCAAACAACTGCAAGTGATACAAAAAGCCAAAAAGAAAGACAAAGAGAACTTGTCCATCTGAGAATGTTACCTTTTTAGGTGCGAATATGGGCCCAGAAGATAAAGGCAAAAGAGAAAACTAATACACGCCTTTGAACAACATTATTATCCTTCAACACAGTGACAAGCCAGCTGTGATTCCAAAGTATGGGACAAGGTTTTTTTTTGCCAGGAATGCCAGATTTAGCCAATTCTGCATGTGTGAAGTGTGCACCACTGTCTGAACTGTGTGTATGGGAAATGTGCATCAGTCTCAGCTCTGCGACAGCTGGATGCTTTCAGTATTTTGGAGGTAGTGCAAATTTTACAAAGCATCTAAAAATGTTTAATGGATGCATGTCCAACCACACTGACAGGGGGTTTTTTATTAAATTCCAAAAGGAGCAAAATATTTCACAGCTGACTTATACCATGGCACACCTGATAGCTTTAGAAACAATCAAAATGATTTTATGCAATAGTTTCTCTAAATAAAGTGCAAGCTGTTGGTGCATTCACTACAGGAAAAAAAAAATGCAAACTGTTGATTAAGTGTTTTTTATTTCTTATGGAAACTAAATTCAGATTTTTGGTAGCAAATGTCATATGTCAGAGGATAAGCAATTTGCTCGTCTCTGATTAATTAGTCTTTGACATAGTAAATTTTATTACTAAGGTTTTATGCCATATTTTTTCCAGAATTTTTGCAAATCAGTATTTAAATACAGAAAATAAAAATCCATCCTTAATTAACCGCATTGGAATGCCCACCAGTCATAATTCTTAAGGTTATTTTCTCCCCAGAAGCAGTGCCTGGTATGGACCCGATCCTGTCGCCATCCGCAGGATACTTTAAAGGTTACTTTAAAGGATACTTTAAGGGCTCCAGTTTCATACTTTATAAACTTTATAAACAGGGACAAATTTTGTTCCGACCCCTTGTTGCCAACGAATTTGAAAACGTATGAATGAAGAAGACATTTCCTGTATCCCGGCAAAGGAATATTATCTCCCCTGCAGAATTTGACTGCGGCAGCCCAGGACAGTCTTTTCATCCTTTCCTAGTCATTGTCCTCGTTTTGCCCTACTTCTGGAAAGAAAATTCGTGATAAACACAAGAACTAAAATAACTTTCAGCCTGTTCACTTTGGTGATGTAAAAGTGTCGGATGGAGACATACTTCCAACACCGTCAATCTGAGCGTAACCGGTAACGCGTTTTGAGCAGAACCAGCACGCAGTTAGGGAATTTCTGCTGTCCTCTCTAAACCAGAATGAGTGCCGTTTAGAAACAACCGAATTTCGGCTTTAGCCCCCCGTGCAGCGCAGCACAACCCGCTCCCCCCAGCACCCGTCTCACAGGCAGCTGGCGGAGAGCTGTCTCGTAACGCAGCGATCTGTGTTTCTTCAACAGGATCAACAATTACCTTATGATAATGCTAATGGTTATAGCCGTTTTTGTACTGAAAGCACGGTTGTCAAAAGTCCAAATTAAATTTAAAACAAGCCGAGATAGCAAAAACTAATAGCCATAAACCATAAAAGCTAATAGCCGCCTAATACACCTACAGGAAAAATATAGAATACTGGTTTAACCAGTCTTCCTATGATTCATCTAAATCCGTGCTGCCAGCTGGGTCAATAAAGTCAAGGGAAGCGCAAGATTTAACATTCCTTCATAGCACCGCCACGCAAGAAAAAGGTGCACCCCATTTCCGTACCAAACTCGGCGAGTATTCAAAACGGGGCTCTGCCTTCAAGCGCACCCATTAATTAAAACCCGATGTTTGAAAACGCACAATTTCCGTTGCGAGGAGCCTCTGAAAACCCAACCTGTCCGGCGGCGGCCAGCCGTGCCGCTACCGGCACACTCCCGGTGAGCAGCGGGTCGCCCTTCCCACGGACCCACCCGCCCGGGCACCTTGCGGGGGCTCTGCGGGGGCTCTGCGGGGCCGGTGCGGGACGCTCTCGCACCTGGTAGCCTGCGTGCTCCCGAGCAGTTTGCCCCTCCAGAGAAAACACGTTTCCCTCCCGCACCAAATCTCTCGGCTTTGGTGGAAATAGGAACTAAAAGGCCTGTGGGTTTGGTGTAGGTACCACTCAGAGACCGTTTTCGCCTTTCTCCTACGCCCTGACCAGGAAAACGTTTCATTTTCTGACTCCCGGGGGTTAATTTCGTTGCTGGGAGTTTTGCTGTTGCTTGCAACGGGGCAGCGGCACGCCCGGAGCTCCTCCGCAGCCCTCTCCGAAATGCCCCTGGCCGTGGGGGTGGAGGGCACTTACCCGGGAGGGGAGAGGCGGCGGTGGGCGCAGCCAGCCCGCCGC
>VZZY01017947.1:119846-139951 GCA_013400335.1 Eurystomus gularis
GCAGAGCCTGGGAGCGCTCGCCCGACGGGGCGGGCAGGACTTAGCGAGGAGGCTCAGCACGGCTCGGTACCACTCGTCACGGCTCAGCACAGCACGGCTCGGCTCAGCACGGGCTGCTTCTCCCGGCACAGACGAGAGCTTGGCGCTCTCAGGAAATTCGTTTATTTCTTGCTACGAAAATAAGTAACGTCCGAGTGCCCATGTATAAAATGCGTACAGGTGTACACACACATGTAAGTGTAAATAAAAATAGGAATATCCGAGTTGGCTGGACACCGTTCGTTTTCACTTGTGCATCCTCTTGCTTTCCGCCGGGTCCCGGCGCGGCCGGGCCGTGGGGATGGAGAGCGCTGCTCTTAGTCCCGGAGACCAGAAGAGCAGCTTCCCCTCCCTTCCCAGTGCTTCCCAGTTCCCATGTGGGAGGGACGAGGACCCCGCTGCCCCCAGCTCCACGGGTCCGCTAGGAACTTGACACCAATCCCCCAGGCCCCGGGCGTTTGGTCTCACTCCCTCCGTTGTGGGGTTTCTTCTCTGCCCTCCTCTCCTACCCCCTGGAGCCCCCATCTGACCAGTCCGACCCACATGGTCCCCTCACGGGGCTCCTCTTCCCCAGCTACACGGGGCCAGGGAGGAGGCGGGGGTGGGCTTGTGCTTTGATTAATATGGAAATAAAACGCAGAAATAGCAGCAGTACTTAGCTTCATTGCTTCAGTTTAGAGATTTATTGGCGAGGAGATAAACATTAGGCTTGGGGCTAGCTCGGTGATTCACGGCCCCCATCAGTTACTACCAAATGAGCAAACCGTTTTTCTTTGAAGCCGCAGAGGGAAGGGCGGGGGAGAAGAAACTGAAAGAGTAATTTTTTTAATGGGCTGCTACCTCCTCTCCCAGGTTCGGCCCCGGGCTCTGCGGAGCAGCACCCACCGCTGCCCGCTCCGCCCGGCTGCCCCCGGCACCCTACTCGCTGAGCAAAACGAATAAGGTGTTTATCACGGATTCCTGCCTCTTAAAACTCATGTGTTTTAAGACACTCTGCCTCCTTTCAACTTGCTTTTGTATTTTCCCACTTGCTCCTATCCAACTATTTGGTTTGGTTGGTTTGTTTTGTTTTTTTTAATTCTTTGCAGCCCTATTTTCGCTCCTGCAGAACCAGGTAGGCATGGATCTGAGCTGGAAAGAGCCATCAGGAGATGAAATCGTGCTGCTGTTGAGGAAAACAAAGGGGCAAGTTTGGGAAGGGGAGCATAATCCTTTACTAGATGCAGCGATATTGTTGGGGAAAATGGGCAATTTAGGGGCACACAAACCCATTCTCAGGTCTGAAATGGAAACAGCAAATTAGAAGCTAAGTACAAGCTAACTACTGAAATGTAAACAGACATCTTTCACTGGACTTCTGTGAAATCTAAGGATTTAAGTTTGTTGCTTTGTATCCAGTGCCACTAGAAATGCCCTAAGACACGCATGGTGTGCTGCCAAAAATGACAGAGGACTTGCCAAACACTCATATTCTTCTGGATCATTGGGGAGGCCAGGTGAGATGTCCTAGGGTATCTCAGTGCCCGTAAATACCTATGTTTAGGTGGCTGAATTGAGCCTTAATTGGTGATAATTTTGTGTTCTCTGATTTTTTTCAAGTAGTTGCGTTGATTAGAACCGTGAAAGGTTTTAGGGTCAAACGAATAAACCAAAGAGGAATAATAAATCTTAGACCACATCAGGGAGGTGGTACAGTTTTTTTATAGGGCTGCAGCTGTAGGTGTGCTTGCTTTTGTGCATCCAACAACTACTGACTAGGAAGCACTGAACCGAAGACACCACAAGAGTCAATGGAAGTGTCTGCAGCCTGCTTATCTCAACCAGTCTTCCTTTTCCTGCCCTCCATTTCCCTTTCTTGAAGTTGCAACAAAACCATTTTGCTTGGTATTACACAGAAGTAAGCACCTTTGTAAGGACAGTGCAGCTGCAGAACAGTAAAGTCTGGCTGAAGGGCAAGACTTAAAAAATACTATCATCATTGGAGACTGTGTGACCAAAATCTGTATCCAGCTCCCCCAAGTCTCCTGAAGCTGTTGTGGGTTCAGCCCTGGCAGAAGATCACAGATCAATATTTTAATTCAATCTTTTCATGTTTGTTTGTTTTGCCCCAAAGTGTTGTTGCTGTTGACATGTACATCTTGAATGTTACTTGGCAGAACAACATCGGGTCCTGCCAGATGGGTCAAATAAAAACTACGAGTGATGCAGTAATTTTAGTATTTATAATGAGGATGATTTGTGCAGACCTGCAAATCAAAACCTGATTCCTTGTAAAGCACGTAGAGGGTTGACAATAAAGGAGATTTGCACAGGAGATGGTCCTAACATCTTGTAAGCTGGTAAAAGCATACAAGACTCAATTTTTAAGCCAGAGATAATGGTACAGCAGAGTTGAACCACAAAAGCTCCTGGTTGCAGCAGGTAGGAACAGGAGCAGTAGCCTGCAGTATTATGTCCCCCTCTGTTGTCATCTCAACACCTACATGAGAGGGAGGTTTATTAGTGCTTAAATATTAGTGCACAGGGTTTCATGAATACGGCACACAGATATTCCGTTGTAATAAAGAACAAGTAGTTCTTCAAAAGGAGCTTCCTTTTATTTCTGTATCACATACAATGTTTTCAAAGGCAGGTTTAAATACATGCCAGTCAAGCCCAGAACAGGGCAGGGAAGGAGCCGTTGTTTCTGGATGCATGCATCACTTCCAGGGAACCTTGTCCCATGTCAGGGATGGATATGAGGATGTGGTGAGGCTTTAGTCACACCACCAGAGGAAACATTTTACAAATTATTCACAAAAGGAAAGTTGATACTTGTGTTATAAAAAACGGATTATATTTTTGACTACAGAAAATGGCCTTTCTGCAAATTTACTTTTTGCTGGTTTTCTTTCTTTCTTTCTTTCTTTTGGATATTTCTCTTTTGTTTTCATCGGCTTCTATCCAGTGGCTCTGACTATCATGCAGCAGGTGCTACTTTGCTATGTTTCAGCTGCAAACTGTTAGGTGGCTGTCTGAAAAAATGCAAGACTTCATTTGAGTTTTGTAAAAGCAGAGAAATGTTTCACAACTAATAAAAACTTACTTTTACAAAATTTGACCTTTGGCATGAGGGAGTCACGAATCCTTGTGCTTGGGGTCAATAAGAAGAAGAACGATAAAGTGAATGCATAAAACCTTCTGTTTCCAGACTTTTTGTTTTAAGTGATAAACAAAATTGTGTCAAGTGTCATGTAGGAAGCAGACAACTAAAAATGGAGTTTGTCCCTTGTGCTGCCCTACCTCACACTTTGCAGAGGAATCAGCCACAGTGCATTTTATGGCCTGTCTTGCCAGATCTTTGCACAGCAAGTGAGTTTTCCGGCACCAGGGGAAAGGCAGTTTGAAGCATCTACTGGGAGTCTATCCTCTGCTTCTGTACTTGGCTTTTCTCCAAAAACTGCAAGAGACAGCCACAGAAATTAGTCACAACTGTGGTGATCACTGGCGTGATGATGGTTTGCTTGAGCACACCGAGAATTGAGTTTGAACACCACTCTGCAGCACGTAAGTATGAATACTTATAATGGGCTACAGATCACTTGGAAACAGATCTGTCAGGTCTAGAAAGCATGGAAGCCTTGTGTGTACTCTAGTTTTCTATGCAAAGGTCCAGATCCTTACTGCTGCCTGAATACCTCTGAGTCACAGAAATCAGTAAAGGACGAAAACCAGATGGGTCTTGAAGGCTTCATTTCCTTGGGAGGTGGATGCAGTGATTTCCAGACCTCTGTCACTAAAGTCTTGACACATCCATGCTGTCATTGCACATCCACTCTGGGAATATCGTAGAACAGTTATTGCAGGGCAGCCTCTTCGTGCCCTTGGGCAGCCTAGCTGTGTCCCTGCTGCTCTGCAGGAGTGGTCTGCAGATCACTTTCCAGAGATGGAAATGTACACTCCCACCCAGAGATGGAAATGTACACTCCCACTGTAAGCCTGGCACGTGCTGCCTCCCTTGGCTCTCCTTCCCTGAATATGTTTCTGAAAATGACTGCTGTGACCGTGATCTCCCGTGATGCATGCAGGTCTCCTGTGGTGCCTGCAGTCCAGGCACGGTTAGGTGTGAGGAGCTCTACATTTTGGAGAGTGCTTTGTGACCAGACTTCAGCCCACACTTGCCAGTTCACAGACTGCACAGCCCCCTGGGCTTCCTGCTCCTCATGATCTTGAGACCACAGAGATCTGTAAGCAGTGCATACACCCCTTTTTCTTTCGTACTGAGTGCCTTTGGAAGCTTTACAAAGCTTCAGGTTCACCCTTTCTTTCCATGGCTTTGTCATTCCTTAGGCTCCCCAGCACAGCCCCTTTGCCCTTTCCAGTGATGGAAATAAACACCCCCACTGCTCTCTATCTTCCTTCACTTCTGCCAGGATATGAGATTTTCCTTATGCAACTTGCAGAAATGGATTGTAGATGGACAGAGGGAGCTTACAGAGATGGACAGATGTATGAGAAGATTTCCTCCATAATATGCTTAGTCAGTTGTCATACCAAGTTTTTAGGGCTTTCAGTTTTCAGGAGATGCCTACAATTTTGCATACACGTGACTTGTGGCATCGACTTTTTCAGTACAGCATGTGCCTATTGTATCACAACACTTCTGTATATTCTTATTCATTTATGAAGTATCATGGAAATGATTTGCCAATCACCTTTAATAGGTAATATACCTTTCTGAGCCAAGCTGTAGTGTAAACTGGGTGATATATCTTGATCTGGACTTGATGTCAGTTGGCTGACACTAGACAGTCAAGTATCATTTTGCATAACTTGAGGAGTCTGTCACCAACTTTTTATTTAATTTTATTTTATTCATAGGTTTTATTTCATTTGTTGCTGTTACAAACCCTTGTACATTGTTCTGTATGAGACCAATAACCCAAATCCTCCTCAGCAATACGCATCTGGCTGCATTCATGTCCCCGTCCCAATTCCTTTTCTTTTATGATGCCCTTAGTTTGAGTAGGCTCAGTACTGGTTCCTTGCATAATGCTCTTGGACATAATCTTCGTCTCCTACCCCTTCACTAAAATAGGACCATAAGGCCTTTGGGCCATGCTTTAATAGATCTGGAGGTTCATTTGTGAATCCTTAGTTACACCCTTCCCTCATCTCCAGACTTGTGGGCTTTCCAGGTGCAGCTATTCAAGCAGATATGTAAGCTAAAGCAAGGAGATTGATTTTGTGTTTCAAAACCCAGATATTCTTTACTGTGACTGGTGGAGCACATCAATGCAGCTGTAGGCAAAATCATGCCTGCCTCCATTTCATCAGCACTCTCTCATGTCTGTTGGATTCTCTAGGGTTTTCCGTTTCTCAGCATGCTCTAAGACGTCCAAGATTTCCATTTCAGGCTAGAATCATGGACTTCATCTCTCCTAGTAAATTAAACAGTGCCACATAATGTTGTCAGGCAATGCAACTCAATTATTTATAGAGTCAAACCGTTACAACTGTTCCTGGCATGGTTTGGCTCCAGACAACTATCTCTCTTCTGAACATTTCCCAGGCATGGTTTGGGGCTAGCATAGGCCAAAGGCCAATCCAAGCAGGCAATTTGTATTCAGCCACACTGCCTGGAAAGCAAGAATTTAACAATGTGGACACATGCCAGTCTGTGCCAGTTGACTTCAGAGCTAGACAATGGTCACAAGCATGTTTTGTATAAATGTTGTCCCAGATCTTTCCTCTCTTACATGAAGCTTTTGCCCTTGTTGCCATATCTTGCTGTCTGTCTCTCCAGATTACCAGGAGAACACATCTGCTTTGTGAAGTGTGACAATTATCAGAATTAGTAACTGATCAAAGTCTCCCATGAGCTGATTTGTTTCTGTTACTCTTTGACTTTCTCTGCTTAGCTTCACCTAGTTGTGAGAGATTGGTCTACTGAACTATGAAATTGTAAAAAATGTCTATTTCTACTTTTGTGCCATGTGCAAGAAATCCTTCTTCCATCTTCCAGAGGTTTTATGTCAACATGGGACAAAAGATGCCCAAGGCAGTGAGGTCCCACATTCCACAGGGACTTTTTAAGTTCATAGATATGACACACAGGCATAAAGTAGTCCTTAGTATCAGAACTCATCAGATGTCCAGAGACAGATTGTCCTTGCCAATCATCACATTTCCACCAAGAAAAATGAAACTATGATACTACCTTGCTTGCTTTTTCCACTTGCAAATTTGTAAACAGTTGGGGTAAGCACAGAGCTTTTGCCTTCTGCTTTGTAAGGGTCATATAGCTCTTGGGAGAAGTGGCTCCAGTCACAGGTTGAATATGAATCTTAGGGCTTTCACCTGAGATGTCCTCTCTTCTTTCCACCTGCTGAGACCAAACAGGCAGTGCTTAGTGTCTCATTCTTCACTTGTTTCAGCAACTGATCAACTGATCAATGCAAAGCTACGGTCCAATGAGAAACCTTTATTTTTCTTTACTGAAAGAGTGGTTAGCCATTGGAACAGGCTGCCCAGAGAGGTGGTGGAGTCATCAGCCCTGGAGGTGTTCAAAAAACAGGGAGATGTGGTGCTTCAAGACATGGTCTAGGCATTAGGGAGATGCTCGAAGAAGGCTGGACTAGATGATCCTAGAGGTCTTTCCCAACCTGAATGATTCTATGATTCTATGGTTCCCTTCTTTATTGTGTTTCATTTCCTCAAGAAGTTGCAGTGTTTTTTCCCTCACATTGCTGTATTTCATTAGTTTTGGCAGCACCCAATCCATGCTTTTGAATCACAGCACTTCTTGCACTTCTTTGCACTGTCTTTGTGTCCAATCTTTCTGTCCAAAATCCCGCCTACAGGCAAAGCCAGCACTAACTAAATACCCCGAGTCAGAACAGCGCTGATTGCTTCTTCGCTTCTGCCCACGTGGATTTTACCTGAGATCTCTGGGGTTAACTCTGTTCCCAGCAATACAGCAAAAGGATAACTCTCCTGTAAATGCAGTATCAACATTTCAGCTCCTTCTCTCTTATTCATATTGCCAGGGGGTTGGTACAGGCTCCTTTACTGGGCCTGCACTCATGAAGATGCCAGCATGTCTTACATCTTGCAGGGCCCCACAGCTAGCAGCTGACCCCTTCTTTGGATTTGTCAGGTTCAGTTGCTTGAACGTCTCCTGCTCATTCCCTCACCTGGTCGCTGGCTCCATCCATCTCTCTCCATGTGCAGCCCTCTTCTTCCAGCTGCAGCATCTTCTATTCCAGCCTTCACTGCTGTGGTTGTCTCACCTTGCCATTGCATCTGCCTGACCATCTGTTGAATCATGTGCAATATAAATAACAGCTAGTGACAAATAATAGCTACAGATACCCTCCTGTAATAGTCTGGTGGCCTTACTGGACATCCGCCACTTCATAGCATCTTTTATTTTACATTGCTGGTCACAATTATATGTCAATATTAAAGGAATTTGTAATGTTAAGGTGGTTTAGAGTTCTTGGGCTACTTTATATGTAATTATTATATTTTCCCCCAAAGTGTTTGCTATTATTCAACTCCTTTTGTTCTCAGCTCCGATATTCTTCTGTGGCTGGTGAGACCATAATTTAGGCCCTTATTCTATGCTTCCACACAGTATTAAAAATATCACACTGACTGCAATAGGCAAGGAAAATTCAGCTTTAAAACCAACCACATTTAATAATTTACACCAGGAAAATATTGAGAAGTGAGAATAGTAATTTCTCTAAATCTCCTTCGGCTGAACAACAAGTCCTTTGGACATTTTGTCCTTCTCTTCCAACAGGGAAGCAAATGGATTATAATCTAGATTATGGAGAAGGTAAAAATCTGTCTTAATGTTTCTGGTCAATAACAGGTCTTTATCTTCATCAAGACCTTTAACTAGCCCTCAGACATGGACTTGGTCACTGGGGTGCTGAAAACATGTTGTAGGTCATATAGTGGGCAGATGCTTCATCCAGTAAAGTCACCAACAGCTTTGCTCAGAGGCCAGTAGAAGAGCTGCAGCCTTGCAACAGGAATTTGTCCTTGATCTCGCATCTTTCTGGCTACACCTGAATATCAAAAATGAATTGCTCTAAACATAGCTCTGGAGCTAATTGATGGCACAGATGTATGTCAAAGTAATCTTTGAACAGTTGTAATGATCCTAATGGTGAGCATAGCTAAGTGGTATTAGAAAAGCTTTGTTTTTTGTCTACATTCCTGATTCGGTTCAGGGTTGTTCTACTATGTTATTGACTCACTGTTGACAAAGTACTTCTTTTATTCACCAACTGCCTTGAACTAACAAAGTGATGACAGATTTTCAGTGCAGATGGGATTATTTGAGGAAAATATGCCTAGCAAGCAAGCTCACTTTTTAAGCAATGTTATTTCATTTTATGCTCGGCTCTCAAGGCATGCAAGCTTCTCCAGCAAGGGGAGCTGCTGGGCTCAGGCTCAGCGCAGGGTAAGGTTGAAAACAGGTGTCAGACCTTTTCTCCTGTCTAAGGGGAACTTCCAGCTCTTTTTTACTATTGAAGATGGCCTTGCAGTTTTTATTTCTGTAGGTTGCAGATGGGCAGGTGTTTCCTAAACACCATGTTTTATTCATGCTGCCCTGTCCCCAGCTGCAGAGCTGCCTATAAGGATGCTGTCTGTCCCTCCTCAGCTCACTTCTGTGGAGACCTTGCAGCCCACCAGCACTGGAGACTGCCGTGGCTGGCCATGAAGAGATGCTTGATATACTGTACAACCAAAGCTGCCTGGCCGCAGCTGCACTACACCCCCTGTACATCTGTGATGGAAGTTGGGGTGCATGTGCAACAGCCTTCAGTCAGCAGTCTTGGGGGTATATGCAAGCAAGACACTTCTAATTACATTGCTGACACCAATGCACTCCTTGGCCTTTGGCGGGGCTTTGCAGATAGGCACAAGTTTGGAAGTTAGGAGTGATTGGCTACTCTGTTTATCTGGTCAACTGGAACTTGGAAAGGTATGGAAATTGTTGGAGTGGACCAAAATCCCAGTACCAGCAGCTCCACAAATAGGTGGTATTGATCTGAAGAGGGGGGGAAAACTCCCCGGAAAATGCTCATCCTCCCTTCCTTGCACACACCCTTTGAGACACACTGTGCACATACAGTGAGTTTCTCTTCCCCCTTTCCCTAAGCCAGTAGGCCAGCTCCACGTATTTCAGCATGACCATGGTCAACACTTGTCTGGTTTTGACGGGGATTTTCAGGAAAAAAAAAAATTAGATTGGGCTAAAACCAGTTAAATCCCTCAGGACCTCAGTAGTGTTTTAAAACATATGTGAAGGGGAGGAACCATTTTTCACACATCCTAAAGAATATAGCTGACATATGGACCATTCAAAGGAAATTTTGTTCAGGCCATTGGCCATGCATGAATGGCCTGGCTTATACAGTGGAGACCCAAGTTATGACACAGACCTTCTCCCAGGAACTGGGTAGCAAGAGCAGGTCCTGTAGATGCCAACCATGCTGCAGGCTCTCAGAGCTTGTACCAGACTCAGGATACAGCTGGAGGAGCAAGGGTGGGCGAGGGTCTCATTGCCACACTGGGGTAGGCTTGGGGCAGGCACAGTCATCCCGGGACATGCTCAGGATGTGGGGGATGTGGACTGTGGTGCTGCCACACTCCACACCCCTCCATCCCAAGGATGCCTCAGCAAACACTACCCCACACAGTCCCACTTCTGCTCCTCTCCATCATAAGATTTCTCCTGGCCACGTTCACTAGTGCTTACTGCTCCAGCCACTGCTTTACTATAACTGGGTACCATCGCAATGTTGCAGGTAGATTTAGCATCTCAATCATTTTTCCACTAAATACTTCCAAGGCCCCAGAGAAACACTTCATAAATCTTTTTACTCACTCAGAGAAAAAAAACTCAACAAACCACAAAACAAAACAAAACCAACAACAAACCACAAGGAAGTTCAGGGAAATAAACCCCTAAATCGAATTTCTTGCTTTAAAAGTGCTTTACATATATCACCACCAACCAGCATGTAAATTTTAGTCAGCTACTGGACTCGTCTTTTAAAGAAGTTGAAAAATGGCCCTGCGTCCTCAAAGGACACACCTGTTATCTGAAACAGTTTTTAACCAGCTTGTTAAGCAGCTTTGACAGATCAAAGACCCCAGACAATGGGCACAAACTTTAACAATAGTTTAGCCTTGAGCAAAAGCTTCTGTCAAAGCAAGGCTTGTGCCAGTAGTATTATGGCCTGCAATTGAAAATAAATTTTACTTGAATAAGTACCTCAGCCCGATCAGAGGCACTGCCGCCAGGGAGACAAAAGCAGTTGGGGATAAGTTATTGACTTCAGTGACAGCATGAATGAAGTTCATTATGCCAGCCCACTCTTGGTAAATGTGTCAGGTTTTAAACTGAATTAGGTGGCAGGTGCATGGACCATTTTCCTGCCCCCCTTGAGACAGCAGAGGGCCAGCCATCACCTGATTCTACAGACAAATGTTTAGATTTGGTTTTCATATTGCACGGGCACAAGTGACAGCGTATTTAAATCATAAATAAGGCTTCCTGTGAGCCCTTGTCTATCCCTCTCTCTCTCTCTGTCCCCCATCACTGGCTGGCCGGGCTTCTGCCATGTTGCCCACTGCACACTAGAGGTGGGTTTCCCTCCCCTCCACAGCTCCCGCTATAGTCCTCTTTCTGATACCTCTTCCTATCTGCCATGGGCATGTGCAAGCTTTGGGCTTCCACAGACCACCTCTGGGGTCCAGCCCTGAGGCAGAGGGGAGCTCAAACCCTTCTGCCCCTAGTCGGGTGGCACCACACACAGCTGCACATTTCTGACTTCAACAGGGTCTGAATCGAGCCCTCTTGTAGCCAGCATTATGTGATATGTATGGGCTCAAAGAGATAGAATCCAGACATCCAAAGTTAGCCTCCAGAAAGGCTTTCTACAGTAGAACAGTATTTAATTATTGCAAGTCTCTGGTGACAAACAACACTGCAATTTCATATAACTGCAGGCTGGATCAGAAAGAAGTGATGTGAAATATATACGTATATCTATGTGTGTATATATACATACAGAAACACATAGAAAAACACAGATGCATCTATATACGTACCAGTGTTTCAAATTTTTGCTAGAATTCAGAGAAATAATGAGGTAATCTGCCATCATAATTTGATATTCCTCCGCTTTAAGATTGAACTACCGTTTAAGATGTATCTTTTATTTATTTTTCATTTGCATATTTTGCTAAAAAACATTTTGGTTTATAGTCTGCCAGGGCCTACAAGGATAGTGCAAGATCAGCTGAACTTCAGATACTTTGTATGCCAGTGTCATTACTTAATCATGAGGCACAGAACTATTAAGACTCTTAAAAATGAAAGCCTCATTCTCTGACCAGGGAGGGAAGAGTTGGCATATGCCTTTGGCTGCATGCCTTATTTACATTAATGAGCAAGTAAGATTCCTTCGCCTGTGAGGGAGCTTAACATTCCTTCTCCCGAAACTTTTGGGATCTGCTGCCTGTGTTGGTTACAAAGGTGAGCCTTTTGTTTTTGGACAGCATTTTGGTCACACTTGGGTACATTCTTGCACTTCAGTCACTTAAGTGACCTTAATGTTTCAAGAATGCCTTTGTAAGCCTGAAAATGTCTTTTTTCCCCACATACTGAAGGTAAAGACTTTGTGGTTATCTGCTTAATAGCCTCTAAACCAGCCACCAGCCTCTGAACTTTAACAAAAAATATTTATTCCTTTTCTCCGAGGATTTCAAAGGGCTAAACAAACAGTATCTAGTCCTTGCAGCATTGCCCTGAAGAAAAAAGTTATTGCTGTTCCATAAAGCAGAGAGCCAGTTCAAAAAAGGAAGGATGAGACTTGCCCAATGTCACAAGCACATCAGTGGTAGATTCACACTCCAGCGGGTGCTTTAACCATCAGATCGTGCTTCACCCCCCCTAACATGACATTGCTAAAGACACATTTGGCTCGGTTCATGGTTGTATTTAGTACACCTGTTAATACAGACATATCAAACCCTTTCTTTTTCTGGTTCCAATACAAATAGACTCAGGAAGTCTCACCCATAGATCCCCAACAAGAGAAAATGTTTCTTTCCCCCTTACACAAATCTGGGAAAACAAAGTAGGCTCATTCTTTGGGGCTATCTAAAGACTGCTGTGTGTCAACACACAAAATCATTTCTCACAGTGGTATCACTTGCTGGATATGTTCCTTTCCTCCAACTACAGCAGATGGTGTTTCATAGTTGGTCACAAATGGCTGTCAGCGAGCGTTTGTCTGCCTGCCAGTAACCTGTAGTTTGGGGACTCCCTCAGAGAGTGTACCAGCACTGACTCTGCTGATTGCAGCATCCAAGAAAATGATCCGTCCTTTCTTGTCAGGCACAAAATTAGCCATCTCACTTTCAAACTGTTGACAAGGGGGATATGAAAGAAATAAGGGCCGTACTGGCCCAGATGATGCTTCTTCAGCTCTGGTTCAAGGCAGCTTGTGTTGACTGCAGAGGAGAAACTGCCTTTAGCGCGCAGCAAATATTGACCTCTGGTGAAAGATGGAGATGTGAGCGTGGCCCCCTCCTGATATCAGGATTTTGCATGGCATTTCCACCACCTCCTTTCCCAAGTTTAGTTTAGATTTCTCTTGGCCAGCATTAGAAACGGGGAGGAGGAGATGACCTTTAGTGACATTGCCCTGTAGCAGGAAAAAGCCTTTGATCTGCTAAAGGTCCCAGCACCAGCCAGGTTTGCTGCTGGCTTCATGTGTGCAGGGAGAAGACAATCAGCCAGCCCAGCGTCCACCATGACTGCAGCCTTGCCTCAGCAGCAGGGAACAGGAGAAATGGGAGAAGCAGGAGAAGACAGTAACAGAGACCAAATAGGTATGTCCCCATCACCTGAGACAGAAACTGTTTTGGAAGGTTTGCAGCAGCTTGTAACAGCAGCCATGTGCCATAGCACACACAACTATGACCCCAAATGATTTATTTCAACAGAAATCTTAAAGATGAGTTTGTAGAGCAGTGCCAAAAGATCTTCAAAGCAGCTATCCCAGAGATTTCTGCCTGTAGAGCAATTTCTGTTTAAAAGCCCCGGTAAGATCTGGGCTGATAAACTCAGCTGGCCTCAATTTCCACCTGGCTTAGCCAGGGTAGGGTTCCTCTCCAGGTAGATCACACACCTGGCAGAGGGGATGTGTGTTACTCATGACTGGGTGGCACCACTATCAAAGGGGTCTGGCAACAAGGTGCATTCCTAGCTCTGCAGCTTTCACATATGTCAGGAAGCTGATGTGTGTATCAATCCTACATAGTGAAAATCCTGCATTGGTCAGGGGGAAGCCAGATTGTATTGGTGCCAGTTACTACAGAGAGTAATTTTGCTGCTCCTGTTCTGACCCGCTAGAAAGGATTTAGAAAAAAATCCAGTTTCACAATTTCATCTTCACAAAGAGTTTCTAACGTTCCACAATTCATTTTCATCCTAAATGTACCACCCGTGAGAAAAAAGGTAGATTAAATCAAAATTACGTTCTGATTTTACCCTAGAACCCACATCTGTATGGCTGCTGATCAATAAGAAGACCACAAATGAAGGATGTGGTAATGCTCACACTGCTGTGTGCTCCATTCTGTGGTCTCCGGCTGAATTAGCAAAGTTGCAGTAAAAGTATTGCAGGCATCCAGAGGAATCTGAGATGGAATACATGTGGCAAGTCTCCCTTACAGGGGGAAGACTGAATCCTATCAAGTGAGGAAGAAGCAGGAGGCTATTGAGGCCCCAGAGTATTTTTAACCCCCACACCAGGTGACCACAACTGCTCATTAACCACACGAGCTGCCTATTGGGCCAGTGGTACAGTCCTCCCAGAAAGAGGAGATCCCCTTCTTACTAGGACCTCAGGAGGGAAGTTATAACTGCTTTGGAAAGCATCAGGATGATCCATCTGAAATGAAATATCCAAAAAAAGGTGGATTGCTTAGCTTCAGCATCCTTATTTTTGTCACTGAACTAATTTTAAATTTAAAAAATAAGAAGTGCTAAATAAGGCAATAGTTAAAAGTTGAAGCGAAGAGCTTGGACCTCGTTGAAATAGAACCTTCCAGTCTTCTGAAAATGAAATACTGATAATTGGATTTTGTGAAGGTTAGTACTGCTCTGTGAATCTGCTTCTTCCAGTGCAAATTTTGTTTTCCAATGAATATTTTAAGCTGCTTTTTGTGATATTCAGAAAGAAAACCAATTTTACATAATAACTATACAACACCAATGACAGCAACTACCCAGGGAAAAAAAAAAACACAAAAATTTTGCTTGGTTGGAATCAGGCTTCTAATGAAATTTCAATGACTTCAACAAAAGAGATTTTTTAAAGACTATTGAAGGTGGAATCTACAAGCAAAGCTGAAAATCCAGTCTCCAGTCATGGTCCTGTTGCATAAAATCTATAACTATATAGCAACTTTCCATTTTCTCTGAGTTTCAGCACTGGATTTTTATTTTGATTTTTCATACATGATTAGGTCTATTCTTGTTTTTCCCCTTTGGCTACGTATCATGTTTTGGTTGTGAAACATCGTAGAATCTGGCTAAGAACGGTTGACTGCCTCCTTACATGGGTATGCCTAAACCCAGTTTAGTTTACTCTACTAGCTGCTAGATCATTTAGTTCTATATTTGGTTTGCCCAGCTATATTACTGTGTTTTTATGTGTATTAGTGACATGAATGTGATGTTCATATCCTTAACCACTTAGAGACAGACTATCAATAACTTAATGACAGGCATGTCCAATATCTGCAGCTTCTTATTTTAGGACCAAAGTGTCACTCCGACCGCGACAGCATTACACTACAAGTAGCCATTTCTCAGGCAGCTCTGCTTCAGGTAAAGATCCAAAAAGAAAAGGCTGTTGAAAATCCTCTAGAGACTAGCATCTCTCAGGAAAGTCCATGGGGGCAGAACTTGCTTTGTGGGTGTTTTCAGAACATACCACTAATCTTTTTCTATTCTGTGCTCTGGAAGTACAAGGGAGGATAAAAGAAACAAGTGTCTGAAAGGCTGGAGGATGCACATGGCTGGGTGAGTTTACACCTTCCCAAACCATCACTTTCTGCTCCAGTCTACAAAGCACTCATGCTGAGAGGAAAGTTCTCCCCTGAATCAGTATCTTCACTCCTACCTTACCTTGTTGATTTGCCTAAGACCACTGATGTCCAGAGATAACATAGTAGCCACTTCAGTGGCCAGCCTGTGCTCGATCAGACACATTTCCAACACCGAGCTCGTTTAGTCAGAAACAAAATCGAGCCACTTCAGAGCAGTGTGGTCCATTGTGTGCCCCATCATTGAGGCCATCTTCAACAGTAACTGCCATGGTCAATACAGTTGGTTCCTCTAGCTGAATGGGAGGGAGGTATACAAAGAGTTTTGCATGTCACCAATTTGATCAAGAGAGCTGTCCTGCACCAGGAAGATGATGTGACTGTTGAAGCAGTCTGTAATGCACTCATGCACTGCAGGGAGCTCTGCTGCCACACACAGTGAATCATGCACTAGTCCAGGACTCTGAAGGCAGGGATGGATCTGTGGGCTTACATGCATGAGGAAGTCCAGTAGTACCATGTCTGAGCATCTGGCTCATTTTGGGCACCTGAGCATTTGAGCATCTGCCTCAGATTGGCAGTGGTGGATGTACAGGATGAACAAGTGTAAGGCTGTCTCATGGATTTGGTTGGGAGAAGAATATGAGGAAACAGCTGAAGTTAGTCAGGGAACACTGTAGTGCATTTTTTAGTTTTCCTACCACTCCATAAGCTGAATATTTCAAACTTAGTTTCCTAGCTTACTTGTATATACTTTTCTTGAACATGACCTTTTTTCCCTGTGTTTCTCTCACTTACTTTACTGTGTTTGTTATCTTTAATCAAGTTGGAAGAAGTTTTTTTTGCATGGGAATTTCATTAGCTTTTTGATAAAGTTGTCAAGGAAAAATATTGGTACTTTGCCATATGGAAGCATTTATTCACTACCAAGTATGTAAATTAGATTGATTAGATTGATGGCAGCTGTGTTAATTAGCATATCTTGGTCTCCTGCTTGCTAGAACTGGACCCAAAGTTTGTCTTTTTATTTTTTTTCTTTTTCCCAAGCAATTCTTGGGACCTTCACAAAACCTGTTAACCTGACCAGATCTGCCCCAGATCCTCACAAGTGTCCCTCTGGGAAGTAGAAATTCCTCACAGCATTTGCCCACCACTGGAGTCACTCTGGCTGAAGATCTCAGCAAGGCTGAGAAGATTAACAGGAACGTCTTTGGGAACTGAGGAGATCTGCTTCACAACATGGTTTTAAATGTTGACTGGACTCATCATGAGACTCGTAAACTCTGCAAGAGCCCTCAAGTTAATTAGGGGAACTTGCCAAGGCCTGTCAGACACTTGGTGATCAGTATTGGATCCTTCAAGACTTCTGGCAAAACCTTGGAGACAGTGACATGCCAATGAAAGGCTCTGGCTGTGCTAAGTAACCACAAGCACATTCCCCCAGAGTTAGTACCATTTCTTGGAAATAGCAAAAGCAACAGAGCATTTCATGAGTTTTATAGCAAACCAGGTCTGATGTCTCCTGCTCTCCATAAAATTTGAATCAAAACCCCACAAAATGGTCAAACTACCCAATTTTCCCAACCTCTTTGTCTCAAGATTTGATGGAATAATTTATATTGGTCAAAACAGCAGGCTCTTAAACCTGACTTGACACCTTTGGAGAGCTTTATAAAGCAATATATATTTGAATATCCATCTTCAAAATCATTAGACTCAAAATTGATACTTTACAATATAGAATAGTGATACAGTGATAGTTTAGCTCTTGAAAATCCCTGATTCTCAATATAATACATTATCAAACATTTACCAACTAGGGCCTATAGGTACTTCCAGGACAGCAGATGTTCACCTTTCCTGTAGAGTGTCATGTTTTCATCACAGATATAGATATCTTAATCAGCAAGATAAAATAAACTTGGAAGACCCCAAAGAAAGTAGTTGACAACAGCACCAGTTCTAAAGAACGGCACTTTGCAGAGGAGTCATGAACCAGAAATGCCAACAGCTTGTCATCTTTAGTCATAACACTATTTACAAAAGTGAGGATATTAATGTTATTATTGCAGCAACATTTTAACCAGCTCCCACATGTTCAGCCAGGTTTGGCCTTGTATACAGCAAACAAAAGTTGACAATGTTGTTGCTGATGTTAGGTCTAAGGAACATGTCCCATAATGTGCACATGTGTTACCCTCTGCTTTCATCAGCTCAGTTGTAAGATCCTGGCTAATGATGCTCTGAGCTTTTAATTTGATGCCTCTTCCTTTACTGAAATCTGATGCTTATGTCCAACCTCATAATATAATACAACAGGTATCCTCCTGTCCCCAGCCTTACCATACCTTGCCCTGCTTTCATCTGTCCAACTGAGAGCAGCAGCAGAGTAAGAACTTGAAGGAAGTTCTTTCTTCTTACTTATTTCCCACATTTCACTGACTAATCTGAAGATAGTACTGGTGGAGGGGTTTGTACATATCTAAGTACATACCTGCAAAAGTGAAACTTCAGATGTGATCTCAGCATGATACCCCCTACCTTTTTCTTATTTGACAACAGCATGAGGATCAAGACAATTTAGGGCTTTTAGTGTTAGACAGCCCTGGACTGCTTCTTCCATCACATGTATGCTTGCCTATTGACTGACCATGCCATAGATGCCTATGAATTTCAGTATCTACAACTTTGCTGGCTCAGGATGTTCTTGCTCCATTCACCAAAACAGCAAGCATATGGTCCAGTCAGATACTTAAGCCTCAAGCTCAAAATAAACCCACAGTAAAGCCAGATATTCATAGAATCATAGAATGGTCTTGAACACATCCAGTGATGGAGCATCTACAACTTCCCTGGGCAACCTGTTCCAGACAAAGTCCCTCTGGATGGCATCCCATCCTTTCAGCATATTGACTGCATCACACAGCTTGGTGTTATCCACAGACTTGCTGAGGGTGCACTCAATTCCACTGACAAAGATGTTAAACAGCACCAGTCCCAGTACTGATCCCTGAGAAACACCACTTGTCACTGGTCTCCACTTCGACACTGAGCCATTGACTGCAACTCTTCGAGTGTGACCATCCAGCCAGTTCCTTATCCACTGAGTGGTCCCTCCATCAAAATCATGTCTTTCCAATTTAGAGACCAGGATGTCATGCAGGACAGTGTTGAACACTTTGCACAAGTTTAGGTAGATGACATCAGTTGTTCTTCCCTTCTCCACCGACACTCTAACTCCATTGTAAAAGGTCACTAAAATTGTCAGGCAGGATTTGCACTTGGTGAAGCCATGTTGATTGCCACCAATCACCTCCTCATTTTCCATGTGCCTTAGCAGAGCCTTCAGGAGGATCTGCTACATGATCTTGCCAGGCACAGACGTGGTACTCACTGGCCCGTCGGTTCCCAGGTCTTCTTTCTCTTTTTGAAAATGGGGGTTATTTCCCTTTTTCCATTTGGTGGGAACTTCACCAGACTGCCATGACTTTTCAAATATGATACTGATACTCAGCTTCACTATGCCAAGGTGGCATTTGATGTCAAGATGGGTTAGGAGGCTTTAAGCAGGAGGTGTGCTGTCCTTGCTGCACAGATCCACCTGCAGCCTTGCATTTACAAATGCAAGGACATGGATGCCGAAGTTGCACCATGATTCAGTCTCCTCAATACTACTCTAAAATCACTGCTGTTGATTGATGATGGTGAAGATGATTCTTATGCTACTGTTAATTCTTCAAGAAATAAAGTCTTGCATCAGATGTATGCATGGGGCAGGTAGTAGTAAAGGGGAATTAAACATCCATTTTCTTTATCTAAAACTTCCAATTTTTCAAACTCAGTTCTCCACCAGCATAAGAACATTTATCTTTCCTTCTGTGAAGATACTTTTGCTGCTTCCTCCTTGGTGCCCAGGCTCCTTGAACACCTCTGTCTGACCACTCTTCCCTAACTGGTTGTAATTCTTGTGCTGACTGGTACAACTGGGAGTGAAACTACATTCTCTCATACTCATTGCCACATTTAATTAATGCTCTGTCTATTCAGAATGACTAATTAGATTGATATAACATTTATGGCAATGCCAATGAGCATAAGTATTGATATTTAATGGCATTACAGAACAGAAGTTAATGAGTATGGGGAAATAGTAACATACAGCAGAAATAGTTACTTCCTCAATTTATTGGTGTAGATGCTGGGGACTAATTAGTTTAAATATTAATTAAAAGATTAACTATGACTCCTTTGCCATATCATGTCTTCAGCTTTCTGCCTTTGGGCCTATTTATGTACTCAGCTAAATACTTGTTCAATGTCATTGCAGTTGAAGACAGTATTTACGCCTGCATTTAACTTCGAGCACATACCAAAGTAGTCTTCCAAATACGAATGTTTTCTTAACTTGGGCTTTTAATTTATATTTAATCCCATCTTTTTCTTCTGTTATTGCTCAAAACTTTTCTTTCTTTAACGATCTGTAGAAATAGGTTGACAAAACCCCTCCCACTCTAAGCAAGGACAAGGTTCATGATCACCTGAGGAACCTGAACATAAATGAGTCTATGGGACCTGATGAAATGCATCCCAGAGTACTGAGGGAATTGGCTGATGTAGTTGCTGAGTCACTCTCCAAAATATTTGAAAAGTCTTGGCAGTCAGGTGAAGTCCCTAGTAACTAGAAAAAGGCAAACATCGTGCTCATCTTTAAAAAGGGTAAAAAAGAAGACCCTGGGAACTATCAACCTGTCAGCCTCACCTCTGTGCCTGGCAAGGTCATGGAACAGATCCTCTTGGAGGACATGCTAAGGCACATGGAAGACAGGGAGGAAATCCAAGGTAGTCACCACAGATTTACTAGGGGCAAGTCCTGCCTGACTAACCTAGTGGCCTTCTACAATGAAGTGACTGCATCAGTCGACACGGGAAGACCTATA
>VZZY01017947.1:140515-156266 GCA_013400335.1 Eurystomus gularis
GGGGAATTGAACATCTCTCATATGAAGACAGGCTGAGGGAGTTGGGGCTGTTCAGCCTGGAGAAGAGAAGGCTCTGGGGGGGACCTTATACTGACATTCCAGTACCTGAAGGGGGCCTGCAGGAAGGCAGAGGAAGGTCTGTTCACAAGGGTTTGTAGTGATAGGACAAGGAGTAATGGTTTTAAGCTAGGAAAAGATAGATTTAGGTTGGATATTAGAAAAATGTTCTTTAACATGAGGGTCATAGAGCACTGGAGCGGGCTGCCCAGAGAGGTGGTGGAGGCCCCATCCCTGGAGACATTCAAGGTCAGGCTCGATGAGGCTCTGAGCAACCTGACCTAGGTAGATGTCCGTACTTGTGTAGGGAGTTTGGACTACATGACCTCTAGAGGTCCCTTCCAGCCTGAAACATTCTATGATTCTATGAAATAGGAATATTAAAACCAAAAGATTCTGTGAGCCTTTTTTCCTCCCAAATTTAAAAAAAAAATGTTAAGTCTCATTTTATTAGCACCAAAAGCCAGATGTTCTTTGCTGGTTTTAAGTACCCTGAGCTGTATCTGTTCACTGAAGTTTAATGTTGGGAAGCGCAGTCAGGTAATTCACAAGGTCTGATATTGGTGCTAATTTTTTGCATTAACCATAACACAGTTTGTTCTCTTGAAAATAACAATTCGTATGGTGGTTAGAGCCAATAAAGGGAAAGACTTTCTGCAAAGCATTTTGAGGATTTTTTCAGCTATAAACCACTCTTGCAGAGGCAGCTAGGGATTCGTAGAATAAACTTCTTTGAATTAAACTACTAAATGAAACTCGATTAAACACAGCAGCACATCACTTTTCCAGCCTATGCTATTTTACAGGTTTTTATATTGCAATATACCATTTTAAAATATTTTCTGAATGCCAACGCCAGCCTTGGGAATTCTGGGCAGCGTAACAGTGACAGCAATGTTTGTCTGTCTGTATCTTGTCTGACAGTGTTTACCTCCAGGCAGAAGTCAGATCAGAGGTTGCAAAGGCCTTTTCCACATCTGCCATGAGAAAAACAGACCCAAAGAAGAGTGTCACTGACTGTCAAGTCAACCACCTCACTTTTTTCCTCTTGCGATGTATGCAATATTAGTAGCTCAGGAAAAGGAATTTGGGGATAGTACACCTGCTGAAAAACATCCAAATTGCATCCCACTCTTCATTTAAAACAGAGGAATGGGAATTATTAGACATCAAACTGTTTCACACTGGAACACACAAAAAGCATGTGGAAGGCAGGGTTTGTATGCTGACTAGGTGCAAAAACTGTTTTTTGTTCAGGCAAAACTTGTCATTGCAAAATTATGAAATCTTTATTTTCATCAAAAGTGTGACCAGTAGTAAGACTTTGACTAATATCTTCTAAGAAAAGTTCTGACAGAAGCGAGCCATAACAAAATCTCCCATTTAGAAGGTTTAAAATTTTTGCTGGAAATATTTTCTACTGCATTCATGCTAATATGCATGCAAGCATATATATGTGTGTATTCAGATGTGTGCACGGCAATGTACTCAGTGTCCATGCAGACGGACACGAACTTTTGTGGTGAAATAACCTATTCAGTGAAGATAAGGCAATACCTCTTCATCCCTAGCCATTGCCTGGTCCCTGCCCAGGACTGCCTGCTTCTCCCCACGGATTTGCCAGTGGTGCCTTGAGCAAAACCAAAAAAGAGACTTTAAGAAGGATTTTTTTGGTCCACGTCTTTTCAGGCGAATCTTTCTGCCCCTTACAATGGGCTGTGTTCTCTGAAAGGTGCAGTTAGTTGGGTCCTCACAAACATGCAAAGGGATTGTCTTTGAATATCTGCGGTGCCTTTTCTCTAGATGACGTTGGACTGAGCAGGCTGTCCTGGTTAAGGTCCATCTCCCATTATTTCACTGTGTGATAGTGACACTGGTGTTGTCTCCTGTTATGACTGGAGACCTGCTGAAGAGCAGAGCATGTCGCATTCAGGCATCCGTGGCGAGTGGTAAGCAGCGTGCGGGTACAGGACACATATCCCATTTTCCCGGATTTGGCTGGTTGCAGCTGAAAAGCTCCTGAAATTAAAAAAAAATAAAATTCAGAGGCATTTGGGAAGCTCAGCGAGCATGAGCCTGTTTTTTTCTGGTTTGCCTCAAAGTTAGCAGCCCTCATCTCCAGGGTGGTACTGACAGTTTTGTCAGTCAGGAAGCACCTTCCACAGTAAAGATTTTGGTGAGCAGCGTGTGTGTGGGTAGAGCATGCCGTGGGAGACTACCATGGGCTGATATGAGAGATGATATCAGAGATTAGTTAACCGTATGGGCTGAGTCCCTGGGGAGGTGTGTGAAATGAATCAGATTAAACAAAATTGATAATGTGAATACTTAATCAAACAGACAAAGGTAGTCTGCACAGCTAATTAGGGGCAAATAGAGCGTCCCTCTTGTACCTCATTTAACTGACAAATTGTGCAGACAGTTTTAATGGGAGTCTGTTTAGCAAAGAGAAGGCTGTACAGTTGACAGCTTGGCAAAATGTGGTTTCTGTAACACCACATGATGCTTATGGAAATTAGTCTGGTGCAGCTGAGCTCCAAGTAGGTGAGAGCTGCCCAAACTCTAGTAAAATGGTAAAATGGACCTTTTGTAGGCCTCTGTTCCTGATTTCTTAAAGGGACCTAGCCACTTTTCTGCCAGCTGGCAAGGAACATTTCTGAAGAAACATAAAGTATTGTTGCAATACCAGATAAGACTGCTCTTGTAGGCAGAGGCAGAGAAAAAATTCAGACTACATCACCTTAGTTTATTACAATTTTCTGTTTGGATCCTTTGTAAAAATAAAATTACTTTTACAGCTTCTGGGGAGGTATGTAAATACGGACAACTATCAATGTTTTACACGTGAAGAAAATGATAGTGCAAAGCCATCAGCTGAGTCCTGCAATACAGGCCAACTCCAGGGCCAGGCTGAGGACTGAGCAGTCAGCCAAACCCGGGGCCACAGCACGTCTTTTGGTGCAGGAGGGTCTCTGCTGCACTGTGGAGCAGCAGCTCTCTTGACCTATACAGGTCTCCAGTTTCTTAAGTCCTGAGTAATACAGATTTCAACCTTATCTACATTTTCTGGTAACTCCTTCCTCTGTATCTATCCACTACCTTTCTCCAAAATAACCATATCCCTTCATTTAATCTCCTTGGGTGTCCCCAAGGCTCACATGCCTAAGCCTTTTCCAGAGGAAGATGAAGATGTTTGGATATGTTTTAAAGTCTGACAAGAGACTCTCCACTTGATGTTGGCTGTTTCACTTAACTCTTCCGTACCTCAGTTTCTACACCTGCAAAACAGTATTATCCTAGCTACCTCAGAAGACTATTAGAAAAAAATGCCATCTTTGCCACGATCCTTGGTGGTGAAGCACAGGATCTGCCACAGGTCACATTTTTAGCTAATGAAAATTAGATAGCACAGCCAAAATCTTGAGTTGTTGAAAGTGTCCAGAAAGAAAGTGAAAAGAGCAGGGAATTTGTGGCTTCTGCTTTTCTGACTAATTTGGGAAACATGTTAGCTTCCTTCCCTTCCAGCTGACTGGCGCTTATTACCTCAGCACCACAAGGACTTCAGCAGAAGAAAAATTGAGTGCCATCATGTCCACAATAAGCATGGAGTGTTGTCACATTTGACATCTGACTTATGCTTAGACATCATTGACTGTTGAAAGGCATGAGTTTATGATGGAACATAAAGATGGTAAACGCATGCCCTGAACTGAACATTTCAGGAGTGAAGTGTATTATATGTGTAATAAAGCTGCAAAGACAAGGCACTGGCTGGAGCTAATGCTTAGGCTGAATTCACTATTGGAGCTCCCCTTGTGGAGCTCTGTCCTTGCAAGGAAATTCCTTAATACAGAAATTATAGAGAAGCTAATTAAAAGGTGAAAAAGAATGGAAATTATTTAATCAAACCAATATTACATACCAGTTACAAAACTTAAAATTTGATCCTTGTGTAGTTGTGGATTATTTTGGCCTGTTTGTGCTAGGTTTCTTCTTTTGTATTTTCTCAAATAACATTCATAGAGTGTAAAGCCATCCAATTCCCTTTTTGAATAGTTTCACGTATTTGGGCAGAAGTCTGTGTAAACAAGCAATTCCCATTCTGGTCCCTAGTGACTTACTCATCTTAGCCTACCTTCACTAATGTGAAATGGGGGTAATGGAAATTTCCTACAGTAGTACAAGTGTTTCAGTGTGGCAGTTAACATTTGGAGAACAAAAGAAAGAAGGAAAGGAGAAAAGAATGAATGAGAGAATGAAGGAATGAACAGGCAGAGGAACAAAAGAGAAAGAAATAGAAAAATTATGGGGAAGCTTCTGTCTGAAGGCCCCAAATCCCTCTCCTACACCTCTGAGGAGCTGCCTTTCTGTCATGTGCACACAATCCAGCTATTGCAGTGGCTGAGAAAGCCTTTGGGAAGCAGGAGGATTTCTTTTTTTAATCTCTTCTCCAACTTGTTAAAGCCTGTGTAAATCCCACCAGCTTCTTCACGAAACGCTTGCCTGAGCAAAAGTTTTTCCAGAGTATTTTGTGAGTCTCACATAATTGAAATAGGAGGGGGTTTGAGCCTGCTTCAATAGAGCGGTTTGAGTTAATTGATAAACCTTCCCTTTTTATTATCAGTGCTACCCTTCTGTCTGAAAGGCTGGGAGATTTCCTTAAGGGATTTGAGCAAATATTGGAAATTGCAGTGGCAAATTAGCAGGGGCTACAAACCAGAAGTGACAGCTCAAGGAGGCTGGTGGAGGGAGTGGAGCAATCCCTTACCAGTAGCAATTGGCCAGACTTATCATATGGACTAATCACAACAGAGCTGGTGAAATAATGGGCACCAGATGTTAGCGCTTTGTAGACGTTGGCTCTCTGGAGACCAGCTCCGCCAACCAAGCTCCCCAGGAGCAGTAGCATGGCTCACTCATCTATTAATAGGACAGAGGGCTGCTGGTCAGTGCCTATTCCGTGTATTTAATTGGTGATGCTACAGCCCCTTTCCACAGCTTAAAGAATATTTGCATTCATGTGGAGCAGTTCCACAGCTTGTATGCCTTAGATTCATGGCACTTTGTTTTGTTAAGAGAGATACCCATGAAGGAGTCAGTGAAAAGTAGTCATGCAATAGATTAAATCATTAGTGCTTGCCTCCACAGAGGTCTTTAACAGGGGTGTTTCTTTGCAAAGTGCTGAATATGCCTTCACAGTCTTCTACAGCTGCAAAGATTTTACTTGCACAGTGAGTAAAAGGGAATGGTGTGGGAATGCTTCCCCCAGAAGCTTTGCAGAGAAAGCCCTAAACTGCTCCCCAGGAGCTGCAAATCTAGACAGGGAGAAAAGTAAACTCCTCTCCTGCTCTTAAGTGTTGTGCTCCCAGATCAAGTCTGGTGACAATCTAACCTTATAGGATTATCTTACGCCTCTCTAATTATTTGTACTAAGCTTGCTTGACAAGCCAGAGATTTGCAGCTAAGCCTCTGCTAAGGCCGCTGCCACCAGCGCTGCTGTCAGCTGCAGCACACTGTGCCATGCCATGGCTCAGAGGGATGAAGCCGGTGTGGATTAGGTTTTGTGCAGAGAATCAGACCTGGCTAGGCAGTCAACCTAGTGGGTGGGCAAAGAGAGTCAGGGACTTGGCCTAAGCAGAGGTGGCACAGAAGGCAGTCAGAGTTGAATATAACCACTGCTTAAAATAGGCCCAATATACCTGTAAGTCACCTTTGCTGTGGTTTGTTCTAAGGGAGCCATATCTGCGGCATGGGCCCCATCGCTGCCACTGCTGGGCACAGAGCATAGAGCTCCTTCTTCTCTGTCTCCAGCACTGTCAAGACAGCTCTGCTCTTTCTCTCTTCCTTTTCCCTCTCCCCTGAGGTGGACTGATGCTCACTGACTGTGGTTTCTGTTGGAGAGATGGGACCTGGCTCTCGTATGTGATCTGTCTCTCTCCTAACACAGGACTTCCCATGCTTTTTCCTGGGCAAATGTCCATCTCTGCAGAGAGGGTATAATGTGGACGGCCTTTTAGGATATTAAGGAAATAACAATCTTTTTTTCAGCCAAGCATCTTACAGGTCCTGAACACTGTGTCCAGAAGCAGAGGCACAGGCAGACCTGTCTCTGCTTACCCATGTCTTACTTGCCTGAGAAAAAGATGCTCGGATGAGGAAGACCTATAACCATGATTTATACACCCATAGATTATATAATAATTACAGATTACAGGAACAACCTTAGGTATTTTTAGTACTAATATACAATACGTAGTTCAAGAGACATCAATACATTTGTGTGCTCAGAGTGAGTACAACTATAGCACTTTTGGGTTGGAGTGGACTTGTGTGTGGCTAGAGGGAGTGGAGGTACCACTGTTCTATCCCCACATAAAGTACCTGCCACCTCTTCTCTAGGAGACTCTGTAAGCAAAAGTGAGAGGGTAAGGCCTGGAGCTTACAGAGCAGCTTTCAAGGCTAAATGGTGACTGTTAACTCTGCTGGTCTTCCAAGTGGGATTTCAGAGCTTCTTTCTTTGCTTATTCAGTGGTCCTTGGCATTGGCAGGCTTTGTCAGACCTTCAGCTGTTCTAGACTACTCCCTTTTCACCTTCACATCTGGGTTTCAGAAAACATTGAACATTTCCTCTCTGAGAGCTTAACATTTTGTTTACTAAGGAGGCCAGGCCAGGCTGGGCACTGGAAACCATTTGTTACTTTTGAAATCCAGCCCCTGGATTTTAAAGGGAATCGCAGACCAAAAGAGCTACCCTCCTGAAAGGGGCACCAGCAGTAAAAAATTATTGGTTGTGCAGCTCTGCTCATTCATAGCTGATAAGGAGCTGGCGTCTCATGGAAACTGGATGTTACCAGATTTGTTATCTCAGTCATTAGAACCAAATTAATTTGGATACAGCCCACTGTTCCTCAGTAATGTGTTTACTTTTTCCCTTCACCTTCAATACTAAACTACATAAACATCACTTTTGTTCTCTGCATTAAGATTTTAGTGGTATTTATATAAAAAAATATGAGATTTTTCCTGGGAATTTTTTAGCAATTTTTGCATGTGAGAGAGAGCTTAGAAAAGCTGAATTGGTGTAGACAGGACTGACAGTTCCCATTTAAATGCCAAATGTTTCTTAACTTCAATCTGCATCCAAAACAAAAAAATCCTGCAAGACACAGACATTCCTTGCAGTCATTAATGTTATTCCTGTGGTTCCTCAAGAGTTGTAGGTTTTTTCTTTTGACACTTGAGATCAAATGATCAATCACCAAACACTTCCCCCTGTATCTGGATTAGCAATCAGTTGCCATTCTCCGGCATATGCCAGGAACATCTTCCCCTCCCCTCTACAGGGTGCATTTCAACTTGAAACAGCAGCTTAGCCTTTGCAATAGCGATCACCAGCCTGATGATGTCTGGTGGATGTTGGCGGGAATGCCCCAACAAGAGAGGTGAGAAGGGAAAAAGTCAGAGGGTTTCTGTCAGCTTCTGACAGTGGTAGGAATGTCCCCTTTTCCTGATGAGCTGCCTTTCAAGCCTTGGCAGAACCATTACCAATTCTATGGCTGCATTTCCCTGCATTTGGGGCCATCTGTCTTTATTCCTTCCCTTCTGAAGTCAGAATAGAAAATTATTTTCACATTAGCAACTCATTAAATGGCCCCAAACTTGTAGCACAAACACTGCTGGGGCCAAACCCATTGTTTTTACACTTCCAAAACCTACTTGGAGGCATTGTTCAGAGAGCAGGGGCTGGCTTGCAGGACCTTCTGTCATGCACATGGGCAAGTGGGTGGGGTGGAGCCCTGTCACCGTCATCCATCATTCTCCATCAATGTCACCACCACCTGCAGAGGCATTACCCCTAGCCAGTCACTCACTCAGTCATTTATTTCTGTCCATCAACATGAGCAGAAGGAGAGAATATGAGTAATCAATGTCAAAGCTGGTAACGTTCTTAAGGTTTGTTTAAGACAGTGGAAATATGGAAGACCATTCAATGACTTGCACTTTGAGCTTAGTTTCTCAGCATAAAGAAGCCCTCAGGAGGTCAGGTGCAGTGTGGATACTGGCTGTGCAAATGCCTAAGGCTATTGCTGATTAATCCATGCAAAAATACAGAGCCTTTGGCTGGCGAAAGACAGAAAAGCTGTTGTTTCCGCAAAGCTGTGCTTCAGCAGAGCCTCATCGTTACTTTTCTGTTTCTTTAGCTCGTTGTGAGAAGGGATACACAGAGGCTTCTTTTGAAGATCTGGCTCAAACTCATCTCTACACCTCCTTCAAAATCCCCCAGTTCCCCTCCCTGGAAGGAATTACTCACTTCCTTGCTAACTGGAAGTGCCTGATCAGTGGGCAGGGGGGGAGCAGGATCCCCAGCAAAAGCTGTGTGCAGTACTGCCCCACCAGCCCCTCAGCTGTCAGTCCTGCTGGAGAGGGCAGTGTCGATCTCAGTGGCCCTGCACTGGCAAAGTATGCTGAAGATCAGTGATGGGAGAGCCATTTGTGTGTGACAAGCCACAAACAAAAAAATACATTTCTGTGCCACTTGGCTGAGCCCACACTGATTTCTGAACAACTTTTAAAACTTCAGCACCTGAACCGGTCACTGAAATCCTTCGGGAACAGTCCTAAGCTCCCTCAGCTCCCTCAGCAGCTTGAAGCAAACAGTGGTCATAGTACCCTCTCACCACAACTTTTCCGAAGCTGTTGTGTTACTGAGGCTTTCCTGAGAGCTGACGTGGGCCTTGGGAGATGCAGCTGCATTTTAGGAGCTGAGCAAAACATTTCCTGCATTGCATATGAAAAGCCTTCTGAGAATCAGAGGGTATTAATCAATTCTAAATGTACCATTCCTTGCCTTTAAAAATCAGAGCTCCTTGTACATTGTCAAAGCCTCCCCGAGCCCTTTCTGTCCCTGGAGTCAATCACTGTGAAATGAGGACATGTCGTAGCATAGCTTATTAGGGGAGCTGGGGTGTTTCCGTTTGTTTGGATTTGTACAGAAAAGGGTTTTTCACAAGGGCCGTGCTTTGACAGTCTCGTCCTCCCCCAGGCTGGTTAGCATTTAGCAAGGAGCGGCTGACAAAGCTCCTGGGCCACGGAGATCCACAAGGTGCTTGCAGCTGGCACAGATACCTCATTAGAAATTCATTTTTTCCTGTCATAATAACAAAGTGCAGAGCAGCGGTGGCAACATAGTTTCGTATGGGAAAGCACACAAAAGGGGACAGCTGAAAGAAGCTGTGCTTTTCTCCTGTATTTCCAGCCCGACAGAAGCATCTTCAAAGGGAGCAGCCTTGCCCGTCCGCCGCACCCTCTTGGCCTGAATCGCTTGAATGGCATTTTATACACCTACTGCACCCTGGGGCCAGCCAGCCTCCAGCAAACCCATTCACTCAGCCCCGCTCCTTCTCCCAGCGTTTTGTTGTTTCATACCCCGCAGAAGCAGTGAGCAAATAAAAAAGACACCCCTGGCTTGTGAGCTTCAGCTCCCCCACGAGTGTTTCTGAAACCACGTTCCCAGGCAAGCAGAGGTGTCTAATTCCTTTCTCTGTTTCTTTGTACACTGAAAGTAAAGAAGTAGATCTAGGAGGGCAGAAGTGAGAGGAGAGCAGCATTGCTACTGCGACTGTCACTGCTGGGGTAATGCACAGATGAGTGCCAGCAAGGAGCCTAAAGTCACTGTGGAGATGGAGGGTGGCAATGAGTGACCCTTCTCACACACAAGCACCTTGATCCACCTCTCCAAAGCTAACAGAAGAGGTAGGTGGGTTTCTGAAGGTCAGGAGACTTCATCTTCTTAAAAATGTAGAGCAGAAGCCTGGCAAAGATTACATTTCAAAATCTTGGCTTTATTTTTCTCCCTGCTTTTTCTTTTCAATCTTTCTCTCTTCTCTTTTTCTCCTTGCATCATCACATGTATCAGAAAAAATGAAGAGGATGGAGGAGAGACAGAAGGTAAACAAGCAGTGTGGGAATAGGCAAGGCCTGAGAGCCAAGAACTGAAAGTCCTCAAACTAAGTAGTTACAACTCAAAAACTTCCCTCTCTTAATAGTTTTCTTCCCAGAAATTATTACTGTATGTAATAATTTCCATACTCAAATAAGTGATTTGTTTTCTTTAAAATAAATAAATATTGAGACAAAAAAGATTCCTGAAACAAAAATTTAGTCTAGTCTGTGTCACATATTATACACTGGCACCTCACAGTCAAACCATTTCTCTGTAACATGGCACTGGGAATCCTTGGCAGAAGTACAGCAAATGAACCCATTTTAATCACTCAGCCTGGAAGGGAAGCTGCCAGGCAAGAGCACCAGGCAGACCACTGGTGCAAGTGGAATACTCGCAGTTTTCTGCCAGAGAAATCTGAATCCTCACTTTTCTCTACATGGCAGCCCAGAGATGCCAGCATCAGAAATCTGAGGTAGTGGGAGCATGAAGGGGGCTACAGACTGTGAGACAAAGAGCACTAGGCAAACCTTTTGCACATTCCAGGAGTACTGTCATCCATGCAAGAATAATGTATAAATGCCTTTTCTATTCAGGAAACCCACTTCCAGATTAAACTGTGGGGCCTTTTTGCTATAGGTATTCGCAATAAAGTTATGTTCAGCAACTGGGGATTCACCATAGCTTGGCTAAACGTTCAAAAGTGCCCAAATGTACTAAGCCTAATTTTAGGCACTCTGAGAACCATTATCTACTCTTCCAGGATGCTCTGTCTTTCTCCACTGCCTAAATGGATAGGTACAAATATGACTATCTTAGCTTCAGGCTGTTACGAGCTTAGTTAGCCTCTTCCATCCCTCAACGTTACATTTCAGAATTAATTTAGTCAAGGCTACCAAGCATCCTTCTAAAATGAGTCACTTATGACACAACTAGTAATCAGCAAGCACAAAGATATTCTGAAAGTGAGTGCCTGGAGAAGACAGGGACTGCAACCCCATTTGTTTTTTTGTCTGCTAGGGGATTTCCAGAAGGTTCTTGTTCTGTTTAGCTGGGATGTATCTTTAGGTGGGAGTTGTGGTGGGGAGGATTGCTCTCGGGAGGGGTATCCATATTGCCATCCATCTGCAATAAGAAGGCAGGCTAGATGAGAGGAAACAAGGCTAATCTGGTAAACTCTAGGTGGAAAAATTTATCTGAGACATTGAACGTCTGGGGAATTGCTGTCAGTCCCCAGGCTGAAACTGAACTCTAGGTTGTTTACATGCAGCAGGCATAGAACAAGCTCATATGAGGGCTGCAGGTAATATCTATACTAAATAAAATGGACCATCACTGCATTTTCTGGCTCCAAGGCTAAATGGCACAATGAGGCTCATGTCCATATGAGCTCTCTTCTCCCTAAACCTGTGTGATCTAGTTCACAGCACCCTCCAGGGACAACCTGTGCTTCATACTATGTTCCAAATAGAGATGTTGCCTAGGAAAGCACTGCCTGACTCAAGTGGAGCTTTGCTGAGGCAGGTCATAAATACTGCCTGGTGGGGTGACTATGGGTGGGTGCCTGAGCCCACACTCTGACCATAGTTACTAGTTTAGCCACGGCTGCCCAGTCTCTGATAGACACAGCTGTCACACAGAGGAGAAAAATAAAGGGTACCTGTATAAAGGCATGAAGGAATAATGATAGATGACTGACCAAGAGAAGTCTTTCTCCTTGTAAAGCAACGTGTTGGATCTATATATGATTCTGCTGCATCTGAGGAGACTCCTTATAGAGACTGTCAGGCCAATATGCCAAAAATTAGGAGACAGTAAATAATTCAGTTAAGCTAAAACAAAAGCAAGCTCAGGACTAATACTGGAAAAAAACAGATTTAGCACATGACAAACTTATCATTAAGGGGTTAGAGTGACCATGAAATTTCCTTTGTCAGATAGTCAGAAGTATTGTGGAGCTGGAATATGAATTTCACAACTATCCAGATGTAAGACCACTTGGCTGCAATGGGACAGACTGATTCAGAGTGGAAATTTAAGCCTCTGTGGACTCCAGCCCCTGACAGGACATTGCTCAGTGAAGGGCTGGATGTTTGAGAGGGATGCCCACTTTTTCCAAGCAAGAGTCAGTAGTGGTGCCCTACTAGAAACACGAGAAATCTCAGAAAGCATGTATTTCCACAATGGAAAGCCATTACCTGTCCATCTCTAATTCATAGCATCCCTGCAGAAATTCAGAGGTATTGGGTAGAGTCTAAGGTACATAACACTGGCTGGGATCAAGAGCTGCTTCACAGTTAAGTGTAAAATTCCCAAAACCAACACGACAAAATAAAATCCTGCTAGTCCCCAGCACGCCTTGGGCAGGGAGAGTTTCCTCTCATTGCTGGGCTGCATCCCTCAACCTGAGCTGTATTGTTGCATACCATCTTGCTGATGAGGTGGATCCAGCGGTTCCAGATGGGCTCAGAGCGCCTTGATCTGCTCATCCCTGCCAAGTACATCGGGCTGAGACTTTACTGCACAGGTTGCACTGGTTATCTGTCAAGTCCATTTGCATCCTAAATAACATGGTAAATAACATGGTAAATTTGATAATCTACAGCAATCAATAACGGTGTAGGGATATCACAGCCACACAGCATGGCCACTCGCTCCTATGCGCTTGTTTCTCTTGCAGTGTCCGGGATGCAGAGTAGTGTGTGCCTGCCTGGTGGTACCTGCGCAACATGGGGAGAGCGGCAAGCAGAGACTGTGGGGCAGGACCACATGAGCATATAGACAGTGATGCCAGGGTGGGGGTGCGGTTGCTAATGGATATCCAATAAAAGGCATTATAATCTTGCTTGCCAGAGGTTTGACAGGTTTGTTCTGTTCTTTATCCTAGATGACTCTATTTTTGTGGTCAACTGCTACTATTCCTTTCTGCTGCTTCTTTCCTGCACCACGTGAGGAAAAGGGAAAAAGAAAAGGTACAAATTGTCATGGGCAGAGCTTAAAGGGCATTATGTCTCGTATGGCTAGAGAAGATGTCAATGTCAAGGGAGGTGCTTCTCCCGTCCTCAGTGCAGAGAGATGAGTACTCAGCTCACTTCCTAGGCCTCTCTGGTAATCTTTGTAAGGGTCAACTTTTATGTAGATTTGGAGACCTGGAGATGGAAGTCACTGACCTGTGTAGTACACCCAAGGCAGAAAATAAGGATTGTAAAATTCAGCCTCAAGGTAAAAATACATCTGTAACTTCATAGTCAACAAGCACAAATCAGGCATGCCTGCAAAAGCCGGCCATGCTCTCACATTGCTTTCCTCGTTCCCCAGCCACCACCTCCCTCCTCAGTAAAGGCATCTGAGAACAGAGGCAGCTCATTGCCTGGCATCCAATTTGTGAATGAGCCTTGTAGGTGCTGTTTGTGCAAAGTCCCACCCTGCGCTTTGTCCCTGGCAGCCTGGTCCGTCTGTGCACAAAGAAACAAGCATCAGAAAGCAAGCTGGACTCTTGCTTAGTTGAAATCTGGATTGGCTTAGTCAGCTCAGGAGTGAAAAGAGGCTTTCAGTAACATTCAAAGGTTTCTGGAGTCTGCAGTGGACTCCAGCACCACTGAAAGAAGTGAATGTGATGGACTAGGAGGTGAGACTTGAGGTCCAGGCTTTGGCACTCCTGAGTGCCAACAGCCATGATGTGTTTATGCCCCCATGGAAAAAAGTAAATGACCTTACAGTAACCCGCTGTGGGATCATGCAGCCCCACATTTGACATAGTGGGCTGCCTTTCAGTCCTGGGTAATTGCAAGTGAGCGTCAGCCCTGAAGCAAACAATGTTTGTGGGTTTTGTCCCTAACTGATTCCCAGCCTATTTAGTTCACAGTTGATGTGGAACACAAAATTCCTCTTCAAAAACACAGGGCAGGATCAGGCTCAGAGAAGGCGGGAATCTGCTGCTGGGATTGCACCACATTCCTTTTCAGCCCCTCTCCGGGTTTGTTTCAGTAACACTTTGGAAGGAGTTGCTCCCTGTCCTGCTGCTGTCAGCTGCAGGGGGGTGTTTATTTTCCTTAGCATTTTATTTTTGTACGTTATTATTAATTAATTTTTTGTGGCCTTGAGTGTAACTCTTCTGAAGGCAGCAGACCCCGAAATTCATTAAATGTGTGAAATGACGGGAGAAGAAGTGTGAAATTGTAACAGTCTGTTTGGGGCTGATTAATAGAAATTTCTCCTGACAATCCCTGGGCCCTTCCGGGGGTCACTGGAACGGAGCAGCTGTAAAGACAGCAGGAGCAATTTAGAAGCTGCCCAATGGGGGCCGTGCAGATTTCAGAACAAGTGGGGAGAGTCCCATGCCCTTGTTCAGGCCAGTGGGAGATGATTGGCCACCACATTGTCACGTTAACATGCAGATTAGCCCAAGAGGTGCTCCCACCAGCCGTGAAAGGGTTATTTTGCAGTAAGGGAGGTTTTTGTTGTTACTAGTATTTTCAGTCCTCCAGCAATGTCACCTACAAAGCTGTTTCTGCTGCACTGCCGCATCTCACTGGTTGTGCTTCTGCTAAACAGCAAAGTGCTAGCAAGGAAGAAGCCCTGCAATGGAGAACGTATGCCATCATTGTAGGGCCAGAGAGAGATTACTTCCCTTTCTTCTCTCCTCAGCGGCTGAAGAGTCACCACCAGTCAGGGCCTGAGCTGGGGCTGGACACAGTGCTTAGGCTTTTGCTGGGTGAAGTCCTCAGTGGCAGCCAGAACCGAGGACCAGGGACGTTGAATGCCTGCGCCAGTGAAGAGGAATATTTCCCTGGCTCCCACCAGGCACCCCAACCTGAACTGCTGACTTTTTATCTTCTTTTTTTTTTTTTTTTTTAGAGCAGCTCTATATAGCCAAATGCTTTCACCCTAAGAAAGATACAAAAGAAAACATCAAAGTAAATGTCCCCATGCTGACATAAGGCTAGAATAATGGTGACCTAGTAGCTAAAGACTGGGACAAATACTGAAAGTAATTCACTCCCCTCCATAACAATGGGGCATGTGTGACAATGATATATACCAGGAGGCGAGGAGAGCCACTTTTGTTGGGTAGCAATACCCCACAAACCCAATTGTAGGGAGATCAATACTGTCATAGGACAATCATCAAAGACCATCAGCTCATCATATTTTCATACCATAAGCAGCTCAAGGCGCCGGGGCTGCCTCTCCAGCAGAAAGCCCCACGCGGAAATTTGAAGGGTGTGAAATCGACATGATTAATAATTATAGTTATTAGCACATGTACCAGCTGCTCATGTATGACTTAGCCCGTGATTTATGGGGCCATAAATGCCCATATCTGCTTCTGACGCAGAAAGGAGAAGGGCACGCAGTCATGGGCAGAAAGCATCGTCCCCAGTGCCAGGAGCTTTCCTCCCCCTGCCCCTGACAAAATTAAAACAAAAACAAAAATGGGCCAAAAAGTCACCCCTGCTCCATAGCAATGGACGGAGCTCTTTTGTTCACATGTCTGCCTTAACGGCGGCTGAAACCTGTCTGCTCAATGTCCCCAAAGCCTTTGAAGTTTGGATCCCAGCTAACAAGGGCTAGAGTTTTCCCTCCCCCATGCAACTTCACGCTGTTGCCAGGCTGCAAACAATCACCATACATATTACAGATGAAACCACGAGGACCAACAACAGAAGAAGCAAAAACTAATTGTCTAGGTGCCAGAAGTTAAAGCTTTTGTTTCCAAATGTAATTTGATTCCCCTCTTTCCCACCTCCC
>VZZY01017947.1:156297-217361 GCA_013400335.1 Eurystomus gularis
ATTTACAATCATAGAAAATTACTTTAGTTTGACACGAACTGAAAAAATTGTTTGGTATGGCCACATAGACAGTATCACCACCCTCCTTCAGTAGCTATGACAGTGCATTAACTCTTCTGAGGTTATCATTGACTTCTGAAGACTTAAAATGATGTTTTTTCCCCCTGTCAGAACAAGAAAACCTAGTTAGCACTGCAGAGAAGAATTACAACCTACCACTGCCCGTGAGTGTGCAGAAATGAAGCAAAGATTGCTGCTATAATATTCATAGCAATGAACTAACCGCATCTTGTTCTCAACAAGAAGCTGAAGTCAGTGCCCCATCCTAGGGGTGCTATTTCCAGCTTGCATTGAAGCCAGTGGTAAAGCTGCACCCCTCCTCTGGATCGCGTGGTAACAGAGCACATGGCAAACAGACCAAACATGGCCCTGCTACATCTTGTGAAACCTTGTGAGCTATGCCATTTTGTGAAGCCTGCTGATCTCACACTGACCTCATGGGCTATAAACTTCAGGGACATGAAGGATTTCCTGAACATTGAAGATGAGTGCAACTAAGAAAACAACACAGCACAGTAATGCATCTCAAGGGACTGGAACAGCCTCCAACAAACACTGGATTTGGGATGTGAGAAGGGAGAGAAAAGGGGGTTATGCCACCATATTTTTTATCTCTTCCGTTCTACAAAACAGTAATCAAATACACTATTTGTGTATTAAAAAAACAGGATAACAGCAAATGCAGAGGGATGCCAAAAGGGTTACTGAATTATGCTTCTTTTAAATGAACTCCAGGTAGTTCCTGTAGTTCAAAGTGGAGGAAAGAGCAATGTTAATAAAGTGACTTAGCATAAATAATTTATTCAGTCAATCTCCTAGAATTGATTTCCACTTATTTACCCTTGGGAAACTGATTAGTTCGGGCCAAAAAATTAGTTTCTGTTCATGGGAAAGTTTTTGACAGAAAACTGCCATATCCTAGGGAAATAAAAGACTTCTCATAAAAATATAAATTTACTTACAACCAATGGTTTTTTGTTGAAAAGCTGGGGAAAATTGATCAGTCTTTAAATTATGTTAGTTGACATGTTCATAACATGCTCACTTATTATACCCCTTTCTTTCAGTATGGAAATGCATCCTTCAAAGAGCTTGTGAGTTTTTCTCTACAGGTTGTTGTTGACCCCAGTGCATGATCAGAGATGCCTGATTTTGAACTGCAAATCACCAGTGGTAATTTGGATGTCTCGTGTTGCCTGTTTCTCCATGTATTACTGGATCTGTATCCTAAACAAAAATATTTTAGTCTCTTGAATTTTAAGTATCCCTCCATGACATTTGATAACAACCAAGCTGTAGCCAAACATGAGCTATGCTCAGCTCAGACACAGTCATTTGGTTGAGTACAAGAATAACTGTGTAAAACACGAGGGCCTGGGGGCAGGGGTCGGACTAAACCATCTAATGCTTCTTTTTCATCTTCCATTGCATAAACCTGGGAGCCTCCCACAGTGAGACCACAGATGTGGATGCTGCATCCAGTGGAGATGCTAGGCTGGGTTCAGATGGAGCATCTCCAGCTCCTGCAGCAGGATTACTGAGCTCACCAGTAAAGCCATCAAGGAAATGGCTGATGTGCACCACCAGCAATGCCGGGCTCTACAGTAGCTGTATGGAATTTGCTCACAGGCTTTTAGTTTTTTAGGGTAGAAGCAGTATTTTCTGTGTGGACTGTAAACACCCACAGTTGGATCTGATCTGATGTGATTTATTGACTGCTTTGACCCTAAAATAACTCTGTAATAAAAAAACCTTTCCACTAAGTTGTCTTGCGTGTGTATGCATATGTGTACATGTGAAACAGAAAGCTATGGAGACACAAAGAAGATTCTCAACCGCTTCATGTAAACCATCTCACCAGCTTTTGGCAAGAGATTGGTGCCAGGGATTCTGTATACTGTCGCCTTAGACATCCAAGGTAGATGGGGGTCACAGATTTTCCCATTTTCATATTGTATGAGTATGTGGCAAGAAGCAAACAGATTTTTTTTCTCCAGATATATGTATATCTACCAATAAACATGGATACATCTCTCTGTAGTTTTATGTATAAGTATCAAAAAATTCTCAAATATCAGATTATACTGGAATATTCCATCCCATCAGACAGTCTTATTATATGGGATGACAAAGGTTATCTGTAAATATGAATTTACTGATCCTTTTATGAAGGACTTACATGTAGAAGCATGCAAATATATGTGTAAGCATCTGTGTACATCCAAGTCTGTATTGTATATTTGTATATGCAACACACACAATTTCTCCACTGGAAAGCGGAGAGAAAAAGTAAATATAGTGACCAAGAAGTATCCTATTCAGGTAAACTGAGGCAAGCTAATTTATATATTCACACAGAAACTGTGAATTCTGAACTATATGTGGTTTTGTTATTTATTATATTCAGGTTGTAACCCAAAGTGAATTACTAAAAAATGTTCAACTGTTGGTTGTATTTAATCACTTAATTAAAATGTCACAAAAACCCCTTTTTTTCCTGTTAGATTAATTCACATACGGCCTGTTCAGATTTAACTCTCAAGCAATATAACAATATGTATTACTTCACTGAAGCAACACTGATTTTCATAGCTGATATCCAAATAGACTGAAAAATGGGTTTTTTTCTGCAAATTAAGTGATTTTATAACTTGCTGATATTATCAATTATAGGAGCAGAGAAAGGAGGGTGGGAAGGTAATCTCATTGCAGGAAGGAAGACCAAGATCTCTTTCACCTTCTAACAAAGAACTTAAGAAATCCCATAGTCTCACAATAGTTGTGTAACCTGTATGCATGGCAGGTAATAAAAGGGGAGATCCACCATTATAACAGGATAATGAAGGACAGTCTGTGAAAAAACCTTTGGCTTCTGGCTATTTCACTTGATTTCAAAACAGTGCTGTATCAGACAAACTGGAAGATATTTTCTGGAGGTATGATTTTATGTAGTGTTTAGGAAAAAATGAGCAAGTATGTGCCTATCTTAAAAGAGCATCCTGAATAAAGGAAGAGGGAATCAGGTGACTGAATGGCCAAGGAAGCCCATGAGGTTGTTGTGTAGTAGAAACTGTATATGTTTATATGTAAATATGTATGTGCACAGGCATGTGTGTGTCTATGCATAGGTATGCATATTTGAGTATATGCTGATCTAGACGAGTGTATGCAAATGATCTGCCCTCATTCAATAATCTCTTAGGTTACCTCTAAATTGAACAGATGAAATGAGTCATCTCTACATGACTGTAGTATTTGTCCCTTCTTGACTGTCCTACCTGGAGCCTTTGCTGAGCTCCATCCAGATGGCCGCACTGTGGAAGCCGTCCTCTTGCACCCCTCAATTCTACCTCTTCCAAGCATAGAAGTTCTCAAATTGTTCCTCTTTTTTTTTTCTCCTGGATTCATCAGGAGATGAGTCTCCAGAAGGAGATCAGGAAATGAAGTGCTTATTTTAAGGTGGGCCAGACAGGATTCAGAATTTGTAGAGGAAGGGAAATTTAGTAACAGCTTTTAATTAAGATTTTTGTTATCAGAAGATAAAGTCAATAAAAGTTCAAAACCATTTCAGTGGCCAGTGGGACTCTGGTTGCCTATGTGAATGGATATTGCAGAAAATTTATTGGATTTAAAGAAAGTGGGGAGAGCAATTACTTCCAGAAAATGAGCTGGAGGATCACAGGCACTGGCCTGACAGGGGGGATATAGTTAGAGGTAACTGTGGGCGGAAAAAGTCTAAGCATCACTGCTGGAAAACAGAACTCTAGAAGGAGCATTTATAGCAATTCAACACCAATCATAACTATTTAACTAGTTCAATAATATGTTACCCAGCTAGTCGGCAATTTTCCTAAAGAACAGTTATGCAGAAATGGGCATCTGCTCTGATCACCCAATTCAAAACAAACCATTTGCATAATAAATATTTGCAGAGGAGCAAGTGGGTGGGGTTTAGGCAAGTGCACAGATGAACATAAAAATCAAATATGGCTAGAAAGAAACCAGGCTTAATTACTGGAGGAAAACAAGACAAAACAAAACCCTCATATCTTCAACTACTTTTAAAAATGAATGCAAATATCTCGAATATGTCTGTTTGTCTCTTTTTCAGTGTCATCATTTTCTTCCTGTTCCTCACTGACAAACAAAAAGGAACTTGTGGGCTTATTTCTATGCCCTGCACTATGTCATTTGCAAGCGAATAGTTTGAGAATATACATGAGTGCTTCTGTGGGTATGCAGGGAGGATGGCAAAATGCCAGGGTCTACAGTGCTGTTCCCAAATAAAGTCTGCTTCACAATGACATTTAGGTTAAAACTTAGCTACAGCTTTTTTAATATAAGTTCACCCAGGCTTTGTTCTTTCACTGAGTCCCAGCATACATTGTGGGAAATTCAGTGGCACTTTTTACCTCCCATGGTCTCCTTCCAGCTGTAATTTGTCCATCACTAATGGGACCAACAACTTACTATGTTAAAACCTCCAAAGGACATATCATCTTCTACCCTGTTTCCATAGACTTGGTGGTAAAAGTGGCAATGGATGAAAATTAGTTTAAAATGGTTTGACTAGACACACTTGTTGATTGTGGATAGCTCAGAAAAGCCCATGAAAGTGAGACAGTTGAGAGGAGAATGTTGAAATGAGCAGATAGAGGGCTTGAAAAGGGAGAAAAAAACCCAAACAGCCAAAACCAAAAAATCCCCAACCATCTTTCTTGGATCTCAAGGCAAAGAAATTAAGTTGGAAGAGAAAGAGAGAGAGAGAGAAGGAGGACAAGTAGCATGGCAGCCTAGCCAGGAAAAATCATTGTAGAGAGATCCTTGGCATGTTCCCAGCTTGAGGAAACTTGATGAACATTTAATCCAAGCACATTCTTCATGGGGCTTCTGCCTCTCTTAGCAGCACAGAAGCTCATCCACGGTGAGGAGAGTATAAGAGCAAGGTCTCTCCATGGGACCTCTGCATGGCAATATGTAAGGTTGACATATTATATGTGACTAATATTTCCTTCAGAACTGAGTTTACAAAAATACATGATCAGCTGTGGTCAGCAAACAAGACCATAATGTGGTGTCTATCACAGCACAAACAGTGTATTAATGGAGCCATTAATCACCATCAAAACTGTATTAGGAGTGAAGATAGCCAAAGAGAGCTTAACTGACAGCAAGTGGCCATAAACCTGTCCAAAAACTAATTTGATTACCATCATACCAGCATCTGTGCCACTTATGAGGGTTCATTTTTTTGATGAAATTAAGTAGACAAGTCATTCATGCGTATAATAGACATCTAAATCATGGTAAACATGTTGCTGGCAAGAGAAGTAGTTAAAGAAAGTGGGAGAGTGCTATGCAGGTGAAATTTCAGCCTAAATGCACTGCCGGTGTCACAACAGTTGGTTAGAAAACCGTTGTCGAACTCATCTTGCCAAACTGTGAGTGAGAAATGTTTTGGATCCACATTCAACAGAATAAATGCTGCTGAAAGTCAGAGGATGTCGGGAGCCTCTAGCTATTTACAAGAAGGACGGCTTTTGCCAATATAAACTCTTGCTCTTTATCGTCAATAAATATTCCCTACAAACAATCTGTTTTATTCATAGACAGTTGGACCCATTATGTTTTGGTCTTGACAGACGGGACAGTAGGATGCTGCATTTAAATGACACAGACTGTATAGGAATGTATTTCCAGATGATGACTGAGCCTGGAGCTTCCACATAAATCAGGGGAGGGAAATTATTCTGTAAGAAATATGCTCAGATTTCAGCCTCATAAATACAGAGAGAAACCAAATTTGCAGGGCTTCTTTACTTTTATGTGAGCATTTTAATGATCATTTTAGGCAGCTACCAAGAAATTCATGTTTACTATTAACAATATTATGCACAAGAGAAGTCTCTCAGGAAAGTAAAATATAAGGTTGTCCCACCTACACATAACTAAGAGGATCAAGTCTGGAAAGATCTCCATCTTGGAGGTCAGAGATAATTGGATTTTCTGGCAGAACAAAACTGCCCAGTTCCTGAAAGCAATATAAACTAAACATCACAATTTTCCCACTTGCTTAACCATGCAGCCAATATAGGTAGAGTTGAATGTGTATCTGCACACAGAGCCGTGTCTGGAAGGCAGGGATGAGAGCTTCTAGCTCAAACAATAAAGTATTTGAGAGCCGGGTGGATGTGTGAAAACATGCCTGCTTTAACTTGACACCTTTAAATAGACTTAGTGTGGCTGGTAATCTTAGGCCACTTCAAATGTATCCCACGTAGGTGCTGTACATATGCTGAATGCATAATATAATTGAATATGGAACAGGAAGGGGATCAGTCCCTGGAGAGGGAGGTTGTTTCTTCAAACTAGACGTTAATGATAGAGTGAGTGACATTTATCTCCGGTCCTTTTATGAATCACTGAGACGCAAACAGTGAACACCTTGCCTTTGCTGTGAGCTATGCCTCAAGCCATGGGAAGCTGCCTGCCATTCACAAGCCAATGCCTTGTAGGCAGCTCCATCTTACCTGAGTTCGCAGATGGGCCATTCCCCAGGTGGGTCTGGCAAAACACTTCTCATTAATCATTGCTTAAAGCCCTCTCAGTGGGAAGACCTCAGGTTAGACATCATTTGGAAACAAATTGGGTGAAAAATAGCTCTGACAATAAGGAGCCCACACAGTATTCCCCTGTGAGAGCTTCAGCGGTGTGAAAACAGACTCTTCCAGGACACTAAATGATCTGTCAGTTAGCAAATGACATTATAATCCAGTTTTATGCCACAGAAAAATCAAAGCCTTTGCTACACTTCCTGTTTTTTTCCCCTCTATTTTTCCCCCTTTACCTCCTTTAAAGTGACTGAATATTTGAGTTACGGGAGAAAAGAAAGAATTTACAAAACACACCTTTTCTTTTCAGTAAGGTGAAATAGTATCAGACTTCCCATGTTAAGTGATAGAGGGGGAACAAAATATTTCAGAAAGGAGGCAGAGGGTTTTTGGTCCATGATTCAGGAAAGAGAGGCTGAGATTTCTGTTCTGCTTTGCCCCTTGACTATGCTCCCAGCCCCCTTTGATGATCCCTTTCACTTTTATGGGCAGAGGTCCAGATTCTGCACACATCTAACTTTCTGAAGGCAATGGACTTAATGACACACTTAAAATAAGAGTTGTACTTATGTACCTTGTGTTTGAATCCATGCTGTAATAGGAAGGAAGCACTTGCTCACCTCATTGGCAACAAAATAGGACTCCTATCTGTACAGCACTCTGGAGACTTGAAGAACTATTTACACAGTGAAAGTAATCTTAGAGAAAAATTAAGGTAGAGCTAAGACAGTTAGAGAAAGTAATTTTGCTTTGTCCAGAACACATTGCAGATGTCTGCCAGGCATAACTGTCCAGAAATAAAAAAGCCAACCCCAAATCCACTTCCCAGACAGATAGCTAGGTTGCGAACACTTCCAAGGGACAAATCTAAGTCTTGCAGGGTTGTCTGGTTACTTCCTCCTCCTCCTGCCACCATTAACAGTAGAAATCCAGCCACAATCTACCAGACAAATCACAAGTAATTGGCAGGCTACTCAAGCTCTCCATCGCTGCTTGCACTGGCCAAAGGGTTCAGTTGTCCCCAGCCCTTCCTGGCAGTGGGGTTTCCTCTTCTGCTCCAGTTTAGATGCATGCACCAAAGTCCTGTTGGAGTAACTTGTAAAATGAAATGAAGCACGTAATCAAGTCTGAAGGGAGACTACAGTAACTATTTCAAAGCAAAATCCTTGTGCACTCAAGCAGTGGTCCTGAGTCTTGGTTATTCCCTGCTAAATAATAGTATTAATTTTCAAGTGCTGACACTTCATGCCAGTGGTAATTCTGGGTCCTCAGAGGCATTAAATGTTCACCAACTCAAGTAAACTTAAAAACTATACTTCTTATCTGCCTCCAGCATTGCTTCTTTTCTCAGGCACACCCACAGGTTAAATTGACTCAGGGCACGAACAACAAAAAAAGGGAGATGGTCAATGTGCAACATAATTTACCCAAACTGAAAGAAGCAAAGTATAATGTGGGGCAAGTCAGATATCCTTCACTGAAAAACATAGAGTACAGCCCAGCTATCACACAGAGGCATGGACACAGGCAAAACCCACTGCAGCAAGGGGCTGAAACATAAATGGTAATTGTTAAAACTGAGGTTTTGCTACTTGATGATGTCTCATACTGGCTTATCTACCTGAGCACCTGCCTATATATTACAATAGAAAGGGTAAGGGCTATTTTTTTAATGGGTTCCAGCTATGACACCTAGTGTCCTTGCATGATGTAAGAAGGTTTTTTTGAAGTCACTCCATAGACAGCCCTAATAAAACAAGTCTTGGAATTTGGATAACGGAAGTTTACAGCAGTCTGAATCCAGGCAGGCCACTATCAACTGGGGATCATCACCATATGGCAGCGATACCAAATGTTTTAAGACTCAGGGGCTGTGCAACAACCTGTTGAGGTTTGATTTGTTGCTTTTGCATTCCCGCTGAAATGTCCTGACTGAAATGAAGGTATTTAAGAGTCCTTGTGCTCTCAGAATTTTACTCCAAGACCTCTGTCAGCTTTTTGTCTGAAGTCACCAGTGACTTCTGCATACAATTCCTATAGGCTCCTTCAGCTTTCTTATCCAGAGATTCAACACAGACCTTAAAGGTTGGCTGGCCCTAGATACTGAGCTCATCTTTCTTTCAGTAGGGTTTATCCGGAATATGGGTGATGGACTCAGCATAGTCCAAGTCAGAGTTCCACTCTGAGCCCTATCTGTCAATATCCACTGCCCAGAGTATACCAGAGTGTCCTCCAGCATGAATGTTTGCTAAGAATGAGAACACACAGCCCATCTGCACTATTCCTTGTTGCTCAAGGCATCACCTTGCACCACAAACAGCCTCACTGAAATCAAGATTAAAATTGTCAGCGTCTTCATGGCATACTGCTGTCAGATTTCCAATAATGGCCTCAAGGTGTTGAGAAAGGGACACTAATCCAGCACTCATCCCAACTCAATATGTTAGCACCTCTCTGCTGGCCCCTAGAAATGATGGGGATACAGCCAGCCTCACTCATCACACAGAATTAGCGAGCGTGTGAGTGTCTTCACATGGCAGCCCTGCACAGCAGTCAGCAAGTAAGAAGATTTATTGCTTTATTTGACACTCTGTTATTCACTAACTGAGCATGACACATCTGGGACTAGGAACCATCTATTTGACATCAATGAGCCTTTTTTGCATTGATTGAGTTTATCCAGTTCATGCCCAGAATACAACCTGGGTAAGGAAAGACTCCCAAAATGGGCTGGAATGGGAGCATCTGGTTTTATTTTTTTTTCAGGAGAATGAATATGATGGGCAAATGACCTCATATGTTACAGAGCAAGGAGAGGTGATGTCAGTCACTTCAGCACCATCCTTCTTGTCATGAGGCGTTGTAATGATGAGAAACCATTTCTTTAATGCTGATAGACTGGTGGGGAAGCACAGCTCAAAATGCCATAAATAGTAACAGCAATGTCTGGGGTCTGAGTAAAATTAAATTACCTTTCCCAGCCCATAGATGAGACCATGCAGGACATGAGTTGGACCACTGAGGACATGATTTTCCATATGTACTCTACAGAGCTGGGAACAACGATCAACCATAATTGCTTTTTCCGTTCCCTAACTGGTGGGACAAGCCAACCCACATCCAGGGGACCCCAACTTGCTCTGAACTAGACATAAATACAGAAAATCAGGAAAATCTTATCAATCTTACACAGGGCTTCTACTGAGCCCTAAAAGCATTTTGGTTGCCTAGGCAGCTTGGGCTATCAGTGGACTAATGGAGGAAGCAACCCTTTATATGACAGCGAATCACTGACAAATGACCCCCTCACTGTTTGGACGTTAAATCAGAACCCTTCCTAAACACTTCAAACACTCCTGTGGACCCCAAAGGGAGAGCTCATGCTTCCTAAATGGAACATTTTTTTCTTACTTGTAATTACTTTCAAGTCTGTAATTAAACTGCCCCATATGCTGGTGAGTTCCAAGACCTTTTTGTTGCTGCCATTTTGCAGATTTAAAAAGATAATTTATTCAGCAAGTGAATTTAGCCTGGAGCTGCAGCTCTTTTTAGTCACCCCATCAGTAAGAACATTTCCCTCCCTTTTTACGTAGATGCTGATATGGCAATGTATAATCAAATCATTCTGCAGAGAAATTATAGACAGGAAACAGAGGGAAAGAAGTGAGCTGTCAATAATAAAATATATTAGTAATCAATCTCCTCTTTTAAATCCGCCAGTGCTGATTTTTGTTTTGGAATGCACTTAGTACTCATCAAAGGCATCAGGATGGCAGCACTGGCAGGTAGAGCTGGCCTGTGACAGTGCTTCAGGAACGGAAGGAGCTGAGATTTGTGGGCAACCAACTCAGTGTCCAAAAAAGTCAGCAATGTCCTCCTCTGTCATTTGATATGCTATTCATCGGGACACCAACCTCATCTCTTCGTAAACCAGTTCCTCCCTTCAGCAGACCTGCCCTCTCCCAGTAAGTTACAAAAATAATACCAGGGATTTTTAATCAGAAACCCTCAAATCTCAGCCACAGTTCAAAATCATGACTCTCTATGATGGGTCTTACCAGAGCTACTCGCTTGGGCTTTGCCACTCTGGAAATACCATGCCAGATCACATACCAGCTCTATCTGGTCTATTATTGGTAATGATTGGTATTTCCTACGTTAACTTTTCCTTTATCAATTATCTTTCTAAAACCGGCAATCCTAGATTCTTTTATCTCCCTGTCATTTGTTTCATTATAAAAATAGGTCTTGATACTATTCCTGTCAATTTTTATTGCACCTTAATATTGTTTCTTTGACTATAGTTGCACATTGATATTTTTCCTCTAACATGTATAACATTTTTTCCTTTAATAAACTTTTAAATTCTTGGCACCACAGTTGTTTTGCCAACATGCTATGTATTGTCTTGCATGGGTCTTTAGCTGGAAATTATCTACAAAGGAGAAGTATAGAAGAAGATTCTTTGGATTTACCTAAAATACTTAATCTACAAAAATGAAGTTTCAATTTCAGATTTGCTTTTTCTAATTATGAAACACAATATGGCACAACATGGCATTTGAAGACAAATCTTTATTCTTTTAAAAGAAAATCTATTCAAATACAAGATGGATATTTCCCAATCATTCAAATGGAAGATTGGTATAACTTTTTTTTTCTCTCCAGATATTTCCCAAATTGAATTAATCAGATTTTGTGAGATATTTTAGTCTGTGGGGACCTATTTAGTCCCAGCACCAGTGATTCTCCAACTAGCTTTACGATATGAAACATACTAGGTGTAACCTCGGGGGAGACCATCATCAGCTTGTGTCAGAATGACAAAAATGTCATTTATTTTTTGTTTCCTGTCTCTCAGCAATATTTGTCAACCCTAATTCTCAGATTCTTTCATAACATTTTATGTCAGGCCACACGGAAAGTCTGCTTATATTAGATAAAGGAGCTCTCCATTATCTTTTATGATATTGACACATTCAGATGATGATATCTGCCAGACCATTTTTGTATCTGTGAATTGCCATGTCATAAAAACTGAAACACTCTGAGAAGTAGAAGGTTTCAACAAGCTTTTTCCATAAGCAGCTAGGTTTCAAATAAAGCTTCTCACACATAATACTTTGTATTTATGGTTAATGAATTTCATTTCAGCGGACCACACCACCTTTCAGGCACATTAGATATCTGTGTTGTGGACCAGACCCAGGCTGGGCACCTCTAATTCTTGCACTCTGGGAAAGGTGTGAAGCTCTATCTTCACCCGTGAAGCTCCACATCTGTTTCCAAAAACAACAGAAAAATTCTCATATGCATGAAACCACCTTTACAAATGTCAAAATCCTCCACATTGTTTCAAACATTTTACCAGATGTAGGGTAGATTACTTCAGCCATTTCCTAGGTCCAGCATCTGCTGCTCTCTGATTTTTGGATCAGTGACTGTTTTCAATGCTTTTCATACATCCTGCTTAAGTTCCACTTTACATATTGACCCACCCACCTTCTGTAAAGAACCACCATAGCAGCAACATCTAGAACACCAAGTCCACCTGCACAGTATTTGGGCATCTCCCTGTTTATCAACCGAGTCTGGTGGGTGATGTTTTTTTAATGATGAGCTGTCTCCATTACTTCTACCAAGGTCCTAGTCTGTGAGATTTCTCATTTTTGTCAGCACAAAACAGCACACCCAGGGAAGACCTTGCTGTGATAACTTTGGCAGTGAAGCTTGTTGGAAGGACAGCTTTCTTACCAGTTTGGGTAATCAAGGCAGTCAGTAAGGGCTGTATCACTTCTGAGTTTCAACTATTTCCAGAAGTTCAAGAACCACCATAAACTAAATCTCAAATCCAGATCAGAAAGAGCACAGCAGAGTGTCTTTGAAAAATGGCAGCCTGGAAGGACACAGATATCCCATGGCAGGTAGTCTGGACACAAAACAGAGGTATGGAGACCTTGTGGAGGCTGTTTTGAGATATGGAAGCCTTAGCAAGGCAGCTATTGAAATTACTGGGTAGCACAATAAGGTTTGATTGAAGCATTCAAAGTGGAGATGAGAAAAAGGTGCTCATGGTACACAAAGGAACACATCTTCTGTGTTAAAACATAGTTCCTAGAGGAAATTTAAATGCTATCAAACTCTGGCACACATCACCACATACAGAGACAAAGTCATATGTACAACAACCTACGCCACGCCCAAACGCAGTGTTCTTTAGACTAAAAATGTAAAACAAGAAGAATTTGTATGGAGGAGAGAAACATGAGGTAACTCTTCCACAATCAGGCTAGAAGGGACTGTTTACCCCTAATGTTTTCATCTGGTTACACCTGTGATGAGGTGGTTCTGTTCTGCTTTCATTAAGTCTGGAGATGGTTGTTTCTTGAGGAATTATGGGAGAACTCTCCCCTTCTCTATCCTTCAGGGGATACCAACCAGTTGCTTCTTAAGCAAAACCAGCACAACTGAGAACAAGTGAAATGGTTACCACCTCTCGGTCATGTAAATTTCTTAATCTAGAGTCGCACCATCTGTCTGAGGTAAGTAAATACCAGACCTCCACTTTAAGGAACTCGAGAGCCACAATAGATTAAAAATTCATCTTAGTTCATGCAAGCTAAAATAAAAATGTACATAAATAGAAATATGGTCCTCACTACCATTCAGCTGATTGCTTGAAACAGGAAGGAGCAAATACGTTTGGAAAACTTGGTGAGCATCTTTACTCCTCTTCCATATCACTTAGGAAACAGGTGAAACAATTTCAACACAAGACTCTTCCAATTGTTTGGCACATTTTCTTGATTCAGTGGTTTCTTTTAGAAAGGTTGTAAAACAAGGTTACACCCAGACTAGTAAACCTCCCAAATTTTAAGATGCTTTTGGATTGTATGATTAAAGTAAGGTTCATAAAGAAGGATTGTGTGCTCTTGATGTGTAGTGCAAATTGATGTAGAGTCCATGGCATCTCTACGCAGGATCTCAAATAAAAATTAGATAAAACTTATTTCATGGAGCAGAATATACCCTGTAACCTAAGGAAAGCTTGGAAAGACTAATGAAATGCTAACAAAACAGTCTTCTAAGTATCTCATTCCCACATGACCAGACACAGAGAAGGATGTTGCTAGGAATCACTGTGTGTGAGAGCAATACAAAAACCATATTTATTTGGTTGAGGCGAATGTATCTGTCTCTCTATCAATAAATGTCTGAATGTTTGAGCCTTCTGTGCTCACACCTGAGACCTCTTTCTCTCTTACAGTACTCTCTCAAATCTTACCACCAATCTGTCACTACAGAAGTGATCCATTTTTTAGTTCAGGGAGGGATTAAATCCAATTGTAGTTCATACTGGTCAAAATCCTATAGCTGCAGTGCTGCTGTCATTAGGGTGATCTTGGGCTATATGCATCCAGATAGACCTGTTAATGAGCTAAGGGATTATAAACAGGAAGTCCACGAAAGCAATTTTAGGTGAGAGAAGAGTCTCAGGAGATAAAATCTCAGGAGAGGCATTTCTTTTTCTTTAGAAAGAAAAGTCATTTCCGTTAGATTAGCTATTCCTGTCGATCTCCACGCCTCTTTTCTTTTTTGGATATGGAAATGGCTTTCAGAAGGCTCATATGCAAGTGGCAGTCACCAGGAGTAAGGCAATAATTCCTGTATTAGATATCAAGCCAAAGCATTTTGAGCTATGGCTGGTGTGAAGCAAGGCTCACAAAACTGCCAAGGAAAACCAAATACTCACAGCTGAAAAGTTCCTGTGCACGTCTTCAATTCCTTTTGCATTGCATGTATTTATGCTAAAAGTCTTCTACAGACTGTTGTCACTGAGAAAAATATCTTTGACTCTGCACATACTACAAACACTGATTTCAAGAGAGAGTTCAGCGTGTTAACACTATTAGGAAATTAACCTCTCCTTTTTCATGATGTTACGTGATTAAAACATCAAACTAACTTCAATGCCAGATATGTATTAACTGCTGCTTTGTTCCTCCAGCTGTGCTGAGTCCAAATGCACTATGCAGGGTGTAAATCTGTCCTTTGAGAATAACAAGGGGATTTTTAAAGGTTTTTTTTTTTCTTTCCTACTGCAGTGTGCAAAGCGACAGGCAGCAAAGAGCTAGGCAGAAGGGTTAACTCGGGATGCTGCTGGGGAGGGAAGAGTGGAAGTATTTGCATAGAATAGCATCTGGAATCTATATGTCCTCAAATACTTTTGGGGGGGAGCCGTTTTCCACATTCATTACAGCCTGGTAAGGAAGAGGAGAAAAGAAACAAGGGGGGGATAGAAAAAGGAACGGGGGACTCCTTTTGTATCTGTGTCCAATATGGTTTCTTTTGATTTTTCATTCTCCATAGTCAAGAGCTCCCCATGGGTTCTCATCTGTTACCCAGGCTTTGCCATACCTGCCTGCCTGTGTGAAAATGGCTCAGCTGCCGGCGCTGGATGAGGCTAACAGATCACATCTATCTCTCTGGCGTCTACTGAGCACATAGGGCTCCAAGGATCAAGCCCTGGACAGGAGCACAAAAGCAGGTCTGTATAGAAGCAGCCAACCTTCTGCATCGTCCATGGCTCATTGTGCGGACACTAGAGGTCAAAACTTGCCTGCATTCCTGCTTTCCCCATGTGGTTGCGTCTCTGTGCATGTGTGTGCTCCTCTGTGTGTGTCTAAGTGTGAGCAAAAGGAAGTGCAAGGCTACACCACAGTGTAGTCTTGTTTTACTTCATCATTTTGGGCAGTAATTAATGAGATAAAAGTAATTTCAAAAGCACTGGAAATGTGCACATGTATATTACAGATAGAGATAGATGGAGGTAGAGATGGAAATAGAGATAGCTATAGAGATACATCCTTGCTATCTTAAAATACAGTGATTCTGGACAGCAAGTGCAGATTAAATGGGGTTTCACGTTCTGATAGGTAGGTAGTAAGAGCTGTGTGGCTTTCTGAACTTGCTTTCAAAAAGGAAGGAGAAGAATGAAATTTAAAATGTAAATAAATAGAAATGTCTGCAAGGTGAGCACGGGTCTGCTGTCAGTAAGGGGGACGGGATGAAAAGGTTCTGAGAAACCAGAGAATAAATTAAAAGTAAGCACAGAAACAAGATTACTAACGACAAGGATGAGGGAATGCATATTTGAAAGGGGAAGTGGAAACTTCCAGTTCTGTGGAATAGTACCAGAAGAGGTAAAAAATAATAACAAAACATAAGAATATCTATTTTTATGGTTCTCTACTTTACATGAGTTTAGATGAATTCAGTAAAACAATGTGTTTCCAATGACCTCAATCCCTCTGAGAATTCACAAGTAGTTCACTTGTAATATTTGCCAAACATGAGAAAATTAGCTAAACTGGAAAAATTAGAATGAATGAATGCCTGTCATTTCAGAGCTTGAATTTATATCTGTAAGGTTTCATGCTACGTGGGCACCAGGGTTTCCCTTTTCCCTCTGGACAGCTCCTGCTTTCCTTCCTGGGGAGATTTCACATTTCCTCTTCCATTTGAGCTCCTGATCAGAGTAATTTCCTGCAAGAGATCCCTCTCTAGTCATCAGTGAGAAATGCATCAAGTAGTCCAAGGAGTTTGCTTTCTCAGTCTGGTATATTAACTATCTTTGATATTATTGCATTAGCAAAGAACCTTAGAGCTCGTGCATTTTTCCCCTTCTGCTCTCCCTCCCTCCTTTCCACTCATCCTCTTTTCCTTCCTCCCTTCCTTTCCCTCTCTTCCTTCCTTTCCCTCTCTTCCTTCCTTCCTTCTTTTTCTTTATTTCTTTCTCTTTCTTTCTTCCTCTCTCCCTGTCTGCAACCCCTCCTTTTTCCTTCTTTTCCCACTGTCTCTGTAGAGCTTTTCAGTCTCTGTAAACGAGTGACTGAAGAAAGATTTGCTGTCCCATTCGTTCCGCACTGCCCCCATAAAAAGCAAATATTTTCAGGTTGACTGAAAGTTTAACTTTGTTACTTTTTTTATTTTTAAAGAAAATCCAGCGTGACATGGCACGCGTTGGTGCCCTTGCCACTTAACAAATTACTTGTTTTTTTGACCTAAGTTAAATGCTGTGCAAATTTCCCTTGTTCACGTTTTCATTGTGTGCAGACTTCACTGATAAAGAATAAAGAGCTAACTTGTTTGGACTTTTTAGCCAGAGCTTCCTTCATTCACAACAGTTTTTTTTCTACTGTGTCTTCAATGACACAAAAGCCTGGATCCTCAGCTGATGTAAATTGGCCATTACAGGATTACCCACAAAGTCGTGCTGCTTTACACCAGTTATTGGTGGCCTGGAACATTCAGGCAGGGTTCCAAGGTGCAGTAGGGTCTTCTTGCCTGGTACTCCATTTCCTGCCTCAGGGGACAAATGTGTTTTACCAAAGTAACTCACCACCAAATACTTCATCACAAGCCACTGAAATGCTAGTTGTGTGGGTTTTGATGAAAACTCAAAGCTTTCATTGCAAACATAAACCTGACCCAGCCTTTATCACCAGCAAAATCTGAGGGCTGGTGTTCCCACAGGCAGCTTGCTCAATGAAGCCACTTCAAGGGCCAGCATATCAGTGGGTGCAGTCTGCCATCCCTGCCCATGCGGGACAGAAGGCTCACTGATAGCCCAGGCATGCTGTCACATAGGTGACTTTGGCTTCAGGACAGCAGCTCCACCAAAGACCTGCAAAAACTGAGCGTGCCCTTTGTGGTGCAGCTCTTCCCCTCCACCACAATAACTTAATTGCTGTACATAAACCATTCATCCACTCAGCCCTGAAGACTGAACTGGCCACGCATGGACTCACCCCCTCCCATCAACCCTCTTTTATTTTCTCTAACATGCCATTTACTTTTCAAAAGAGAGAAATACTGTATAGCTATAAATCTCATCTCTCTTGCTGCCCAACCCGCAGGCCCTCTCACCCTGCATGCCGCCCTACCTCTACTAGTGATTTAGAGTGGCAGGTCAGCCTGTCCCACCGCTGCTGGCGGGTGGTCCAGCACAGGGAGCAGAGCTGGGCAGCCCAAGGTGAGGTAGCCTCCTCTGCTAGTGGCGGCGTTTCACTCCAGACCCCTTGGAGACTCCTGTGACAGCCCCCCCCATGACAGATTGCTGGCCCAACAATGAACCCTTTGTGCCCTACCATTACTCCTACAGCCTCAGCTTCCACCGAAATTGCACCTTCCTCACAATTTTCCTTCCTCAGGAGAAAGCAAAAAGCAAAATAAATAAGCACTGCTCATCTTTCTTAGGAACCGGACTCCTTCAACTGGGACTTTTTTTGTACTGCTGCATCACAACAGTGTCTCTGCAAAGCTGTTCTGGAATGGTTAAATCATTTTGCATTGCCTTTCTCATCCTCATATGACTTCGTGTCCAGAGACATGTGAAATAATTCTTGCTTTAGGACACAAACTGGCTTGATGTCCCAGTTTGGTGCCCGAACATCAGCGGCTGAAATTATTTAGCATCACTGCTTGTTTTTACAAAAAGAGACAAGGATTCTACCATGGGGCACCTTCAAAGCCTGGGCATACATGCAGTGTCATTAGCCACGTGAGAATTTCCTTCACCATTCTGAATTAAAATTATTTTTTTACATTTTGGGGAAGAAATTGCTTTTATAGCATTTAAATACTGGACCCAGTAATATCAGCTTCAGGCACTTCAAGAGCATCTGCGGTCACTGGATGCAAAATGCCATGAGAGTGAGCACATGGCAAGAGTTTCACCTCAGCAGTAACCCCAGGGTTGCTACTGCTGTCTTCTCCCCCAAGTCTGTGTGCTGTATCCCTCAGCATCATTTTCCTTCTCTGGGCCCTTTCTCATGTCAGTCAGGGATGTCAGGGGTCTGTGCTGGGAGAGGGGAGAGCCTGTGAAGGAGGATGTCCAAGACAGTGGCTGTGTGGAACTGCGGTTGCTCTGAACTCTGTTATATAAAGACACAAGCACTTTATTATCCCAAGTAATTGGATTATCACTTGGGGTAATAATCAATGCCCTCTTTTCCGTAACCAGTTAATGAGGTTCAAAGGGGTGGGAAATGGAGTTAACAAAGAATGACACAGCAGACGGAGCACATCTGTGCCCTGGTCACTGAGAAGGCAGTGCAAAGAAGATTGGTTTGTTCCTGCTTGTCTTTTTCCTCTGATTGCTGCTGCCTTTCTTCATACGTTACCCCACACTCCCACTTACCCAGCAGCAAGAGAAGCCTCAGTGAGTAGTGTGTGTGTATACTGGTGTGTCTGCATGTGTTTGCTAAGCTCAGACTTGAAAGACAGCCCTCCTGAGAGATTTACAGGGTGCAATATTCTTGGAGAAAGCCCTTAATTTTCACTGGGATAAGCCACGCAGCAGCTCTCCTCTCCCCTGGCTTACCCCTGCCGAGTTTTCTGCTCATACAGTGAAGACCAGGCTCATATGTGACGAGATCAGGGCGCTGGCCTCAGCAGCCACAGGGTTGTACCTATGCCAGCTCCTGCTCCATTTCTTCAGGCTCAGTCAAGTTCTGCCACGATTTCAGATGGCAACTGTGTTTTAGGAGTGGCATGACTAGCTTTACAGTCATCTTTAAAATGGCCAAGACATCAACCAGGTGTTTTTCTCTCATATCAGAAGCAGCTTCTCAGTCATTCCACTTCAGCAGAGCTGCTGGAGGGAAGTTAGGCTAACTATGAATAAGCAAATGGCTACATGGAGGCTTTTTCAGCAGGATTTCAGGAGCTCCACTATAAAGTTGCCTACACCTGACTGCTCTGTGACAGCTTCACTTGCACACAGAACTTCCCTGCATTACAAAACTAGCACATCCTCTCCTTGACCAGCCTCTACTTTTCCTTATGGGTCTGCAAGTCACAATGATGAAGAGCTATGGAAACTTTTCTCATCTGCAGCTTTTCAGAAGAATCCACCTATTTTAAAGTAAGGATTAATTTTGTTCAGGCAATTGCTTTTATCCTAAAAGATATCAAAATGATTTTAAAATCTCCAATGATATACACAGTCTTTACTTAGCTATTACTACTAATAAGCATAGGAAATTAATAATTACTATAGACAAGTTAGAAACGAGTGTACTTGTCATCTTTGCTGAAATCACTTTATATGTTGCACTGTGAAATCTTTTGTGGAACTGTCCATGTTTAGCCCATATCTGGGGCTAAACTATAGCAGTTGCTCTATCACCTGACCCTTCCCCAGCAGAGTAGGGCGATCATGAAAAAGAGAGGAGACCTGTGGGTTGAAATGAAAACAGATTTAATGAAACAGCCAAACTAATACCAATGCCAATATAAAGTATACAAATTCCTACTCAGGCCAGTGAATGTACGGCAGCCACAATAAACAGGAACACAGTCCTTAGGAGCACAATAGTAAGCGAGTCACTCCAGAGAAAAGAAGGAAAAGGAAAAAATCCTCCACCCTCTGTAAACTTTCCGCCTTATAATGAGCATGACATTTATGGGATGGAATACATCTGTGAGCCAGCTTGGGTTGCTGCCCTGGCTGACTCAAAACAGCTAAGAGCCTGCAGACCTGCATGACTGGCCCATGACCCTATCAGAGCAAAACCAGGACAGGAAAGATCCCTGACCAGCCATACTTGGGATCCACATTTTCGTCTCATTCCACACATGTCACTTATGTTGGCAAATAGTCTTTACTTATGTGTAGCATTAGCACACTCCTCATTTCAGAAGAAGAGTGACAGTGACCAAATCAATCAGATCAAAAGTCACTTAAAATATCAGATTGTCTCCCTGAAGGGGATACACTGTGCACTAGCAGAAAGTAAATTGAATATAATGGTAAAAGTATTAAGGTGCCAAGGACAAGCAGAGCCACCAACAGTCAGGTTTCCTAGCTAGGGAGTGTTCTGATGGGATGTGCATGGTGGTATTTCTGTAACACTTATAGAAACATTAATTACAGTACTTGATATTTTCTTTCCTTCAGAATCAACAGTAGGAAGATAAGGTACTTATTTAAAACCAAAACAACAACAAACATACAAAGAAAAATAGCCTTTCACAAGACAGCTGGTCCAGGGGCTGTGTTAAGCTGGAAACAGCCTAAAGGCCCTGGGAAAGGCTTGCCTTTGCCACTCAGGTAACCTGCAAAGGGATATCTTCCAAAACCACAAGTCACAGATTCCATCCTGGATTTCACAGAAGAGATTAACAACTTGTAGCAGTGCATTCAGGCAGGGAGTGAAGCTCTTTATGTATTAAGTACAGCTTAAGTCACTTAAACCCACTGATCTGATCTGTGCCTAAGGACACAGCACTGTGTTCAGAGATGTGCCCACAAGGCCAGTCAGGGTAAAGGAAGAGCCCTGAGAAAGGCATGATAGAAAGAGCTGACCTGACAGCATCCCACTGTTGGGCTGCCCAGGCTGGGCGCTGGTGCCAGGGGAGGCCTCTTGCCTCTCTTATTAAGTGATTCAGGAGTTCACATCTGCATGAGAGCACCACTGGCAGCTCTGCAGCAGGATGCCGCCAGTTTGCCTCCAGAGTATGGCCCAGAAGATGGGCAATCTTCTGTTGACCTCGTCAATTTTCAGTACTCTGCCCCACTCTTCTTAATCAAAATCACTTCAAAGAACCAGATCAGATTGATTCACATGTGAACACTACCCAAACTGTTTTCCAAGGGGGCAAATGCTTGTCTTATGTTCCTTTGAACCCACTATTGCCTGTTTTCTTGTATTTACTTTGCATGGCCTACGGCTGAACCATGGAAATTAGAAAACAAACTCCTATTCAGCAAGTCATGTCAAAGGTGACTGCTATGCCAGAGAGTCGACTGTGGGACAAACATTCCCCTTACCAGAGGCCTCTTCTCCAGTGTTGCTGTCTCCACAGTTACATACCTGTCTGCAGAAGCCTTTAGTTTATCTTGTCTATGCTGGAAGTCCTAGATGATGCCATCAATCTGAGAGATGAGAGGGATGCTCCTTTGACACTTGCACAATGGCTGCGGTGCAAGAGAAAGAAAACCAGCTCCCCTGCAAACCGCCTCCCTTTGAACTGTGTAGGGTGCATCAGAGTGATCACCATCTTCACATCCAGGTCTTGTGAACCGAGGGGTGGAGAGGGAGAGGGCACCTCATGCTCCTGCGGGGGCATGGGGAGCTGCGGGTGCTGCAAGGTGCCATGAAAACACAAGCTGGCTCCTACTTCTTCATCAGTGTCAGCCAAGGGGGCTGGCTGGAGCAGAGGGTAGGAAACTCCCCCAGGCACAGCAAGATGATGGAGCTTAAAGCCTGTATCCCTGAAACTATGTGCTTTCAGAGGCTGGTTAGGGACCGCATTCACTGTCAAGAGCAACTAAGTGGCAGCAGTGGTGAGCAGGAACCCAAGCAGCAGCCCACAACCCACTGTTCTCTGCCCTCAAGCCTGTCAGAAGAGGTGAGCATCTCAGCAGCACTGCAGATGGTTAGACAGGCAACTTTGCTACCTCCGCAATGAAATCTCCAAAGCGTCTAATGGCCTTGGAAAACAAATACTGTACTTTTGTATAATGGCTTCATTTAGATCTCATTTACCAGAGCTCCAAGACAGAAGAATAATCCAAATACTTACACTTTATCATGGAGCTCTCTAAGTTACTTCCAATGGTCTTATTTGTATCTATTTAGTAATCAAATGATTTTTAAGACCTGTTGGCAAAAGAACACAGCAGTATAGCTTGTCAGCAGAACAGGATTTCCTGGGACTTTCTTATTCTTTTAAGGCCCTTGGAGGAGCTTTAAAACCATTACAGGGCCATAAAAGGGAACTGGATTATTTTCCAGCTAGCAGGCTACAGCTGAGTCAGTGGGGGAGAGCTGAAGGCAGTGATGCTGTATGGTGTAACGCAATCCCCAAACGTATCTAAGCATCTCAGTGTACTTCAAGCCAAGATACTGCATTCATGCCTCCTCACCACAGTGCTGACGAAAGCTCTCATCTGCTCCAGCTTGCTAATCCTCCCAGCTCACTGTGACTTGGCTGCCCTGTGCCCTGGAAAGCTGCAATTCAATAAACTTCACCCAGATCAGTCAACTATCTTGCACTGGTGCTAAAGGACTATTACAAAACTGGGAAGCCTGGTGACCATATGGTCACTCTGTACTATCATCAGGGAGTATAGTATAGCTTCCAGTGCCTCAACCCAGTGAAGTCAATACGAGACTGCAGAGTAAAATACTAACTAGGAATCAAAAGGCTATTGACACTGTTCAAAGATTAATCTGAATCATAGGAGGTACTTACATATGAAAATGCACAAAGGAGATTTGGAAGCCCAGTAGAGGGGGAGGGAGAGAGAGAAAGGAGGGGGAGAGAGAGAAAGAGAGAGAGGGAAGGAGGGAGGAAGGGAGGAAGAGAGGGAGCTCAAATAAAATGGTAAAATAGAATTATTTAGGTTGGAAAAGACCTTTAAGATTATCAAGTTCAACCATTAACCTGGCTCTACCAAGTCCACCACTAAACTAACTAAAGTTGTGATGAAATAGTGAGAAAAGGAACCATGGTCCCAAGTGCAACCCCTTGGAACAGCAGCTCAGAGTTTTCATCCTCCAAAGTGGCTGACTGATAAATTAAGAACCTATGAGTTACACCCATAATGACAGCTAAAGGCAAATGCATGTCAAACTGACAGCTTTTATTGCCATTTTACCTGCCTGCTGACAGGCAGAGAGGTGAATGTCTTACTTGAGACAAGCAGCCCAGAGATGGGCTTGCAGCAGGCACTTGACCTTTGCTCCCTGACCTGACTTGACAGCTAACAAGACTTGATGCAATGCAACACTGTGTTGCTCACTTACAGTTTGAGGCTGAAAGGAGGTAGAACTGTTGGTTTCCCCCCTCCCCTCCACCATTTCCCTACTTCTGGTGCTTTAAGTCTCTTCCTTCTCTGCTGCTGTGCCACCAGGAGAGTGAATCATAGAATCATTGTGGTTGGAGAGGACCACCAGGATCATCAAGTCCAACCTTCATCCTGAAGCTGCGGCCAGGATGAAAACCGAGCAGTATATCTGGTGCTGGGGCTCTCCTCACTGGTTTGTGGGCGTAGCCCCCTTCCTGACAGCAGCGTGTGGCACAGCAACCAGGTGCCTCTTCCCTAAACCTCTAAATAATTTCCCAAATCTGAGCCTTGCAAAGCAGCATTCAGCCACACATAATAAACTCTCACATCCTCCGTCCTTTTTCCAGGGGTCCCAGGGTGATAGCACAACGCTTCAATACCGTGCAAGGCTGCCTTTCAGTTACCGGGAACGCTCAGCCCTCGTATGTGCTTTAGCATTTCAGAAATCGTAGGGTTTCATCACTGCACTGTGTTTAGCTTAGGGAGTGCAAATAAGTTCCCCGAGACCCATCGTATGGTTAGTGTGAGCCAATGAGCAGGCTCATGGAGGGCACCACTTGCCAAAAGAGCAGATGTGTCCGAAGCCTGCACCAGTTAATTTCGTGACCTACTGAAATCACTGAGAGATTTATACTGCTAATTACTGACTTTGTTTCTGATTTAATCATCCTTTCCTTCACCTTTCTGTAAAGCTGAGAAAGGAAAAATGCTGATAAACATCTCATCTTCAGCAGGATATTGTTTCAAATATAAGCACATGAATTAAAAAACATTTGTTTTCTATTTTTTTAAAAAAGCAACCCAACATTTACAAAGAAAATATTTTAACTAAAGCTTTTAATTCAACATTGAGTCATGTTTCTACTTCATCTCGCAGCCAGAATCCTTCATGCAGTGAAAGCAAAATGATTTAAAAACACTTTTTCTGTTCTGGACATGAACAAATGAGCTGTAGTAGACTGAAATTTCTTGTAAATGCCTAGGAAAATGAGTGACAGGGATGAGAGGCTGCCAAAATGTTACAAAATTCACTAAGACCTTCATTCTGCACAGGTGTACTATCCTTTGTAAATACATTTAGGACATAATTTCACTGAACCTGGTATGGCTACATCTATGCATAGAATTGCCATGTGCAGGCAGTCTCAGAGACTGTGTGACCTAATCCTATTTTCTGTCTAAATGGCCTTTTCTATGATTCACTCTGGCTTTATCTCCTTCACTTCCTGATGCACCTCTGATGCTGGGTTCCCATATTTTCCATTGGTACTGGCGCTAGGCACACTGTGCAAATATACATTAAAAAGGCCTACCACTGAACTGTTGATTAATAGACAGAACAGAAAATAGATGCTTTATTTTTTTTTGCATACCGGATCAGGCTTTGAAACTAATTCTTCGTAAAGCTTTGGTCAAATTACTCAAACCTCTTTCTACTCCTCAGGAGGGGCAGCAGCGCTTACAGAGCTGCTCAGCAGCCTAGCAATGCCGACAAGCTGCCACAACCATCACAGAACAAAGCCCTTCAATACTCTTTGCTTCATGAGAGATTTTGTTGCTTGAAGGAACATGTAGTGGGTCAAAGGCTGTATTTTGACTTTCTCACTGGAAGCGCTGCAGCCCAGAGAGCAAGTGAGGAAAGCTAAGGCACTGCAGCATATTCTTCTGTGCATTTTACTTCAGCGGCTGCATCACTTGGTGTGTTTGAGTACTTTAATGCCTCCAGGCCCCGAAACAGCACCATTTTCTGTGCGTTAGGCTAAGGAAGGAAGGATTGGGACCTCTGGTTTCCATTTCTTCCTGATGGACACCAGGTGCCTTGCCTCCAGCTCCTATGAGTTCTTTTCCCACTGACTTTCTGGGCTTGCTGGCACCTGGGGTTTGGGAAAATGAAGAACTCCATAAGAAAAATCTGGCTTAAGCACTTAAAGGCCTCTGTTGCTCCTTCCTGCATATTCAAACCCTCTCCAGCTGGTGGCCTGGATGTTGATACACAAGTGGCACCAAAGTCCTGAAGCAGTCAGTCCTGACTGCCTCATGGAGCTGTTTACGGCTCCCACAATCTCCTCTCGCGATGTTCCTGCAGTTAACCAAGATGCAGAGCACCCAGGCCCCCAAACCAAACCAGCGCTGCCCACATCAGTGTGGCTCAACTGGTTGTTTCCCCAATCCAGGAAAATTTGTTGTCAGGGACTTAACTCTGTATGAAAGGAATGTTGTTTCATTTCAGAACCAGAGATTTCCGACAAGACAGAGCATGAGCTTTCTGAAAGGCGAGAGCTTTTTGTTTTTTTCTCACAAACATGCTCAGACATAGCTTTCCTTTCAGCTAATTAAGCTGTTTTAAAGCAAACTGGTCAAACAGTGACATCGTGGTGGGGAGCCTTGGAATCAATTGCATGATATAGAAGGCAGGACATTTAAAGGGTGACTTCTGCCATTGTTTCCCCTGGCTGAATCTTTTCTACTTGGTCAATGCTGCCAGAGTGACCCTATACAATTGGGAGAATTCAAAGCCACTGACCTCAAGAGATGCCATTAAGAAGGCAACTGCAGAATAAGATTTCATGGTTGGGAGCCAAATTTACCTTCTCCTTCCATGTCTTGATGCTTACAATATTTTATATGTATGTTTTCTTCCTGTCATTAGCATACTGCTAAACCAGCTAAATAAAAAAAGAAGGCAGGCACAAGGCAGCATTGGCAATTACTGCATCATGGCTGTATGGGAGAGCTGCACTCCTTTAAGGTGAAAGCTAAAACTGCAAAGAAACATCTTACGGCGTTACAGTGGCTCCTTTGGCTCTGTGACAGTGAGTGATTGGTAGGAGTAAGAATCACTTTGCTAGCACAGAAGATGGACTCTGCCTAGCATGTATTTTGTTAAACAGAGTATGACATCCATTGTTTTTCCAAGCTGCTGGATATAAAATCAGTGAGTTTCAACATCTGCCAAACGACCATACAGTTTCCCATGTGCAAAGAATAGACAAATTTGAAACATTCTATTAATAACTAGAAGCACTGGCAAAAATGGGTTCCTCACTGTTTTCTTTCTGAGGACATCAGGGAGGCTATTCAGTCAGCCAGCCAACACACAAAGAAACCTTGGGAAACCTGCAAACGGGGGAGCTGCTGCTGCAGCCCTGTGCAAAGGCACACTAAACACTGAGACGGCAGATAAAGTTTTCCGTGCCACTGGAGAAATGCTCCATCCAGCTGTTTTCTGCATGCCCAAGGAAGCTGAGGCTACGCCAAGGTTCACAGCACCCACCAGGTATGATGTCTTTGTGGGTTTGCCCCTTTGTGCTCATTACACACAGATAAAATGGAGGTGGTGCAGGACTGTGTTGCAATGTGTGATGAACATTCTCTACACATCCATTTCTTCTCCTCACGAATCTACCCAAAGCCCAGCCAGCCCTTCTGGACATACCTTGTGCCATTGCCCTCCTGCATATATCCCTTGGCACTGTGTGGAGAGCCTGCATCCCCTTCTGCAGAAGGTCTCTTGCAGGATCAGAGAGATCCAGCAGCTCACCACCCCACCTGAGGAGAGCAGTGCCCCTGCCCGCACCTGGAGGCTCAGGCCAGGGTTGTCTTGGGGTTCCCTGCACAGTTAGGCAGGGCATATCTATGGATGTGCACCTATCTTGCACCCTCATCCCATGCCATGCATGCACATTATTTCAGAAGGTAAGAGCAATCTCTTTTAAACATGGCAGCTAAATATCCTGAGGTTTCATTGCAGGCCAACACGACCCACACGCAAATGTAACGCAGTGGCTTGTTTCGGACCATGGCTGCTCCCAGCCCAGCTGGGTGATGGGGCATATGTCTCTGCCCAGGGAGTGCTCCGCATCAGAGTATTGCTCTGTCGAGTCAGCCTGACCTGTCCAAATAACAGGGCTACAACCATGGCAGCAGAAGAGTCTGCAGAAGGTGATGGAGGCTGCCACATCGCAGGGAGTTGGTACCCCCATGAACCCCACAGCCAACAGCTCTTCTGGAAAGCCATCAAAGCTGGCTTTAAGCCATTGGAATGGACAGAGGAGCCTATCCATGGGAGCACATCACCCTTGGGCCATCTCTTTCCCCGTGTGTACATACATGTGTGCCGGCAAGCATGTGCACCCTGCCCCTCTCCCTGGCGCTGAGCCCCGCTGGCCCCCCGCTCCCCTTCCTGTGATGTTGCATGTTCGACATGATGACTTGCTCTATAGAAGCCATGTGTTGTCATAATGTAACATCATTAAACAAAGTGTTTAGAGCAGTTTTCGCAGAGCCAGAACATGAACAACAAAACCCGCCAATTACAGTGTCATTTTGTGTAGTTGTTAAGGTTTCAAATGTCTCCAACTTTCTCTGGTAGGCCATATTGAGCATGTCACAGCGAACATCTGAGATAACGATTTGCTAGGCAATGTGCAATTCTCGCCTTTTTTTTTTTTAATATCCGAGAAGAAAGAGTTCTTTATAATAATTTGGCTCAAATGTCTACACACATTGCTCCAGCGTCTGTAGCAGCATGTGTTTCTAGGATTGTTCTGGAAGAGAAAATGCAGAAACAGCAGGGAGCAGAAGATAAACAGGCAATTCGTGACTCATTAAAACAAGCATTGGTAGCCAACATTGTGGAGTGTGTGAAGGCCCCAGATCCAACTCGCCTATAAACTTTTTTTACCAGCTGGACTTCGCATCTGTCAGAGTTTGGAAGGAGAGATAATCTGGTACAAATGATTTCAGTGTGTCGCATTTATTAACCTGCCACCTTACATAACGTTGCTGATTGGGAACTGGGGGACTGGCTTGAGCAGTGACACAGCTTATTGTCCAAACGGTACGACTTCACTAGTAAAGACGTTGTCTTTCCTCTCTCTTTTTAAATTATAATTAAGACAATGGAGCAACTGCAAAAGAGATAATGAAGCAAACTTAAAAAGCAGTGCAGTTTCGAGAAACATACGTGGCAAGACAATACCCTCAGCAGATCTTCTTTGCTTTGCTTTTTTTTCCAGTCCTCACTTTACTCCACATGCTCAGAAAACTTTTTAGCCTGCTTGTCACAGGGATACACACCTCTGAATAAAACAAATGCCCCATCTGGCTCCCCGAGCTACCGACTGCAATGTTATTGCCTGAACAGCTCCAGGAGTGGAAAATATCGCGGATGTCATGGCAGGCTCAACGCCTCACATAAAAATGAACATGATTTTTTTCAAGGCATTTTAGAGAATTTCAAATATGTTCTTTCTTTTTAATGTACTTTCTCTCATTAAGGGCCTGATCCCCCTCTAATTAATGTAGATGGAAAAATTCGTTTTTATTCCAAAAGGGAAAAGGCCGGTTCCTGATGCTCTGCAGGAACTGCTGGCTTGGCAAGAGAAAAAAAAATCCATCAAAAATAATATATACATTTATCCTAGTTTGGAGTTCGGCTCTTTCCAGCTCAGTGAACACTTACTAGGGACTACTTGACAAACAGAAAAAAGCAAAGTGGTGTTTTGCTTCTTTTCCAGATCAGATGCCATGAATTTCAAATTAATAGAGATGTTTACTTGCTAATACAAAATTTACATGTATTAGCTTATAAAATATGAATATGCCAGTTTCTGGTTGCAAAATACAGTATTGCCATTTAAAAAACCAAAACTGCAGAGACTTTGGGAGAAAAAAACCCAACACTCAGACTTTGGAATACCTCACATTTCATTTCGGTTAGCCTATTATTTGTAGTTTTGAAACTTTATTGGTCCCTGATCTAATCTTTCCTGAGTATGAAAACATTAACATATGGTTTAACACAGCACAGGGCTGGAAAGTCCATATCCCAAATGCACATTGTATGCAGGGTGACATTCACACTAAATATCATCCCACAGGGTCTGTACTCCATTTTACCTGGGATTGGAGAGCCATGAAATCTCTGGAAAAGTTGTTCATGAGTCTGAACCAAATGGCATGCAGTGTACTGAGATACTAGCAGCGTGTGCTGCTGCCAAAGGTTGTGGCTCAAATGTCTCTCTAAGTAACATTAAAAATCTGCTGCTTCATGCCTATGAATTTCAATATTTATAGCGCTCAATAAAATGGTCCACTGTCAGAGAGAGATGTGCCACTGTGCGCTCTCTGAGCAGATGGGCTGCAATATGGCACATTTACATGGACCAGCTGTGGAGCGCAGAAATGAATGCTGGTCAGAGGCAGGCTGGAGGCACCACATCTGGAATGCAAACAGACCTGCTTCTGCAGCCGCCGGGACCTTTCCTGAGCAGGACGAGCTCTGATTTAGGGCCGCTCACCAGTGTACCTTAAACTGCATCAAGAGTCCTCATTAACACAAGAGACTACGGTGAGGTTTAGAGCCTGGAGCTTCTCTGCTGGGCATCTGTTAGAGCCGGGTATGGCACTCTGTAGCCTGCTGTAGAGGTGCCCCAGGGAGACGTTCTCTCCTGTACTGTGTTATGGGCTAAATTTAGCTTATTTTTCTTTAATTCTCTCCAGTATGGTGTTGTACACTGAATGTCTTCCAATGCCAGCAGCAAACAAGCTTCTCTCACCTCGGCCCTGCTTGCTGTGCTCCCCAGGGCAACCAAGGAGTCTGCTAATACTCTGAAACTTAATTGATTTTTGTTTAAGCAGAAAATAGTGACTACTCCAGTACCACATAAAAAGAATAAAGTGCATGTCTGCTTTGTTTCTGCAGGAAAAGGGGATTTTCAAACCTTTAAATCACAATTTTGAGAAAAAAAGGCTGGTGGCCACTTCTATATAAATCATTTTATGCTGCACTTGGGCAAAATCCCGGAGCTGCTGAAGTCAATGGCAGAATTCCCACTGATTTCCAGTAGAGTTAGGATTTTGCTCAATTAGAATAAATAGACCTTAAAGTGGGTATAAAAAATAATTTACTCACATATTAAGGCCCCTCTGTGCTTTCAGAGTGGTCTAATGTGTCCTTAGTGTATATAAAAATCATATGTTCAAATCAAAAGGACAGAGCAAACATATATCTTTGATTCAGCACAGAAATAATCAAAACCAAATTAGTATATCTGATATTGCAAATCAGACCTTCCAGGTTTTCCAGATCAACACATCCCATTACTACATTTTACTTTTGTAGAAGTGTCAAGTGTGTGCTAGGGAGGAGAATACAGGTGTGAGAGATAAACCATTCTTTGAAATCCAATATTTTGAAATACAATATTCTTTGGCATTTCAGCCTTCCCAGAGCTAATACCAGGGATATAGTGCCAGCTGAAGTGCAGTGCTGCCCAGTGACTAGCCTGCTGCATGGCAGCTTCCCCACTTACCTGGCGTTGGAGTATAAATGAAAGAATTTCACATGTCCCTGACGCCGAACACGCAAAGCTATGGAGAAGAATTGGTTCTTTTCTCCTAGGGAGTTTTGTAACCCTCCTCTCCCCCTCCTCATACCTCCCACCCTCTCACCCCTGCCATTCACAGGCTTTTAGAGCATTTTTAAAGGCTTGGCTGGTTTTAATGAATAAGCACACAAAGGGGGAAATAAACTGCCCGGTTTATGGTTGCTTCTGTCATCTCACTGGAGGAAGGCATGATGAGAACTAACATGAATATGGCTTTAAAAAGAGCTTTGCTATGTATTTACCCTATTCTTTTTCATTCCTGGGCATCTGTGACACTGTGAAGCCCAAATATGCTGAGGAAATCCGTCACCAACACATATACAGCAAAGACTCCATAGCATAAAGTATCAATGTGCATTTAAAAATTCTGGTGAAAATGGACACATGCACTTTATGCCTGATTCTGCCTTCAGGAAAGTTAATGGCACAACTCCCTCCGACTGTCAGGGGCCTGCAGCTTAGAGTTACTCTTTGTTCTTCAATTAATAATTTAGAGTATGTGTGAAATCACACATCTAGGATACTCTGAAGCTGCACAGGGTGCAGCATATTGCCCACTGGCAATAACAATCTAAATCTGGTTAGGGCCGAAGAGCTTCTTGGGCAGGTCCCTCTGCACAGGAGATACGCTGCAATGCTTCTCCTCTTTGCTCTGCCAGGGTACAAAGCACAAATTACAGTGCAGGGTGGAGGGCACTGTCCGAAAAGCAGGGGATTAGGATGCCAGCCTAGGAGAGGAGAGCCCCTGCTCAGCCAGTTAGCAAAAGCTGAGGATGCATGAGGATTCAGTGTGCACATATATTGAAATCATCAAGGATCTGTGGACCAGGTAAAACCCATGAGCATCTCTTCCAGAGACCTCAGCAACAGGGGAACCTGGGACTCAGTCCTGCAGCTAGCTGGTAGTGTAGGAACAGTCCTGGTTTCTCTGCCTGTGAACCAGAAAGAAAAGTCCTACCGCATCGCAGGGGACCTGAGAGGGAAAACACACAGCAGGCTGTAAGGTGCCTCAGGACTGTGGCCACATGGCCATATTCACACCAAAAACACATGGAGGGCTTGATGCCCTTTGGGACTGATGGCTGCTTACTAATCAAGGAAAGCTTAGATAATTGCTGTCTGAAGCAAGGCTCACAGCATCTGTGTAATTGTAGCCTCTCGGATCTGTTACAGCAGTTTTAATCCAGATTTACAGGCATCACCTTCCACCTCCACCAGGCAAAACCATGGGACCCACCCAAGGGGAAGGAGAGCCCTCAGGCCAAGTGAGCATGGCTGAGCAGCTCCTAGCTAACCAGAAATAAGTTACAGCACTTGGAGCCACTATCTGTGTCTTGCTGCCTGGGCTCGAAGGTGACAGACAGAGCCGTTACCATCACAAATCACTCCGACACTGGATGTCCATCAGGCAAGCACTGTTCCAGTGCGGGCCTGTCTGGCGCAACATGTGCCTGTCATGGACTGCTGCACATGCAAGTTTTCCCATCTTGTGGGAGATATTTTGACCATATCCGTCCTGACAAGAAACATGTCTATTTATGGCTAGCTTCTTTTCATAAATAATCCAGCCCTTACTGCATTACACGCACGTGTATTTGGCTTCTAGTGTTATTTATTACTCTACTTCTTCTTCTTTTCTTCCCATTGCAGAAGCATCTCAGGGAACTCCCAAGTTTATTATACTTGCTGTAAAGAGTCTTACAAGGACTCAGACTTCAAGGCCTATTTGACCTCATCTATTCTCTGCCAATAGAAGCATCTGATTGCTCAGTAACAAGCAATATAACCCTGGGTGACTGCACCGTAAAGTGAGATTTTTTGCTCTGGTCAAATTATGCGCAATGGAAAAAGATAGGTGTTAGGGAGTTACTGACAGGTCTCAGATGTTTTTGCTCATCCCCACAACTTGCTGAGTCCCACCTCCGAGTTAAATTTAGAGCAGCCTGTGGGCTAATCTAATCTACACTGCCAGCAGTGGTCACCAGAGGGGCTACTGCCAGCCAATGATGGGCTGCGTGACCTGAAATCACGGGCAATATCCAACCACAAACTGTATGCTCTCCACCTGGCAGTAGCACATGAGTATTAAGTACCCCTTTTAAATAGAAAATAGTCTTGGTTTTATTAAGGAGAAAGATATAATGCTTTACCCCGGTGCATGGTGCAGAACTAGCACAGCCCAGGTAAAGGAGGTGGGATTCTGTGCATCCAAGAGAGCTGCTGAGCAAAGGTGGCTCAGAGGGACTTTTAACTGTGAAGTCAGCCTGTCTTTCACATTCGTTCATAGCTTGCAAAGGAAAATGAACGTGTTATTTTTCTTATAAACAGAGTACATCTCACCTGGAAGCCAGTGTAAAACAAGTGCAGAACTTTCTTCCTCCATGCCGAGCCCTTTCCAGTGGGAAGGAGAGGAGGTACTATGGTGCGCTTTAGCATCTGCTGTGTGTGGGACAACATTAAAATAAATGTCTGCAGATGATTAAACCAGATTTGTTGCACTTGTGTCTGCAATCCCATTTTTGTTGCAAACATTAGCGATCAAGTTGCTGCTTGACAAAACAAAATTATCACGATATGTAACTTGAATTGAGATGCCAAGGAAGGCCAGCATGTTCTGGCCAGCAGCAGTCTAGCATGACCAAAGAAGCAGCAGTGGAGCTTGGTCCATATGTTTGTCCTGCTCTCGCTGCTGAGCAGAATCCTGCCGCACTGGTATCAGAGCTTTGAAGGCCAGAAGGGACCATTATATCATGCCGTCACCAGCCCTGGCTGGGGCTGCCCAGGCAACAGATGGCTGAATGTAAGCAAAGCTCATCAGGAGAAAAAAATTTCTGCTTTATAATAATTTTCAAAGGAAAAAAAAAAAAAAGAAAAAGCAACCCAAACCCACAAAACCCTAAAATTCTATATAGAGTTTTAACAGTGAGGGAAAAAAACAACCCAACCCTGCAGTATTTTGTTCTAGAAACATCAGAACATGATGTTTTTAAAACAAATCAAGCTCCCTTGGGCTCTTAGCAGCTGCCAGGCTGTTTCATCCCCCCTCTTAACAGTGGGAAGCTTTTCAGCCATAGGATAGTGTAGTGCTGGCAGCAGGGGGTACTCGAGTGGGTCAAGACTTTGGCAACTTTGGCAAGGCTCAAACCATGCTGCTGCAAAGCCATATGTCCTCAGAGAAGCTGTGGATTGCCACTGCTCATGGAGCTGTGTGGCACAACGTGCCCTCTCCAGGTGGCAGAGTTAGCAGGGAGGCAGCTGGCAAGGCGAAATCAGCCAGGACTGGAGTGCAAAGCAGTCCCAAGTCCTCTGGATTACCTACCCTTTAGGTAAGGTTGCTTCCTAGCGTTGAGAGTGGAGCAACCTGGTGGAGGCATCCCAGGGCCCCCAGGAATGCAGTTGGCTAGCATGGGTGTGATCAGCCCTGGTCATCACTTCACCCACATTGCTCAGTACGGCAGCCAGCCTCTGCTGCGCCATGACCCACATGAGCACAGACACCCTGTGTGCAGACATTGGAAAGGTACTTGCCAAGTCATGGTAAGCACCCAAGTATAATTCTTACAAGAAATGTCTCTCTGTAGTGCTCACAAGCACCGTAGCCCACAGAGACACCACAAAGGTGGCCCACCCACGGCAGCAGACCTGGCTGTGAGCTGAGCCCACACTCCTTGAGCTGCTTTGGCAGCAGTGTGGCCGCAGCCTGCACAGTGCCCAGGATGTCACCCTGCCACCACATAGCCCTGTGCAGCCATGTCTCAGTGTGGTGGCCCTCACCCCTCTCCTTTCTCTGTGGCACCAGGATGTTACTTTCCCTGAAATTAGGGGCCAGAGTGAGGCAACAACAATGGTCTGACGCCGTTTTCATTTGCAGTCGGCTGCATAATCTGAATAGAGCTGAGAGAGGACAATGAGAGAAAATTCATTTCTAAAATGATATGGCAGCGTCAGAAGTGTAGAGTAGCAAACATGCCCAGGTAATGTTGTGCTGGTAGGTGGGGGCACATGGCACTCCCCACGAGCCAGCATGTTTAGCCTGTTGTAAGCAAGGACTTTAAAACTTAAAGTCTAGTAAAAGGGCTTCCAAAGGACAGCTGGGCCCACAGGTTTCTGCAGTGACTCTTCATCTCTCAGTACTTCTACTCTTTAACTCCAAGTTTGCTCCATCCCTCTCAACTTCCAGAGCCATCCCTCTGCTATGTCACAGCAAATCTCCCCGGTGTCCTCAAATATTTCTGCAGGTGTCTCCCCTCGAAGGAGGTGAGAAGCAGACCAGAGCCCCAGCTCTTTAGTGCTTCACACACCGTCATCAGAGTCCTCTGTGTTTATAATTTCATACCAGTCTCTGGATTTATATTAGAGCTAGAAATGAATAATATAACACAGTAAATACTCACTGGGGAAAATCCAAGCAGACCATGTGCTAAATTTTTTCCTAGTATCTATCATGCCAGTACTTAGAGGCCAGAAAGACTTTGCATAGCAGTAAAACTGTCTCCTTCTGGTAAGATGAGAAAGGGAGTAGAGGCATAGAGAACATTTGCATTTAACTTCACCTCATGGAGACAGAATATTAAAATGCTATTTTGTAACTTAGTCATAGAGAAGAATAGTAGAGCCATAGGCCTTTTTTCTTTTTTTAAAGATGTAACTCTTTTAAGAGTCCCCTTAAGAGCGCTCAGTAGGGTGTGTCAATATTGCTCCCCATGGAAATCATATGGTTTGCCTATGCAGACAGTGAATTGTTTTGTGGCTGTGAAATATTGTGTGTTGCCCTGTGAGCAGTGGAGCCAGTGGCTCGAGGAACCGTTGTTGAGACTGACAGTTACATTGTGCCACTGAATAGTGAAACGGCAGAATCAAAAACTCAAGTGGACCCAGACAGAATGTCCTGACCTTTAAGTAAAAGGCTGATTGGATATGGTGGGAGCTCCCCTTCATCTTCAACCATAATCCATTACACCTTTCTTGGCAATCCCTCGTAATTCATGTAGCCGCGCAGATACATTTCCCATAGAATTTTTTTACATGCTTATCATTAAATTTATCTCTTATAACTTACTTGTCTTTGTATGGTCCAGTTGTGACATGAAGTGTCAACTCCCTATGTTGAAGCATTCACAGTGTCCTGCCTAAGAAGTAATTCTGTGCCTTGCAGTGTGAAAGCCCAGCAATAATAAATTTGTAAGAACTCAGTCAGAAGAAAAGTTTCTGCAGCACAGAAATAAATACACAAAAAGAGATTATATAATGACCGTCAGTGGGAAGGTAACAGCCTCCAGCCACATGAAAGCTGTGAACTTTATTACATTAGATCCATATTTTAAATTTGTCTGAAATAGACTGTAAAATATTTGGGAAAGGCACTTCTTTTGTGACTGTAATGTGCCAAGCACAATGCCTTATAAGTAAGAACAAAAATAATAATGGCACTATTAATGTTCACTGCAAACTCTAGAGAGGATCAACATTACATAAAAGAGAATAAAATTGTGTTCTTTCAGTGTTAATTTTTAATTTCAGAGTTTATTTTCACCAGTTTCAATAGTTTACTTAAATGATCACTATGTATGTAGATAAGGAGAGATAGCAGCATGGAAAGACGCTGAGTAATTTTTAATAGCACCTTACCAGTGTATGTGGAAAGATGAGTTTCCTTCTTTAACTACATCACCTTGATCCTAGAAGTCAGAACTAGTATGGTTTGTACTCAGCACTCTTTTCAGTGACGACATAGTAAAATGTCTATTCTATGTCACCATGTCCAACCGTGTTTTTTGCTTAGAAACATACGAACTTGTAGACACATTTTTTCCCTTTAAAAAGTGGTTTAAGGACTGACCGCTCTTTCTTTGCTTTCTAAAATAAGTTAATGACCTTTATTTTTGTGGGTTTGAGAGACAAGGTTTTCATGTACCTTGCAGGCTTGCGATACAGCATTTGTATTAAAGACCCACACATCAATTTTTACTATTGTACATATAAAAACATATTCCTCTGGATGAGTCTGTATATACAGACATGTTATTTTCCTGGATGCTACCTATTTCCTCTGTGGATAGATTATCCTGTTAAACACACATGTTCCTCTTGCCCAGTGGTATGTGCTTCACCCACTTGCTTTGAATGAAACTGTACGACAGCCCCTGGACACATCTGAATGTGGCACTGGCATTTCTTGCATCCCTCTTCTGCGAGAGGCAAGAATCTTCAAACTCAATTAGCATTTTAAAGAATAGGTTCAGTTTTGTGGTCCATTAAAGTCAGCTAAATTGATGCACTGCATGTCTTTATCTCAAAAATAAAGCTGAACAATTAAAGCCCATGTCTCTTTGCTCAGCTTTTGATTCCTCACAAAGCTTTCCCACTTGCTGCCTTTGGATGTAATGTTAACAAAGTCAGTTAACATCAAGAGCAGCGCTAACAGGCATGGCACAATTCCTTGTTTTTGCTCAATCAGTCTGTGTTCAAACTATCAGTTTGATTTATTTGTCCATGCTGACCCTTATTCACCACTTAATTATCCTCGTATAATGTTTCAAGAGCCTCCTGACACAAGGAGAAAGACAATTGCCGATGTTCTGTGGAACAACTGTTGACCTGATGGCCAAAATGATGACTGCGGGTCGAAGGTTGGTCTCCTTTTGAAGGACCCACTCCATTCTTGAGGGGTCTGGCTGGAGCCATTTAGCCCGGGTGCCGCTGGCACTGGGCAGCCTGCTGGCCCCCAGTCTTCATCCTCGCAGCCCGCCTGGGGTCAGCCCAGCCGGTCCGGCTGAGCAGGGCCAGCTGACAGCCAGCCTTGCCTGAGCAGCAGCTTATCTGCCAAAAGAGCGAGGGTTTCGAGTGGGCAGTCCATGAGCTTGCTCTGATCCCCCAGTCCTCGCTCTGTTCCAGTGCCCAGGTTAACTGGATTTAATCTCAACATCAAATTGCCAAAACTGAGACAAAAACCACATCTTCTAGGAAAAAAGTTGCTATAAGCACAATGGTCTCCATCATCAACCCTCAGCAAAGGGGATGGCCCTTATTCTTACAGTGAAGGACATTAGTTTAAAGTTCCCAATGTGTATGCTCAGCCCCATGCCAGAGAGAGTGCACAATGGCCTCCATTCATCCAGAAAGCATCCTTTCTGCTGCTCCAGCTTGGAAACACTGAATGACATTCTTATTCGTTTCCCGTTCAAAAGCGAATAATCAACTAATAGGTTAATTTTGACAGGACATTGGCATCTCATGGGGACAGAGGGCATGATCCACATTTTCAGGGAAGCTGAAACAGTGCTTGGGAGCTGGGGAAAGAAGGGGCTCAAGTGGCACGGTGTGAAAGTCTGGGTGTTAGCTGAGCAACTTGTGCAGACATTTCAGTTGGCAGCAGATGGGGGCTGCGCAGGGCAAAGAGTCTGGCCCTCTTTAAGCTGTAGCCATCCCAAGTGTAGGCAGTCCGGGCACATTTAGTTCCATTTTTTCAAATACTTGACCTTCCCTGAGTATTTGGAATTTATGCCATTTCAGACCACTGACTTCTACCACTTAAAGATGTACTCAGGTCTAGCATCCTCACCACCACCAGGTAAAACATGATTAATCAGCTCCATGATCCCTGTGCCAGGAGAACCTTTCAGCAACACAGAGGTAGAGGGTCAACTCCTCTGTCATCCCTCCTCTAGTTCTCTGGTGTCATTACTGAAAGACCGTGTAACCACGTTTATTTCTGGCTCACTGATCCCTGCCCATCTTTACAGCCTCAAGGAGGACTGGTAGGCACCACAACTGAGAGCAGACTTTGGGCTGTTGTAGGTGGGATCAGCATGGTACACAGCCAGTGCTGGAGCAAAGGAGTACACAGTCAAACTTGGGAACTCCTCATTTGCTTACCAGTGCTTATAGTCCCCAGACATCATCAAGCATCTAGGTCACAGTGAGGGTGAAACCACAAAGAAATAACATGGCAGCCTGGATGGCAGGCCACAGAGTTGGGTTCACCAGCTCATGAGATTCTGGGGCATAATGCAGTTGGTGCTTGGCTGACTGCTTTCTTTCATAACTCCTGTTTGAGCAGAAATGTTCACACATTAGTATTATTGTCATCTGAAAGGCTTTTATGCCTAGTTTTCAGGCAACAACATTTTGTGTTTTCATTTTTAATGAAAACTCAAAAGTTGTTGAAGAAATACTTTGGCAAGACAGAAAAATTGTTTTTACTGGTATTTTCCAGGAAAGAAACAAGTAAAGATTTCCCCTGTTGTCTTTATCAAATCACAGACATCTAAAGGAGAAGGCAGGCTGCTGTCAGCTCTTTGCTGGTTCTTCTCCTGATGTACCAGAGAAATAGCCCTCTGTAATCCTCAGTGCTCATATATTCAAGATTGTACGAGCAGGGACTGCTCGTACAATGACACTGCCCACGTAGTTGACCTCTCCAGACAGCAGAAGAGGGAGTGGTTAGTTGTCCTATTTCCCATGTCACAGAGGTAGGTTAGAGCAGCCAATGAAATGTTCAGGTTCATGGAGCTCCAGCTGGCAACTTTGAAGACCTGGAGGCTGCTGCTGGAGCATGAGGGGTTTTAAGAGACTTCCTCAAGGCCACAGGGCAAGTCTCTGTGCCAAGACAAGGGATCTTCTCCTCGAAGACTTGTGTGCAACACTTGGTGGCTGTTGGTTGGTTGCTGTTCCTCATGGCAGGGACCACTAGGCCATCTCCATCTGCTTCCCACAGGTCAGCAGCAAAGGCTAGGTGCAGTTTCCTGCCTCATGTGCCTGCAACTGAACACCGTGCAGTGTGATTGCTCATTTGGGTTTCACTGTCAGCTCTGGATGCAGTACTGGGTGGGAAAGCTGAATTGGAGCATGAGGGCAGCATGAGGCAGAAGCAGGCACCAGAGCTGGGAATGTGGGCAGGGCCTGACCATGGCATGCTATGCTTTCTGCTCCCAACTCAGTCATAAGCGCAGTGCATAAGCACTAGCAGACCATGCCCAGATAACTCTGGTTTCTCAGCTCGGCCATGCCCCAGTGAAGGAGTTCACCATTCCTCTGTGCCACAGCTGTGCTGATGTGAGGCTCAGCACCAACCCATTACCACATGATGGGCCGTGATCTGAAACCTGCAACTTCTATCAGTGTAAGGAAAATCAAATGAGGGCTATTTTATGGTACCTAGGAGAGGGCCAAGAGTTGCCCTGAAAGCTCATCTTTCATTTTGAAAAGAGCATCTAATCACTTAGGGGCAGAATAGCAGGACAGGGAAAGTCTCAAACCTTGTCTGAAAGATGGAAAATTTATGGTTGCAAAGGGCAGTGTATATCAAAGAGCTTTTGGCCAAGGCTCACCAATAAAGCAATTCACCTACTGGGTGATGTGAGGACAGAGCAAGATGAAAGTAAAGTTTGATCATTTCTTCCCATCGTAACAAAAAGGTTGATAAAGAATATACTTGATATCAAACAGAGCTTCCTGCTGTCTCTAGTTACCTGGGAGTTTGGAGCCTGCAGTTTGAATAATGTTTCCTCCATAATAGGGTTGACAGCAGAAGTGTGGAGAGACTGATGGGCCTTCATGCAGGCTCAGCTTTTGTAGTTCAGGCTCATTCTTTATTCTCAGAGTGGAGTAGATAATAAATGTGTAAATAAATAGTTACGAATCTTCTGGCATGGTAAAATAACTAGTTGCTTTCTTGTGCTGCAAAAGAATTCAATCTTACTGATAGTAAAATTGCATTGCTTGCAATGCTTCATGCACTTTTCAAACAGCTCGGGAAAGTCATTTGCATCATTTGAGATGGAGTGTGGGTAACGCTAAAAGTGTCTGCCAACAGGAATGGAACAAACCATTACCATCATAATTTGGGAAAATTAAGTTATTATAAAAAATAAAAATTTTGGTCTTTTTTCTGCATTTTGTTTATAAAAACAAGCCCATGCTAAATTCCGACTCAGTGTAATGTTATTAGCATATTTCTTTGTTTAATATGAGCTCTGAGGAAATTATAACAGAACGGAATTTATATTAAAAGCCATGATCTTTTTTATAAAAATACCAGGTTTTTCACTTGACTGCAATGGCTGTTGAGCTCTGGGTTTATCATGTCAAGTCCATACACCTGGGAGAGATTTTTATCCCTTAGTTCCACAGCAAAGCAGTCACAGTGACATATTTTAAATATTTCTAACTGGGTTTTTTTTTAAATGAGTTATACAGCATTTAACCTGACTATTTTAATGGCAGATATAAGCTAAAATAATGCACAAACCCTTTGTATAGATATCTGGGCAAATTAAGAATTTTCAACAGTTATTCTCCTTTAAAACGTGAGCAGAGAGTGTGCTGTTCATAATTTTGAAACCGTTTTGCTACAGCCCAGCCCTGTCTTTAACCAGGCTGCCGTGCATGTCTCTGGTACACCAGGGCAGGTCAGAGTTGCACTAAGGAAAAGATGCTGACAGTGAGCACATTTTGGTTTTCAGAGCGCAGTTAGATAAGAAAAACTGGGAAGTTTTGAGGAGATGCCCAAGAAGATGAGAGGGACGATGCCCTGTGAAATTCTCCTAAATTAAAGCATAATCTCTGAGGAAGACCTTTAGAGATGACTGGAAGAGCTATTATTCCCCTCAGCTTGGTGCTTCAAAGGCAGGGTTTTTTTTCTTTTTTTCCCTTCTGTGAGGAACTTGTTCTCAGGCAGCTTGAAATGAGAGCTGGCTGAATTTTTCCTTTTTTGAAAAGTAATTCAAATGAGAACTGTTTCTTAGACATAAAGTTACTGCAGAAAAAATATCTTTTTCAGTATTTTCTTAATGGAAGAAAATGCAAATTTTTAAAATTGAAATAATTTCGGTAAGATTTTCCCCTTTTTTGGTCAGGTGATTTTTTTTTGTTAATCCACAATCAAAATGTTTACTTGAAACTGCTTTTTTGAAACCTGAGGCAGTTATTGTTTCAGTTTTAGCTCTGTAGTGACAAAAAAAAAAAACAAAAAAGAACAATCAAACAAAAAAAAAACCAACAACAACAAAAACCACTGCAAATTCTGGCAGAAATGAGAAAGAAAAAAAAATTAAAAACCTAAGGAAAAATAACTGACATTTTCTACTCAGCTGTGCTAATCAATATCTATCTTAATTCATTTGTAAAATATAGAACAAGACAATATGAGGCCAAATTTTTAAAAACGTGGTGCCCTTTTTTATCCTGGTATTACAGAAAACGCTTCTTGGTCTTCAAAGAGCGGTAGCCTGTCTGAAGCCAGCACTCTGAGAACGCAATGTAGAATTGGTCATTAGAATTTCAGGTGGCAACTCAGCATTAGCAGCATCCTTGACATCAAATGGCTGAAACCCATGTTTAAAGTTAAATACAGCCTAAATGCAATGCTAAATAGCTGCATTGACACTTCATTAATTAGTAAATTAATGCCTTTAGCAAATAGCCTGCCTGCACGCTCAGTGCCTGTTTCCTCCACAGATCTCTCCAGGCAATATTAGCAGCTCGAGGAATAAATACAATTACAATGGGTGCAGATTTGACTGCCCATGTCAGTACTGATTTAGGTGATGAGGTAAAAATCTTCTAAAGGTGGCAATGAGTTGGTGCCATCCTGCCATACAGTAGTGTCATAAGCTGCCATTACACTGGTCTTATGAAGAAGTGAGGAGCTTGTATTTAAGGTACTGTTTTTATTCAAACACGTCTCTCTCTGACACAGCGGCCACCAAAGCCCTGACTTCCAAAGCGGAGGCTGACGTTAGGTCTTTGTCTTGGCAAGTGCATTCAAGTGCAGCAGCCACTGCGTGGGGAGTGCTTTGCTTGTACACGAGCAGCTGTAGCAGAGGACTGGTGTAGGATCGCATCTTTGTGCAAGTGAGAATTTCATTTATAATGTCCATGTTACAAAGAAAATTTTAAACTAGAAATGTGAAAGTGGATTAAATCAACATGTCTTACTCTAGTGACTAAGCTGTGAACTCTGATGAGAGATGGAGTGAGAAAATGGGACTTACTGGAAAATCCACTTACAAGCAAACAGCACTATGATCATTATGGAGACAGGATCACACTCCATTTGCAGAGGGACTCCCTGTCTCAGATAGCACATGACTGCATGCTCAGACTGGTTCTCTTCAAATATTGCCCAAAACCAGAGTTGGGGCACTTTGATTGCCATGTTAGACTTCTTCCCATCAGTTTACTTCATGTTTACATCCATGGACCCTCAGAGATGCAACCACATTTTGGGCTGTTTCAAGTCGGAGGGTCAGATCCAGGACTTCTCGCCATCGCTGTGGCAGGTCATTTTCCCCACATCAAGACTCTGTCTGGGGAATTTTCTTCCAGGCTTCAGCTGGTTTTAGAAATAATTCTACATCCATAAAGAATAGAAATTTCACCACAAAAATCCCTGTTTTGCTCCCTCCAGCTGAGCAGCTGGGAACCCAAAGGCATGCAGGCACAGCATCCCTACCACAGAGAAGAGCTATTTTAGGGATTTGTTCCAATTTCCTCTTAATATAGATGTGCTGGCACAACCTCGTGCTGACAGGTGAATGCTGGTGGAGGAGCCTGCAATTAGAGTGGCAGAGCTCTGCTGCTCCTGGGGGGGGGCACAGTGGCCCCTGAAGCTCCAGCAGAGACCTGGGCAGGATCCAGCAGCCTTTCTTTGGTCAGCTCTCTACCAGAAAAGCTGCCAAGCACAAGCCACTCTCTCAGGGTCTGCTTCCTAAATCTGCCAGACAGGTTGGTAGCTCTTTCTTTGATTCCTCAAGGCAGCAAGACAATCTTTCACAGAGGTTGGCATTTGGGCAGACAGACTCAGTTTGAGATCTAGTGATGAGAATTACTAGATGGGATTATTCTTATTATTTTTTGCTGGCCTTTTAGTGATCACGATGAGGTGGCTCCCCCTTCAGCAGGCTGCTGCCAGGCTGCAGTCTGAAAACCTCCCTGAGAAAATGGGGTTGTTTCAATGCCCAGCCGTGCTCACCCCTGCACTGATGCGATGCACACCCTGGGCAATGGGGCATCTCCCATCGAATGTGCTTGTGCTTACCCAGGGGGTCTCTTGGCCTGGGGAGTGCATGGTCCACATGGAAGTTCAGGCAGTGACACCACCACAGGAGTGAGCATTTGTGGGTCTGGCTCCTGAAGGCAAGTGGCTGAGCCCAGATGCCAGGGCTGCCCGGCTGGGACTTGCCAGCAGGAATATCTCCATCTCTGGACACCATCCTGCATAACCTGCTCTAGGTGAACCTGCTCTAGCAGGGGGGGTTGGGCTAGATGAGCTCCAGAGGTCCCTTCCAACCCTTATCATTTTGTGATTCTGTGACAAGGCAGAGCGAGCGCTTCCCACCAGGCTGGGCTGCCACGCAGTGCCATGCTGTGGCACCTGCCTGCCCACCAGCCTGTCTCAAAGCAAGAGCACTACAAGTAAACATGAGATTTAGGGCCTCACTGGATCGAGTCTTCAGTTCTTACAAAGTCATGTATTTCTTGGTTATTGACAATAGCGGAAGGATGTTTACACCATTTATCCATTCAGTGAGGAACAAGTGGATTAGAGTCAAAACAAAGGCAGCAAATGGTTTCTAAGCCTTTGCTAATATTTTTCTGTATTTTAACTGGAAGTAACAGGATAAAAATTACTATTTAACAACCCTAACTTCATCACATATCCTAAAACATATGCTTTATATTTTTACATTTTTACATATTATTGTCATGCTCGGTGCAGCATGAATACTCTGTAAAAATCATATTCTTGTAATTAGAGGACATCATGACTGCTCCAGAGATATGAAAGACGAGCTGCCTTATATAGCCTATGAAAGACATTTTTCTGCATACTGCTTTAGAGGAACTAAGCAGCTAAAACATGTGAGCCGCCGTCTGCCTTTCCAAAAGTGCACAAAATCAGTTTATTGTCAACACATGTCAATATATTTACTTGCACTGAGGAAATGGCTTCTGTTGATTGTTTTCAACCAGGCTGATGCCTGTATGCCAGATTTGCAAATCAAATGTTACCACTACTGTGTTTCTGGCAGAAGAAATCAGAGCTGTAACTGCAGTACTGGAAAACGTCTGTCTTTCACAGTCACCTAACAGCATTTGCAGACAGGGATATGAGATTGCAGCTTTTTTCTAGAGAAGCAATGGTGAAATTCAGGCTAGTCTCCACTAGTGCCATTTCAGGAGGCTGAGGGGCAGTGCTGGACAAAGCACTCCCAGCTGACTGCACCTTTTAGCTATAAATTGTCCTGGGATGCTTTTATGTTTAGCTTTTGCCAATAAGGAAAGAAGTGGTAAGAATGCACCAAACTCAGCAGAACTTCCAATCTATTTACAAGTACTATCTGCTGATTTAAGGAAACTGCACCTTCTTGCAAATGTAGGCAGCACATACCTCTACCAGGTGAAATATCACAGACTCATGGACTGGAGTAATGCTGGTTGCAAGGGATCCCTGGAGGTCATGTTGTTCAGTCTCCCGTTCAAAGCAGGACCATCACCAGCAGTGGATCAGGTCAGCTGTGCTCTCATCAGAGGAGAAGATGTAAGTCTAAATTACAGCTCATCCATAAGTCTCCAACCCACCTGGGTCTTTATGAACATTTCCATTTGCCTTGCTTTCATGGCATGCAATCCACCAGCACGCAGTTTGGAAGATGAGTAACAACAGTGACAGGCAGGGACAATATGGAAGCTTAACTAACCAGAAGCAGTGGGATCCAGCATCAAATCTGGGAATCAGAAGGTCCTCTACTTACTGCCTTTGCCCATTAGCAAATCCCAGAAGAATTAACCTTCCAGAAAAAACAACATTTCTCATCCTAAGCTTGAAGTTCAATTGAAGCTCCAAAAGATTTTTCACTACGGATTTTCCTGTGAGTGAAGAGAAGACGCATATTTCTTCTGCCATTATCACTTTCATTTCAAACACTCTTTAACTTGTATTTCACTTTAAAACATGTAAGCACGAGGAGCACGGTGTGCAAAGCAGAGTGGAGCAAATACAGATAATATCGTGTATGTTACATGACATTCTATACAAATACTTTGTTTCTATATGTCTACAGCACTATACATGATATTCAAAGACATTCAGCTTCTAATGATCCCAAATGGTTTCAACCCTTCTGAATCTGAAGGGACTTTTCCCTGGGAGGACGGTCCATATTCAGGACTGAAGCTTGTTACAGCAAGAGTCTGGAAAACAGCATGTGGAATCAGTCAGTACCAGTGTCTACAAGAAGAATAGGCTCAGCCTTGAATGTTCATGTTGGATATTGTCTGAAAAGTTGCCCGTCATGTTACTGCTTGGAAGCTCTGGCAGTCGGGGATGACACGCTCCGGCTTCCCTATTAGCCCCCCTGCGCTGCTGGGACAAAGGGAACTGCAGGCTCCCAGCCAAGCACATACATTTGCAAACTGCCGCCAGTCAGTTCCCAAGGCCAGGGGCTGGATGCCATTGACAAAGAGATGTGAACCGCAGGCATAGCCTGCTCTGCTCTCCCTGCCGAGCGAGTGGCGCTTCTCATGGAGATCTATGGGGTCTGCTCTCTCCCCCTCACCGCCCGCAAAAGGCTGGCCAGGACGCACTTCTGATTTTTCAGGTTTTTAACCAGTCCCTTAAAACTGGCATGAGAGCATCATATGCTCCTCACCAGCATCCCTTTCAGCTATAGATCTGTGCAGGGACACTTATCTACCAGTGCACACAACATTGCATTCTTTAATCCACAGCGTGAAGGATCAGACCTTGGTAATCCTGCTGGAGCCTTGGTCTGATGTTACATGTAGATGCATAGAACAGCAGCAAAGAAACAGATGATCTCAGGAAAAGATCACAGATCTGTGCAAAGCACAGACACCTGGCTTATGTTTGCTCACTTCCCCTTTGCTGCTTTCCTCCAGCAATAGCCTATAGGGCTGAAGGGATGCAGAGAGGAAATCCTCTATGAACTGCAGCTTCCACTTGGAGATGACTAGTACCCAAGCTCATGCTCCTGTCACACAGCTCTCCCAAACCATCAGAAATCCAAAAGAGAGATTTATATTTTTTTTGCCAGTGAAATTAGCCCTTAAGCTGCCCTGAGCTTATATAGGCTTGCCATGAGATGAATTACCTGAGCTTCAGTGTATCCTACATGGCAAGAAAAGCCCTGTCTTCCCCAGAGGTGTGGCCCAGCCAGCCAATACTTTGGACAGAAGCTGATGGATGTCCAGCACACATCACCAGCCCTGCAAAGGGCAGCCATGATCTCAACATGCCTCCTGCTCTAGGTTTAGTTGTTCAATGCAAGCATGGAAAATGACCTGACAAATGTTGCTACTGGGCCACATGAGAGCAAGATCCATGGAAAAAAAACACATCTCCAAATAGCCTGTGAGATGACACATGCAATTCTTGCCCATCCTCTCCTTAGAGAGAACCAGGTCACAGGGGAAGGAGGATGCCCTGTGTTTAGAGAATGACCAGTGCACAGGAATCCCTTTTCTCTGGTACTTTGCTGGCAGCACATGCTCTCCCCATCTTCACCCTTTCTTCCTGCATCATCATTTTACCATCTCTGTGTCCGGGCCCTGCTTCTCTCTGAGGTGCTCCAAATGCACAATGGCACCACTCAGTCCAGCATCAGCACTAACTCCCAGGTGGCTTTTCACTAGCAACTTGCCTGTTAGCTAGGATATGAGTGCTTAGACCTGCCACGCATGCTCCGTCTGCCCATGTGGGACATGCCACTGAAGCAGAGATGCAACAGCACTGTAACTAACGTTGGCTGGAGATAGAAAGGATCTTCTTATTTGGAGGCTGAAAATACTAACCCTGCCTGGAGGCTGAGTTATTCACAGCAGCATTCTGTCCTTTACCCCATGAACTTGGCCTGGCAGGGTTTTATGTGTGGTTTTCCTACAGATAGTTTTAACCACACTTAAATGAAACCACAAGAAAAATTGTCCCAGACCACAGCTACTCCTGAAACAAGAACTCTTCTAGACTGCAGTTCTCACCATGAATGCCTCCAGTGCACTCACAGCACTTTTGCCTTTCCCTGTCTCATTATTAAATGCTGGGCTGCAACACTCCTACTTCCCTGGTCGTCAGTCAGGCCACCCTCACATATGAAGCCCACTCTCAATGTACACAGATGATGCTCTATCTGTTGCAGCAGTGATGGATTTATCTTTTTTTTTTTTTTTCTTGTGGCAGAAATGCAGTGTGACAGCCAAAGCCTTCAAAACTCCCAAGCATGAGGACTGAGGACTGTACCAGCTCGGGGACTGTGCATGTATCTACAAGATGAAGCAATGTCAGGAATTAAATCCCATAAGGGAAAAATCTGGCAGTTCATTACTGAATGTTTGCCTAAGATAATACATATAAAATACACATGAAATACTCAGACTGATCTTTTTTTCCCAGCAGAATTTCATTCTTCCCATTACGCATCAGACTGAGGACCAGTGTAAGCTTTGAAAAGCACACTGGATCCCAGGAATCCACCAAGCTGAATGATCACTGCATTGCTGTGACCCTCTTATACATACCAACAGATTTTTGCAGAGCAGAGATCCAGACCTCTCACCATCACCACTCTCAATTTACTCTCACATTCACATCTTTAGGCTGGGGCAGAGTACTGACAGAAATAGAGTTGCTTTCCCTCCATTTCCAGACTCCACTCCCAAGCACTCAGTAATCAGGCTGTTTGTGGACACACAGCAAACATTGTGGTTTTGCCCTCCTCATTTTTCCCTCTGCCTAACACTTGTTCCTCTTCAGCAGTGACTTGGAGTGTGTAACCTTCTGGCTACAGTAAATATCACCAGTTCAAAAGCATTTTTGCCATTTGTCTAGCTTTTAGCTGAGGTCTCTACAATCTTCTCTCCCAGCTTAAAATCAAAACTTAACTCAAAGCAGTGAGAACTGAGAATGACTCTACTTTTCAGCCAGACCTACATTAAACCAGAAAAAGCAGTGAAAATCTTCATGGCATCAGGCATTGCATTCAGAGCCCAGAAGAATTAATACCATTGTCACAACCAGCAGAAAAATCCCACGAGGCTGAATATGCACACACACATGCAAATGCAACACATACGCAAATCCAAATTTTTATGAGCAGTGCCGTCAGCAGGGAGATTGTTTATAGTTGCCAGTAATTTATAGCTTTTAAATGTAATGTTGGAATGCAAATAACTTCCCCTGTCCCCTTCCCTCAGTGATCTGCTCATGAATAAAGCTGAAAGGAGCCCGAGCCAGAGACCCAACCAGGGAGAACAAGGAGACAGGGAATGACTCAGCCTGCCCTTGCTTTCTCCCGGCCCCTGGAGATGTCATCCCCCGGCCATGGGATCTACTCCAGCTCAGTGTCAGGACTTGCTCAGTGCAAGTGGGACATGGTACTTAACTCCTGTCCCAGGCAATGAAATGGGAATAGTGCCCAGCCTACCCTGCAGCAAAATGTATGAAACAGCATTAAGCAAAAACCCCCAAGCTTTCTGTGGCTTTTGACAGGAAGCTGAGGTTTTTCCTTTCCCTGCAGAATAAATGGCCATCATAAGGCTCCCCTCTTCTCTTTCTCCAGCCTCTTCAGATCAGTAGGGAAAGATGAGATATTAAAAACTGGTTTTTTATGCCTTCAGTGCCATTCAACATCAGAACTGCTGAAGTCAGTTTTATCACTGCTTAGTGGTGCTACAATTCGTTGGCGCTATTGGGAATGTGCTTTCTCTTTATGCAGTCACATTCTGATTAACAAAACTTGCCAAGGGTGCTCTCCCAGACAGCCGTCTTTACCCAGCCTGCCCAAAAGACCAGACTGACATCAATTGCTTTGGCTGCTGGTCTCTGCCACATTTGAGTGCAAAGGCTTACAGGAAGATATATAAAATAAGAAGGTCAGCAAGTCACTGTAGCGTTCCTACACACAGTGCTTTGCCATGCTCACATGGTTGCAGAGTGAGGGTTTTGAAGGGAAGCATTGACATCAGAGCAACCGGCAGCGCTGGAAAAGAGGACTGCGGAGCGAGTGAGCTGCAGCCAGGTGGGAAAGAGCACGGGGAAAAGCTGATGGAGACTGAACAGGGACACGGACTTTATGATCATCATGTGAGTTTTTGAATCTATATGGCAGCCTAGTATTTGGAATGCATGCCAATACACACATACATAAGGTAGAAGCAGCAATCTCAGGCTAGAGCTGGCAAAAGTGAGTCTTGGTCCGAAGAGCTTTTGTTTTGTCCCATGGCAATAAAAACCCTATTTTTGTCACTTAACTTATTTTATTCAGGAGATAACAACTCCGGGGGTTTTAGCACTTTTAACAATTTGAGGTAAAATAAAGTACCTGTATTGTTGGTTCAATTGCTTAAGAGAGATGAGTAGAAAAATAATTTTGCTGGTTTTGTTTAACAGAAAATCTCTGCAGGAATCATCTTTTTCAGATAAGACTATCAAGATCATCATTAATATAATTTTTAAAACCTGTAAAGCAAATAAAGCAAACACTAAAAACACCCGATATCCAACCTGATACTTTCCTATCAGTTAAAATTTCTATTTGTCTGTTAGAGATAATTTTCAGTTTTGACAACAGCCAGAGCAGTTCTTCTAACAATGCCACAACAGTGCTGGCCTCCTCAGAACATATCTATCCTCTACCGAATTCAAGGTACACTCTTTCCCCAAGTCCCACCCATGGGAGTGCTCCAGGATGGGAAGTCTGTGTTGATGCTCACATTTGATGGCCACCAGTCCCTGCACACACTCTAGGGTCAGGTCTCCTCTCCCCGTGGCAATACCAAGCAGGCCAAAAGTGGGTAGGAAGGACCAGCTGGGGGAGCTGGTGGTATGTCTCCTCCAGCACCCACAGAACTTCCCTTTCCTGGGGATCCTTGGGCTGTGTTTCAGTATCCCCCATTCTCATATGACCATGAAAAGCCAAAAGCCGTGTCCTCACACTTTTGGGACACTTCCCAATTCTTAATTAATTAATTCTCCTTCTTCTTCCAGGGAGGGGTCAACTGAGGTACTCTTCTCCTTGCAAAGAGGAGGGAGCAGCCCCGTTGCTGCAGAGTAGCTCAGTAATCACCTTGGAGGTGCTCCTAGGGGATGTCCTGTGCGGGTATTGCATATTTAGCTTTAAAAGCTCCAGAAAGATTCTGCTAGGGAATGTAGCACAAGGAATTGGTTGCCCTTTATTAAACTATTAACACCTCAAATGTCCCCTAAAATCTTGTAGTGATTTTCACATCAAATCAGCATCAGTGTTTTAACTCAGGAACAAGAGCAAAACATAACTGCCTAGGATTTGGATGGACCGGTTTCTTTGTCATCTACTAGACTCCACTCTTTGTGTTGAAGACTCCTTCATGGTGCAGTAGGTATTGGCAGCATACGTTAAAATTTACCTGACCTAGCTCTTCGTCTTCCAGGTCAGAGAGCATTTCTGATGACACTAAAGAAAAAATTTTATGTATTTACAGTACTCACCTACTCATTAATTCCTTAAAGTTGTGGTTTATTGAACGTCGAGTACTTTCTATCTAGCAAATAAAAAAATTAGTGCAACAATTACCTTGAAAAATGCCATGATACAGTTCATTTGGATAATTTTAAACTGTCACCACCTGCTAAGAAGAGCCAAATGGCCACATTTATAGTATAAACAATCCTAAATTACAGTTTATATAGTTTCTGCAACAGCACTTCTCAGAAAAGTAACTGCATGTTAATGGAAGTTTATTGAAGGGTTTATATTCATTTTTAAAATGGTCAAATTGAAAATGTCCACATTTGCTGGGACCCATATTTCTTGGGAATATTTCAGATTCTTCAACTACTCTGCATTCAGGCTCTTTATTAAATCCTCAGAAGTCTGAAGGAAGTCACAAATACTATACACCACCTCCATATATGCAATATATAAGAAGAGGGTTTGCTGTAGAAATAGATAGCTGTAAATGGGGGCTGGATTGAGCTGACAGAAAGAAGGTAAATAAACCCAATTAAATGTGTCTTTTGCCACAGTGGAAACTCTAAGTGTGCATTTGTTAATTTTTAATTATACAGATAGTGGAAATTATGCCATTCAGCAGAGACAAATTAGGCTTCAGTTGGAAAGTATAATTCAGGTCAGGTAAGTAGCCGAAGTAAAAAATGTATATAATTAAGTACTGGCATTTGCAGTCTTAAGATTCAGGTCTATGGGAGCTGGATTGAGATCCTACCCAGGCAGGGGCAAAACATTCAGGGGCAAAACATTGTATTTTTCCTGAATAGTTATGTGAGAAAGCTTTTCAGATTCCTCCAGAAGCTGTGTAATTCTTCATTTTGACGTCCTCCCACACAGCCCCTCATGCTGCTTTACACTTGGAACGCTGAAAAATACCAGTGTCCTATTCTATGGTAAGTAAGCACATTTACAGAAACATTCAAGATAGAGTTCTCTGGTTTCCTTCAGTATATTCTGCTGACAGGATCAGTGTTACGACAATCATTAAAACTCCAGTGTTGAAAACAATTTCAAATAAATAAATCACTCCTAAACATAAAATAATGTTCATCCTAAATGTAAATATATACAAGGATATAATGATATGATGACTATTGTTAAAAAGTATTTGGGGTTTTCATTATTTAAATGATTTTTAAAAATTATTATTTTATACTTGTAATCAGTCTTATGCAGAAATACAATGCATTGCCTATTCAGAATGACAAGAGCTGATGTGTATTTTTTAAAGTTAGTTTCAAAATATCACTTGTCATTAACAGCCTAATGGCAGCAGCTTCCTACCCATTCAGCATTTTACGTCCCGTCCACCCTTCCGACAAATGCCATTAAATACCAATTGCCACAGCTTCTCTGGAATTGCCCAGAGAATTGCAGCCTGTGACTGCAGCCTGCTCAGCATCAGCTCTGCATTCTGCTTCGATCCTTTGCTAAACAAATACACTATGCATTTGTCTGGTAGGATATTGCTCGGAAGGAAATATGTCACCCTTGAAATAAGAATGCTCGAAACAAAAAGAGACGTAGCAACTAGACTAGCAGTGGTACCATAAACGTCTCACTCAGTGCTTCGGCATGGTCTAAATATCTGGACGGTAAATGAAAATGTGGAGAAGGGACAGGGGATAGCAGGGTATTTCACAGCAGACATGACTATGCTGCTCCTGCCCAGGGAAAAATCATCCTGTCTCTGAAAAGGCACACAAGATTCCTTTACAAAACCGAAATGGATTAATGTCCATTCAATTCATTATTAGTCACTGAAACTATAAGATAAGCATTTAATAGTCTTTTAATACTATTGCTTCCACCTAGAATGTTTTTATACCTCTCTGCCAACCGCACCGCTGTAAATTACTTATTTTAATGTTGGCTTGTTAGATAGCGAGTCCTCCCGTTAAACAGCATGCTGAAAATACTTTGTATCAATTGAGACCCGCATATAAAATGTTTTTTTTTTGTTTCAAACTCTCTTAACAATTGCAGCATTTGCGAGACTTTCTGTCTAACAGTAGTAGAAAAAGAGAGGGAAGTTTTACAACAAAACTCTTCATACAAAATACACCATTCGCTGCTCATAGCTCACAAACTGATGCCGATACTTTTCTCCACAGCAGTGCTCTGACCACCTCTGCCCGTGTTCGCAACCTTCCTTCGGCACTGAGAGAGCTGCTTGACTCGCAGCAGCGCTTCCTTTCCCCCCACAGCTCCCAGCCCTGCAGAAGTGCGGGTGCCTGGACGAGCCCCCCCGCACCTCCCGTCGGCGCGTACCTCAGCGCACAGGCAGACAGGAAATAATTTCCTTTCTTCTTTTTTTTATTTTTCCCCTAACAAATTAGCACTTGGCTTTTACGCCGCTTTGCAAAAGCATCAAGATATCCCTCAAACACCCGGTACCACCACGCTGGTTCCGTAACGGTAGCTGAACTCAGGCGCATCACCTCACCTAAACGTAAAAAAGGAGGACCAGTGATTTCTGAGTAGCTGGAACAAGACAGACGCGGGCTGTCAGTCGGGCCGCTCACCAAAGCGCCCTTGCGCGGTGCCGAGGACGAAGCCGGGGCCGGGCAGCCCCCGCCGGGCTGTGCCCGCCGCCCCCNCGCTGGACTGCAGTGCCTCCAAGCGGATTTGTACAGCTACTGCCGCGCAGTAAGGAAGCCTTATCTGGGGGCAGTTTGTTTAGGCTTGAATCTTCACCACTTACTGTCTCCTTAGGCTCGGGCACAACTTTATCCGGTGAGTAAATAATAAAACCCGGCGCGGGTTGTATTGCCCCTGCTGGCCTGAAGAAGGGTGGTTGTGTGCACGCCTGCGTCAGAATCTTTAGATACAGGATATCGAGAGAGATGTATGCGGATACGGATATAGAAGGTCTGGAATCTAGTCTTGTGAAGTTTTCAGCACATCGTTCTCTGTCGCTGGGCGGCCCTGCTGCCCACGCCGGGACTGGCCATGGGAGGAGGTCAGCACAGGTATGCCCAGCTGCAGGATGAGTGAAATCCTCAAATACTCCATGGCCTCTGCAGCAACTAACTGCAAATTGTGTAATAATTCACCCCTGTAATTCATCTAGATACTTCCTTACTGAGATTCCCCAAAAGGAACAGCCCACACACCATCCCTGTAGATGTTACTGTGGTACCTTAACCATTTTTCCTGGATAATTTTTACTCCAGGATCCTACATGAATGACATCTTTATAGAAGATGCCCTCATCTTGAAGCAGGAGGAATACCTGTCACAGCCACCTCTGAATGTAAATTCAGGTACTTCTCCATATCACTCATTGAATAAGTTTATTATCATAAACAAGCAGTGAGCCATCTACAGAACTTCAAAAGATTTTCTGTGCTTAAAAGGGCTTCTTTGGGCGCTGCCGATAAAGTATTTATAGACAAACTGAATTTTTGGAAGTACTTACTACTGTTCATGCAGTATGTTGGGATTTGCATATCCTCCTAGCCCCATGTTGTGGTTTAATCCCACCCGGCAACTAAGCCACTCACAACCACTCACTCACTTCTTCTGCATCAGGATGGGGGAGAAAATCAGAAAAGTGACAAAACTCATGAGTTGAGATAGGACAGTTTAGTAAGTAAAGCAAAAGCCGTGCACACAAGTAAAGCAAAACAAGGAATTCATTCACTACTTCCCATAGCCAGGCAGGTGTTCAGCCACCTCCAGGAAAGCTGGGGTCCATCATGTGTAATGGTTACTTGAGGAGACAAATGGCATCACTCTGAACATGCCCTATCACCTCCTTCTTCTTCCCTCAGCTCTATAATGCTGAGCATGGTGTCATATGGTATGGGATATCCCTTTGGTCAGTTGGGGTCAGCTGTCCCAGCTGTGCCTCCTCCCAGCTTCTTGTGCACCCCCAGACTACTCGCTGGTGGGGTGGTGGAAGAAGCAGAAAAGGCCTTGACTCTGTGTAAGCTCTGCTCAGCCATAGCCAAAACATCCCTGAATTATCAATGCTGTTTCCAGCACAAATCCAAAACAGCCCCATACCAGCTACTATGAAGAAAATTAACTCTATCCCAGCCAAAACCAGCACACCCCAGGAGAAGGGTATCAACTCACCCAGCAAGCACTGTCTCCATGAACATTTTCTATTGAAATTGCACGTGTTTGTGTTAGGCAGCTGTTTGCCACCCTTTCATAGCCCAGCACCTACCTCTAGGTCTGCAGAACAGAGTTTTCTAAGGGGAGCATACATCTGGCAGCAGGACACCCCATTGGGTCTGCAGGCAGCACTGCCAGCAGCGAGCTGCTCCTGCCCAGCCTGGGGAGCTGGGGAAGCTCTGGAGGCAGGGGCAGTGCTTCCCTGGGGGTCTCTGCCCACCCACTGCTGACATCAGGGCATCAGTGCTGGCCACTAAAAGTCTCTCTGAGGTGCTCAGGTCATGGGTTAAGTGGAACTAAGTGGTGTATCTGATTTCGCTGTCTTTTGCCCTTGTGTGAAGCAGGTGTTGAATGATTTCAAATGCCTGAAAAATCCTGACATGGTAGTGCTTTACCTGCCCTCTGCAGAGGGGTGAAGTACACCCTGTACAAGCACCCTGTCTGGCTCAGGATAACAGCTGTGCTGCACAGATGGGGTTTCTTCAGGTTTTTGCTTACAAACATGTTTCAGGAAGAATTTCAGGCACGGTCAACATCCACCTCCAGATCTCCCAAGGTAAGAGCCCGACTGTGTCCCCAGTAAATTGTCGGCACCTAACATAAAGGCTAAATCATTCTGCAGAGCCTAGCTGGAGTCATTTAAAAAAAGAAAACAATTCACAGAGCCACTACTGCTCCAAGTGAGGAGCCATTATTAGACGAATCCTCAGGGGCAAACTCAGTTGCGGTTGGTCAGTCATTTAAATATTCCTATTCGGCTGCCTCCATGCTGTCCAGGACATGAAGCAAATGAAGCCTGGCTGTTACCCAGATGATCCACGATGTTGTGACCAGATGGAACTTCGCTTACAACATGTGTAGGTGCCTGCTGGACAATAAACAGGCTTTCACTGTCTTTTGCTCTGGTGAACTCAAGGGGGTTACTGGCAGGTTAAAACAATCACAGTCCCCAAAAGATTTATTTTTTAAAAAATTTATGCCAGATGAGCAGAACAACAACAACAACAAAAAGGTTAAATGAATGTTTATTTTTTGCATTAGTGTTGATTTCTGGTTCTAGCCACTTAACTCAGATCAGCAAAGAAAAACAGCTGTGGTTTTGTCCATATGCTTGTGTTTATTTTTTTTCTCTTGTGATTGTTATGATAGCCGCAAACACAGCTTACAGACAAACCAAAAATTATTTAGAGACTCATTACTATTCAGGTGGTGGTGGGGTTGGGTATGTATATGCATGCATGTGTGGCTGCCCCACGTCCACTTTTGCATGACTGGCCATCTTCCCTTCTAATAACTTTCAAATGAATTGGACAATTTCAACTAAATACCATCAGAATTCTTACAAATATCTTTAAAATATGAAGTCAAAGACAGAAGAGAGAGATTCTAGCTCCTGCTTAAAGGAAAGCTGTAGTGCAGGCCCTACCCTTGCTTCCCATTAGAAACCAGAGAAAAGGGAGAGATGCTCACACACACACATACACATTTTTACTGTTCCAGCTGCAGGAAAAGCATTATTAGACACCAGAGAAGATGCAGATCCATGGCCAGCCAGGCTACAATGACCCTACTGTGCTGTTTCTCAGAGCATGGACATGTGAAACCTGGGTGTAGAATAGGAGAAGGACCAGGCAGACACCAAAGCTTATTCAGGAATCTCAGTTGTTCTCTGCACCCTCAGTTTTTGTATTTGTAAATGAAATCTCTGGCTGTTCTCAACAACAGAAGAGCCAGAACCAAACAGCCTTTAACCAAAATTTCCCCATTCATGACAAAGGATGCAAAAGCTGATCCCAACGCCCATGCTTTAAATGCAAGTTTAAAGGAAGCATTGTTTGATTGCCCCTTACTCAGACGTACACCCCAGTTCTATCAGCTGAACACTGATGGATTGTATGATCACCCTCTGTCTACTCCTGGAGAAATTTGGCTTACTTACCACTGTTGAAGCTGGCACTAATATGTCCAGTATTATGATGTAGGGAACACCCATTAGATCTGTTCCAGAAGCTCAGCTGTGTGGGAAGCAACATCCAGATGAGAAGTCATAATGAACAGCTGGCAATTTTTTCAGAAGCTTCAGCTGGCTCTCAAATTATTTTGTAACAATGTCCCTGCAAGAATGGAAATCTCTGCTTCTTTTGCAGGAAACAAGGTGGAAAACAGGCACTGCTCAGTATGAATCCTGTTATTTTTCCGTAGTCCTACACAAAGAGTATGTTGCTTTCTGGAAATGCCACATTTTGTTGAAGTGATAAGAAACAAATCACAGTTGCCAGAGCACAGGAACTATGCCTTTTAATGAAGCTACTCTGATGTTAAATGTGTTGGGTGTCTGTATCAATTTCATTTCCATTTTCATTTTCCTGCTATTGAACCATTCTTATTCTGCTAATGTTAATTTTTCTGTTCTTCCTCAAAAAAAAAAGATTCTTGTTCTCAAGAGCTATCATATGTTTGTGAGGTTGAGGAAGAACAACTTTCAAAGAGTGACCTGTACATTCACATTTTCATTTCCTAGAGCCAGAAGGAGAAGCACAGGTCACAAGAAAAGCTTGAGCAACAGTTGTATCTTTTTTGACTAAAAAAAAAGACCTCTATAGGCAGACCAAACTTCTTTTTACCATGGGTAGCTGGTGCCAGAATGTCACTTGTGCCACAGACAAGGAAGTGTGCTATGTGAGGGGCTGTGCCAGGGTTTCCTAAGGAAAGCAGCTGTGATGGATGCCTGATCATAAGGAAGGGGAAAAAGCTTTTTTATTTTATCCTGGCAAATGCAGACACTTCTAATAAGACATGGTGGAGTAGAAACTAGTTTCTAAAACCAGACAAATCTTTGCTCAGAGATGTTTCCATGAACATACATTGAATGTTTAAACCAGAGTGATAAGCTATTCCAGACAAGCGGACAGGAAGAATGCTCAGTGGAAATGCTCTTGACATTTGGAAGTAGAGAAAAAACTGCAAGACAGGATGGTCACCCTTGGAGAGTAAAAAGGACAGAGGATAAAGCTACATGGGGAAGAGGCATGCAGAGATGAAATTGCCTGTCTCGTGACTGTGATGCTGTTCCCTTTCTATTTGACATAGTTTTGCAGCACCAGACACTTGAGTCAATTGAGGTGAAGACTGGGTAGCAAGCAGTAAAGCCATTGTGGGTAGCTGTGAGGAGCGTCATATCCGCAGCCCATTCATGCCAGACTTGCTTTCCAAAGCAATTTCTGCCAGACTCTGACACTAGTTCATGCCCTCCTAGTCCTGGGTGAGAAAATTCCACTTTTAGTTCTGTAGGGTAGGAGCTGATGGTAAGGAAAGGTGATGGGAGAGGCAGGCAGGCTTTAGGAAGCTGAAGGGAACCAGTATGAACTTCGGAGGTCTGGGCTTGTAGGCCGGGAGGAGACAGGAAGGTTTCAATGAGATAAAGATGCCTCCCTGTTCTTCCTTGTCTCTCACAAACCCCTCATTCTGCTGGTTTATCTGATCCCAGGCTCTTTCCTCTCCTATCTCTATAATAATATGGATTATTCATATACATAATGGCAGTTGTTGCTTCAAAATTGATCACCTTAGAGATAAACACCTGAGAAGGTAATTTTCAAGAAAAGCTGTAGTATCCCAAACAGTTTCACCAGAACAATTGACTTAAGTGGACCTTGAACAGAGGCCACTGAACTGGAGACTGGTGAAACCAGGCTTGGTGGGGCTCTGAGCAACCTGACCTAGATAAGAGATGCCCCTGAAGACTGAAGGGAAGGGTGGATTAGATGACCTTTGAAAGTCCCTTCCAACCCAATGCATTCTCTGATTCTATGAAACACTACTACTCCTGGCTCTAATCCCGGCTTTGCTGACAAGCCCAAACTCCAGCCAAGGTCTGGCAAGGAAAAGGGAGTGTGCACAGATACTATTGCTCCTGATGTCCTCTCTGAGTTCTTCTCACACTGGACACCATCTCCAAAACAAGATCTTGCCACCTGGCTGCTACCTCTTGTTTGTTTTCCAGGGTTTGCTTCTGCCCAAGTATTTCCCAACTTTCCTTTCACTCTTGCTTGGCTCTCCTATTTAAACTGCATATTTCAAGCACATAATGCTGACTAAAGTGGTTTAAGGAAGAACAAGAAACTGACTGACCAAGTTCATGAATCTAGCTGAAAATCTTTACAGCTACCAGGACTGTAAGTAACTGTGTGTTCATCACTACACAGATTTGTTTGGTTACAACAATCACTTCTGAACTTTTTTGTTGCAGATATAGTAGATTAGCACAGCTAAACAAGTGCACTGCAGAGTGCAGTCAGTGTCAGGCAAATGAGATCGCAAGTCAGTGTTATTTCTCAGTTTCTGAATATTAGAAAATATTGCCTGAAATAGTCCTGCTTCCTGGATTAGACTGCTGAGATTTGATTTATACTAGCAGCAGATTATTGGCCTTATACACAAGGTCACTTTCCTCTCTGCCTGTAAACAAGATGTTGGGCATAACAGGGGAGCCTGGCATGCTTTGGTGGGACCAAGACATTTTGTCACATATGATAGATTAACAGCCATGTACAGGAGATGAGAGGCACTTCGGGCACCTGGCACCAACAGCACATTCTGCTCCTTTAGAGCAATGTTCCCCTGGACAGTCACGCCCTCCAGAGGCTGATCACACCCAGCTTCAGCTCTTTGCACTCCATGAGAGAGATCTAGAGTGCAAAATCCCGGCAAGGCAGCTGTGTTAGGAGCAATCTGGGCCATCAATGTCCCTTCAACACAGTTCCCCCAGCTGTGCAAGGGCTACAAATTGCATTCATAGCCCCTGAGATAAATGTGCTAGCAGAAAAAGGGATCTCCAGCCAGCTTTCCCTGAACACCAGGTCCAGTTAACAGATTTTCTATGAATGGCTGTAGGCACATACATAGTGCCTCCTCCTGAGCAAAGCAAGAGCTTGTGTCATCTTCTGAGAACAGGCGTGTCAGCACCCTCAGGTTATCTGTCTCTGTCATAGTCAAAAACCCCCATAATCCTAGAATAGAATCATAGAATGTTTCAGGTTGGAAGGGACCTCTAGAGGTCATCTAGTCCAAACTCCTTACACAAGTAGGTACATCTACCTAGGTCAGGTTACTCAGAGCCTCATCGAGCCTGACCTTGAATGTCTCCAGGGATGGGGCCTCCACCACCTCTCTGGGCAGCCCGTTCCAGTGCTCTATGACCCTCATGTTAAAGAACATTTTTCTAATATCCAACCTAAATCTATCTTTTCCTAGCTTAAAACCATTACTCCTTGTCCTATCACTACAAACCCTTGTGAACAGACCTTCCTCTGCCTTCCTGCAGGCCCCCTTCAGGTACTGGAATGTCAGTATAAGGTCCCCCCCAGAGCCTTCTCTTCTCCAGGCTGAACAGCCCCAATTCCCTCAGCCTGTCTTCATATGAGAGATGTTCCATTCCCCTGATCATTTTGGTGGCTCTCCTCTGGACACGCTCCAACACATTCACATCTTTCTTGTGCTGGGGGCTCCAGAA
>VZZY01017947.1:218043-235429 GCA_013400335.1 Eurystomus gularis
TGACTACCTTGGATTACCTCCCTGTCTTCCATGTGCCTTAGCATGTCCTCCAAGAGGATCTGTTCCATGACCTTGCCAGGCACAGAGGTGAGGCTGACAGGTCGATAGTTCCCAGGGTCTTCTTTTTTACCCTTTTAAAGATGGGCACGATGTTTGCCTTTTTCCAGTTGCTAGGGACTTCACCTGACTGCCAGGACTTTTCAAATATTTTGGAGAGTGGCTCAGCAACTACATCAGCCAATTCCCTCAGTACTCTGGGATGCATTTCATCAGGTCCCATAGACTTATTTATGTTCAGGTTCCTCGGGTGATCATGAACCTTGTCCTTGCTTAGAGTGGGAGGGACTTTGTCAACCTGTTCCCTGTCCTGTGGGTCACCATCTTGAGGGCTGTGAGGAGAGAGGTTGCCGGCGAAAACTGAGGCAAAGAAGTTGTCGAGTACCTCAGCTTTCTCCTCATCAGTTGTTACTAATTCACCGTTGTTAATCACCAGGGGGGGTACACCTTCTTTGACCTGCTGACTGTCAGCTGATAATCTGCTGACTGAATCATTCAGAGCTGCCTAAACCACTCTGGGCCACAAAGCCAAGTTAGTCAGGTGTTGAACTCTTGTTCAACAGTGATGCAGCGTAAGTTTGGTCTGCTAACAGCAAAACAGCATCCTAAGGTACAGGCATGATGTTGGCATTTCAAACACCACTTAGTGTTTTCCACTGTTTCTGCAGAGCGAGCTTGAGGACAAGGTCTCCCAAGCTATCTTCCCACAGTCCTGGGCAATGAGGCAGAGATCCTAGCAGAAAAAGAGTACAAAAGGTACATTTACACGGCATGAAAGCAAGTTGCATCATAGCAGTAATCAAAACTACCTGGGACTATTTGACTTGCATCATCAAGCATCTCTCCATTGCCATAGCATCCCTCCTTGTCTCAGAAGGCAACTGAAATTTCTCTAAGAACAAGCGGAAAAGAAAACACACAAATACACAACCCCAAGAACCAACAGGAGGATTATCTCCAGCTCTTTATACCCCAAGATGAAAATAAACCAAAACAAAACAAACAAGTTATGATACATTATTGCAAATAAACACTATTTTGTCAGGAAAATAACTTGCTCTGTCATCAGTTTTCCTTCCTCCTAGAAGCCGCTGCCATTCAAAATTCAAGAAGAACCTTGGGTCAAAAAGAGGCAGCACAACATGGTGAAAACTGCTGAGGGCAAGAAAGGGATCTTTTGAAATCTCTGAGAGTTCTTTTGTCTTTTGCATGTCGTGTTCAAGGCCAACCTGGTCTAGTGGAAGATGTCTCTGCCCAAGGCAGGGGGAGTAGAACTAGATGGTCTTTCAGGTCTCTACCAACTCAAACTGTTCTATGATTTCATGACTCTGTGGTGTGTAATGTCAGCTTGTTTAGGAACAGAGGTTCTCTTCTATTTTTACAGTTCCGCAGATAACAAAGAAAAAGGATTCAAAACTCTTTCAGGGAAGTAGTAGTTGAAATGTTCTGTATCATGTAGCACTCTTGCACAATGTGAGCCTTTTGCATCCTCTTACCAGCCACAGTTGATAATTTTTGCAGACTCTTATGTACTTCTGTACAAGTGACTAGCCAAAGAGACCATCATGATCACCTAGTTCATCTTTGTGCGGTGTCAGCACTTCTTATTTTCTGCATTACACTTCTTAGTTTCTGCATTAATCCTAGAACTTCTGTTTAGCTATGGCATATTTTCTAGAAAGACGCTTGCTCTTGATCTAATATCAAGTGCTAAAGATCCTATCAGTTTCATGCACAATTTGTTCAGATAGCATATACTCTTAAAAAATATATTTAGATACCTCTTTTGTATTGCATTTATTTACAACATTTCCCCTACACTGAAGATCTGCCTTCTAACAGAAACTTCTTCCACATCTAGGGAGAGCACAATTTGTGTTCTGTCAGATAAACTGTACTAACCAATTCAGTTTGGTTTCTTTTTTACCAGGAAGAATTTCCAGATCTCAAGTCATTCTCTTCCAGATGTTCTGCAATTTTTAAGCAATCCAGGCACCATAAATAGTCACAACATTGAAGTATCTACCCCAATTATGTTTTCTATGGTTATAACAGTATCCCTTGTACACTTGCTGTTGTTCTTCTGCTTATGCACTCCAGAGTCCAAATGTCCATCCAGTCTTTATCCTCATAGTGTCACTTAGGGCATGTAGATGCTCAGGATAGGGTATGTGCACTCATTTAGACACAGGGCACATACAAAGAGACCTCTCCTTGATAACATAACTTAGTATCTGGCAAGGTACCTCACCAGTGAACTCAACAAAGCTTTCCATATCCATTACCAGCACCATGTGATGCTATACCCATAGAATATGCAACATCAACAATCTGCCCCCAATAACTTGATATACACATTGCCAACTTTACTTCATTTGAAGCAAAAGCATGAAAACGCTTGGTATTGTTACTTTAAACAGAATGCTGAACATCTTCCTCACAAACATACTGTCCTTCTTAAGTCATAGTTTGACAGGGAGGAAGTAATTTTTTGCCTAAATTTGAAAACTTCTTTTTCCCTATAAAATAAAGGTATAAAGGAATTTGGGTACCATTTTGCTAGGAGGAGTGCAAAGCCCTCAAGTAAATGAAAATCCTCACCACAAGAATGTGCCCCAAACAATAAGTTTGATGATAACACTTCTAGATTTTCCTAAATGTAAACTGCATCAAGCTGGTGGCATCAGTCTCTTCCCATACAAAGTTTCATTTTGACATTGGGTGGAACTGATATAATTAAATTTAAGGAGAAGCTAGCAAGGCAAAAAGTCAGACCTGCAAAGCTCATTTTATTCTGTGAGTGCTCACTGACAGGATGGAAGACGTATGAATTTACCCACTGACTGTTTACTGCTCTTGTATGGAATTATCTTTATTTATGTTAAATAATATTTTGACTTCCATAAAACAGAAAGCAAGTGATATGAAGTAAAAATAAAATAGGCTTGCTGTAATCTCAGCCAAAAAATATACATTTACCTTCAGAAGACCATGTGGGATCTTATTAGTCTTCCAGTCCCTGTTTGGAGAATAGAAGGTATTTCTTTTACAATGTTAAAAATGCACATGGGTGAATTAGCTACATCCATTTCTCCCTGCATGTGTGCTTTTAATGCAAACACCAGGGGCACCTGGCTGTAGACAGAAATGTAATTCAGTAGTTTTTTCACTGTCTTTCAAACACAGATGTGGTTTTTTTTTCCATAGCTATTGAATGACGTATCTGCTAGCAATAGGACCTATTAGCTCATTTCATTACAAAGAGGGAAAATTGATGAAGTGGTGGAAGATGTCACCTATAAAAAGCAATTTCAGAAAGCAAGCAGGAGGACCAGAAATGGATCACTGGCTCCTAAGTTTTAGGCCAGTGCTTTCCTTTTTCACTTATTTTTGCTCCCTTCTTTTCTCTCTGAATCAGGCTATTTCTTTTCTACTTAGATGTATTATCAATGCTACAACACCAGAGCTCCAGCTATTAATACTTGCTCAATCATACGTGAAGCATCATACCTCATACAAATAGTTCTCCAGTTCGATCTGACAGATGCCACTGGGGTGAAGTGCTGGGGCCCAAGTTGTGGGCCCCAAGTTGGAGTTGACCTGTGAATGAGTCACAACCTAGCAGAATGTTTTGGTTTTTCTATTGAATTCATGTTCCAGAGGCAGAACCTGGCCCATCTGTGTCTCTGTGGCTCCACCCTCACCCAGGTGGTCACGGCTGGGGTGGTGGGTGAGGCCAGGATTATATTAACCAGGAGCCAATTAGTTAGATGAGCTTCCTGTTGGCAGGTGATGCTGGCACCACTGTAGGCAGTGGAGGAGCTGGGTCCACAGGAACCTGTGGCAGGATTGTCTGAAAGAAGACTTCTGAGGGGATGTTGCTGAGTTCAGTGTTGGCCTGTGTGATCAGGCAACTGATGGCAGCGTAAAATTATGATGGCTGAACCAGCACAGCACGGGGGCACAGGATGATAATGTAGAAAGCCATGTAATGATGCACTCAGCGCACACAACCACTCTCAGCAGCAGCAGGTTGCACAGCAGATCTTACAAGTTCTTCTAAGACTAAAGGGAACAGACCACTGTAACGCTCACAGTATTTTGTGGTAGAAGGATGACGCAGGAGGACAGACGGTTAATTCGCAGGGTCTGAGTGCTGAGAAGGAAGACAGTTTTGACTTGCCTGGGCACTTGTATCTAGTTGTGTGTGGCTGCTTAGCAGAATGACCTTGAACAAATGGCTGCAGCAGCAAAGTGACTCCAGAGAGAGAGTCATGAGTATGGGAAAGATGCTTCAGCTGTAGTTTCATACACCAGCTGTGTGTGATATAGAGATACGGAAGTATGTGAGTAGATATAAGGAAGAAATTTTTTTACAATGAGGGTGGTGAAACACTGGAACAGGTTGTCCAGAAACGTGGTAGATGCCCCATTCCTGGAAACATTCAGTGTCAGCTTGGATGGGACTCTGAGCAACCTGATCTCTGCTCCAGTCTCACTTCTGAAGGCCTTCCCAGATGTATCTTCACCGGAGTCAGGCCTCGGTCATCTCCCACAGGCTCACTGTAGCCACTAATGAATGATAAAAGAGGGGCTTAAATTCCCCTTTCCCTTCCTGTAAGACACACCATGTCAGAGCATGGCTTTAGGTGCAGAAGGGGGAAACCATGAGGACTGGATGCGGCAAAAGCTCCTGTGCTGCTGAAGGGAAGCTGGAGGGGTTACAGAGCAGTGCTGTGCAGATGAGTTGCTGGGGAGGAGGAGAACAAGTTAGATTAAATGATAGCTAATGAGCAAAAGCCCTTTTATAACCCTTGTAACCCTTGATCCGTGCTTGTCCTGAGACATGATCTCAAAGTGTTGGACTTTCAAGGTCCCAGAGTCACCATCCACTCATTCACTTTGTAGTCAGACTCACCTAGGGATTCCCACATAAACCTTTGGCACAGGTCTTCAGGAGGACTTGCTATCCATTTCTCCAGATCAAGGCATTATTTAACCTTTCACCTAAAGTTACAAAGCATGCAAGACTAAAGCACAAAACCACCAAATAGATCTACAGATCTCTCCCTTAAATTTTCTTGCCACACTGTGGCTGGGCTGACATTCCTCATCTCTAGGAAAAAAGTCACAACCAAAGAACCAAAGCAAATAACCCTAACCAACCAACCACCTAACCAAAACCATTTTTTGCCGCTTGTAACATTATCGCTCTTTTTACAGGTCATACCAGCAAGTTAGCTTTTTCAGTGATGCTTGGGCAGCTCTTACAGAAACTCTAAAAGTTTCTATTCTGCACTCTTTCCTCTAGAAGGGTGAAGTGTTTTAGTCAACACGATGCCAGCTGTTTTTATCTTAATTCTTCTGAAACTGTGCACTTGAGGCTGGCTTGGACATTATTGTGTTAGTACTCATTGTTGCTTCTCTAGCAGTCTCTTTACAGCTTCCTCTGATTTAATTCTATCTGTCCTGAAGGTTATACATAAGCTTGGCAGTCCCTGGTTTGGAAATTAACAGAAAATCTGACTGCTTTGTGAAGTTCGTAAGGAAAAGAATGCAGACGTTTTGCTCAATCATCCCTACAGCCACCCAGAGCCACAGGAAAATGCAGAGAACCCCTCTCACCAGCCACTCACTTCACCCCAGGATACATTGACAAGGCAAAACCTCTGTTATGCTCATGTTGTAAAGAACATTTTGGCTGCAAAACAGATCACTCAGTCAGGTGTTTCGACAGAAAAATTAGAACAGTTACTATGTTTATGTTCATTTTCCTCTGCAAATGTATGTTAGTCTGCATGCTGTTTTTAATGATTAAATTCTACCTGCTTGCCTCCCTTTTCCAACAACATATATCAAGACCACAGCTTTTGGGGCATCAATCACAACCACTCATTTAAATACAGAAGCAATCTACTATATGATAGATGATAAAATCTAATAATCTACTTCTGATGTTTTGAAACATAATTGTAGCTAATATTTTTTTTTCAGCAGAAAGCTTAATACCTAAAGTATCAGCACAAAGAATAACATTCAGCTTCTTGGCTCCATTTTTCCAGGAGACTCATTGATCTTTCAGAATAGCAGCAAACTGGATGAACAAGTGCTTGTTTATAATTTCCATCTCTTGAGGAAAAAATACCCACTTCCTCTTTGGTCAAAGTCATTAAGAGACTTGGCAATAAACACAGTACTCTGGGACCTATATCCCTGTCTTTAGAAACTAAGTAATTATTTCTGGCTTCCTTTTGGACCCACTCCACATTTTTGTAACGTACAGCTTGATTCATTTGTTATCAGCTAAAAACAATTCCCTCCCAGCCACAGAAAGCACAACACAAATGCCTTACTCTTCCCTCTTCAAAACCCTGGTGTATATGGTGCATTGACAGTATATCAAGGCTGGGCTTGCGGTACATGGTGGCTGCCAAAAAAAAAGAATAATCAAAAAAGACAGATGCATTTTTGGCCTCCATCCAGAAGCTAAAAAATGTTACAGAAAGTACGGGAACCATTTTGCAGCCTAAAATTGCTGATAAACTTCAGCCTTGGCCCAACATATCTGCATTGACAGAAAAGATCCTTCGAAAGGGAGTCTCTTCTTGCACACTTTTATGTCATGGTTTAACATCTGAATGGATTTTCACTATATGTCTTCCCATTTATTAAATTTTTGCTCAAAATGCATAGCATTAGGAGGAAAGGGAAGAAAATTTTTTAACAGTACGCTTTTCTTCTTACCCTATTATTGGGTTTTATTGACACCAATATAAAAATAAAGACCTCATCCTTGATCTATAAAGTAAAAGCAAAGTTCACACTTGTTTTATCTTAAGAAGATCCACTGTGTATGAAGGGCTATGTTGGGTTTTCATTGTTTATCTCCTATCTGCGGTTATTTACTGAACATGCTATTACTCCTTTTGATTCTAACTTGTGGAAACAGGTAGTGATTTTGGTTTCCTTTATAAGCAAAAATTGAGACTGAGTCATGGTTTATTTTCTAACAGAACCTGAAGACACAAACAAGAAGAAGATATGTCTTTTCTGTCCTCAAACTTTCTCCAAAGCAGTGTTCTTCCTAAAATGTTTCTGTTCTTTGTTTTATTCCCTACTAATTATTTCATCTGTTCATAGTTTGCAGGTTTTTTTTACTTTTCCTTCCTCTTCTCCATATGTTTCTGAGTATTTTCTGCAGGGATATCTGCTGATAGCCACATGTCCCTTGCTACCACATTCACAAAGCTCAGCTTCTGACCGGCATAGCGACCTGTGTTCGAGTATAGCTCCTGCTGTTTCAACTATAAAAAGTGCGCATGCCATCAAAGCAGGACTGTCATTGGGTCCACCAGCTGCAGTGAAGTTTCACAGTCTCAGTAATTAAAATACCTTCTCTCCCAGTTCTGCCCATCTTCCTGCTGAAGTACAAAAGCGTCACATTCTGTATGGCCCCCAAAAAAGGAAAAGACATAATGACACATAATGCACAAATGCACCTATGTAGAGGCCAAACCCCAAAGGAGCATTCATGCATGGAAATGCTGCCACACCTAGCCCACTTTCCTGAACAAAACTTCTGTTGTTGACCCAGGGGCTCCAAGCAAGACAGAAACAGGGCACCTATGTAGAAGGTTTCAGGAGGGTGGGACTCCCTATTCCTTGTTTCCCATGCTGGAGCTGCATCTGGCCACGGAGAGAGGCAGCCTAGCTGTGAAGGCCAGTGATGAGACTCCTTCAGGAAAAGGGGAGTCCTGGGCTTTGGTTCTTGTTGGTGGAAGTGTTACACTTATTATCCAGTTATTCAAAGACTAGGTGACGGTGTTGACAGTGTGGTAGCAACCTAGTAGGACACCTCATTTGGCCAGTGATGATCAATGCTATGCCTTGTGTCTTTGAAATGTCTGGAAACAGCACAGCCCCAAGGATGCTCTTAAAACCTTCATATTCTCCACCATGTTTGCTACAAATTCCAGGGCCTGTCCAAACATCGTCAGCATCCTTCAACAGACCAAAATGCATCTGACCAAAGGTAGCTGCATGCCTACATACCTTCATTTACTGACAGTCCCATCTGGATGTCTTCACTTGCATCTGGTATCTCAGAAAAGCAAAATTCTCTACAGATCAACAACTCTTCCAGGTTATGCCTCTTCTTTTTCTTATTTCAGATTAATTTCTGGTTCCTATTAAAGTCTTGTCCCAGACTGGGTAAGTCAGATACTTTTCTCAGGTTAAATTCTCCTGGATCGTTTCAGCTGACAGTTTGAATCTTCCTCTTCATTTTCATTGTTGTTTATCTGCACCATAAAGTTGAGTTGAGCTGAAAAGATCTTACAGAGGAATCAAAGGAATTCTCTCTGTGTTAACAAACTTTCCTTTCAATTAAGTGTGGGGAACTGGCCCACTTTTGCTGGGACACCGTGCTCACAGGCAAGAGTTCATGAGAAACTGATAAAATTTTCTGTTGGACAGTCTTAACTAATGTATTGGCTGGCCCAATTTCCTGTAAATACAGGTGCACCGGTGGTGGTTTTTCATTCTCTGATCTTTTCTCTCTACTTTCCAGCTCTGGAAGTCCTTGCTACAGCAAGCAGGCACCAATCTACGTTGTTAAAAAGATGTGAGAGCTTTGCCCTCCCTGTGTAAGCTCAGCACATATGGAATTATCCTAAAGGGTGGGCCAAAGTTATGACACAAAGAATAGACATTTCCACCACGTATTTGCAATCTAAGACAATTAGAGGGGGAGCAAACAGGGACATTGCTCCCTTTCACCCAGCTGGACCTGAGGCTTTTCTATGACAGTACTTGACTCCTCAAGCCACAATGGTTTTCTTTCTGTTTGTACTAAAAAATTAATAATTGTGAAGATCACTCCAGAATAATAACAACAAAGTTTAGTTTGGGAATGGAAAATGCAATCATTTTCTATCTCCTGGAGATCTGCCAATGTATGCTATGATCCTTGTGTAAGTGAGAGGAGAGTGTCTGCTTCTTGAAGGGCATCTGCTCAATGACCTTCTTTAATGAAGAAAAGGGATAATAAGAAAAGGATGAAGCTGTAATACATACAGGGACACAAACTTGACTGACAAATGGTAAGGGAGGCAATGATGGGAACCAAACCTGGTCAGCCATGCTAATTGATGAGGGCAAGTGAGAGTGTGGAAAGGTTTATTCCAGCAAGGTTTTCTGATCAGGACCTTATCAATAGGGAAACCAAGGGGAAAAGGTGGGAACCAGAAACAAATAGACAGACATGGATCTGGCAAAGCAATGACAAAACCCATCCACACTGATGGTCTATCAAGAAAATACTGGCACCAGTTCCAGGAGGATCCACCTTGACTTTGCAATGGCTACGACTGTAAGCCAGGGGAGACCTGGACCAGGATGAGTGAGGGAAGGGGGAGAGCTGTACAAACCCTTGAGAGACACAGAGGGGAAGCGGTGCAGGAAGGAACAAAGAGGGGAGAAGGCAAAAAAAGGTATAAAGGGAGCCAATTGGACATAAAACGGGTCTGGTCAGTGTGTTTGTTTGGCTGCACCCTGTGCATGATCACCAGAGTCTGTCCATTGCAGGGATGAGAGACGTGAGTGTGGGGCTCTGGGCCAGTGGCTGGAGGAGGGATGTGGGTCACAGCTGGGGTGCCTGGTGTTGGCTGCTGGGAGTGTATCTCCCCCAAACCAGGTGTGGATTGTACATGTGTGCTCTTCAGCAAACTTTAAGCAGGACCAGCAGGCGAGTAAGGGGGCCTCAGATCTGGGGTATCAGGTGGGGAGGTGGTCAGTGCTGCTATGCCTGGGGGGACTTGCGAACTTGGGGTGTCTGTGGGATGAGTGTGTCAGTGCATGGGTGTTTGCAGTGAGCCTCAAGCTGGACCAACCAGTGAGTGGGAGACCTGTGGGGTGGGTAGGGTGGGCTGGGATGTGAACAGAGATGCTGGGTGGGCAGAGGTGTCATAGAATCATTTTGTTTGGAAGAGGTCTTTAAGATCATCAAGCCCAACCATTATCCTAGCACTGCCAAGTCACCACTAAACCATGTCTCTAAACACCACATCTATATGTCTTCTATATACTTCCAGATATGATGACTCCACCACTTCCCTGGGCAATCTGCTCCAGTGCGTTACAACCCTTGAAGTAAATATATTTTTCCAACGTCAAACCTCCCCTGGTGCAACTTGAGGCTATTTTCTCTTGCCCTATCACTTGTTACCTGGGAGAAGAGACTGACCTCCACCTCACTACAAGGTCCTTTCAGGTAGTTGTAGAGAGCAAGGATGTCTCCCCTGAGCCTCCTTTTCTCCGGGTTAAACACCACCAGTTCCCTCAGCTGCTCCTTATAAGACATGTTCTCCAGACACCTCACCAGCTTAATTGCCCTTCTTTGGACACGCTCCAGCACCTCAATGTCCTTCTTGTAGATAGGGGCCCAAAGCTGGACACACTATTCAAGGTGCAGGTCGTGCTGGTGCTCAGGTGATTCATGAATATTCATGTGCTTATGAACCCAGAAAGTGTGATGTGTCTGCCAGCCCAAGAATGGGGAACTTGGCTGTCTGTATTTTATGAGAGCTTTACATGCGGGTGCTGTTAGAAGCCATGCCTTATCTGAAGGAAGCAGCCACTCTCTTTATATCCCTTAAGACCTTGCTTCCCTTCCAGGCAGCAGAAGGAACTAGTGATTTGTGCATGTGGCTTGCAATTTTTCCATGTTCATCTTCTCTTTCTATTTAGTGGATGGTTATAGAGTGAGTAGATGATCCTAATTAGGATAATCAGGCCAAGAATGATTGCATTACTACAACACGTTTTGCATGCTTGTGGACCTGCACATCTTTACAGATGCACATACCCATATACTGAATACTCCTACTGAAACAACAAGCTCAAAGGTGTTTTTCTTATCTAAGATATCTGAAAGTTATTTTTTTTCCTGGTTGACTTCCATAAAAATAAATGCCCTGGATAAGAACAAAGAGTGGTACATGGTTTTTTTTACATGATTTTGGGTTGTTTTGCCTCACACACATTCACTGTGTAGGTTCAAAGTCTTGCCCGAATGACAGCATCCTCTTTCTCTTTAGGAACCTCGTGGCTAGGAAAACAAATTGTGAAATAGTCCACGTGTATGGTCCGCTGCTCTCCAACATGGCTTTCAAGACTGTTGTTCTATCTATAGAAGTTTGTTCTACCAAATAAAATGCACTGGAACGCATGTCGATGGCTGCAAAGTGACATCTTTGGCTTTATATGGCTCTTCTCCCAATAACAGAAAACCAAAATGTGTCATGCTGGTTTTTAGGCAAAATATAATTAACTGTAGAAAAGTTTATTTTAAGTAAGAACTCGGGAAAACAGAATCACACAAACTACTAATTGTTCGGTTATCTGCCTGTTCATTGCATATCATGTTTTACTTACGTTCTACAGTATCCTATGTAAGTTTGTAACACATGAGTCTCCTGTACTATTAAAGTGAATTAATTTTTGTCTTACAAAATCTAAAACATTCTTGACATTTTTCTTTCTAACAACTGATTCCTTAGACTGAAGTTGCTACAGTGGATGTATGCATTAATTTATTAATCTTACTAGGGTCAGAATTGTGCCAGATCTTTGAACTACCTAGTCTGTGTGTAGCTTTCCTGGAAATTTTGTTTTGATATGCTTACAAATGAAACTCAGGGTCAGTAGAAATCAGAGGGATTCCTTATGAAATCAAGTGGTTTGGGTTTTTTTCTCCTTTCATCAGGTTTTATTCTCCTCTTGGCAGTACTATTCCAAAGGATTGTCAGAAGATTTTTTCTCTTACGGGAGTGTGGTCGGATTCTTGTCCTACAAAACCTTAAAAAAAGGTTGAGAGAATATCAATAATATACATTACAAGAAAAATACGCTCTAAAATATCTTCTCAGCAGCTAATATTTATATGCATTCTTCAGTTCACTAGTAACCTAGATAGATTATTAGAGTACTTTCAACTGCTATATGAAGTAGGCCTGTTAAGTAATTTCTTTCTTAAATGATCACATCCTTTATTAAAATTAACCACATTTTAATTCCCATTAATCTTACCAGGAAATGGTTCCAAGCCTAACCTTCTGAAAATCAGAAACATTCTTCTGATTTCAGTATTAATTCAGCTAGAAACATTTTCTACTTTGTGATTTTGTGTGAACTGTTGCTTTAAAAACCTGAGACTGCTTAAACTGTGAGCACATTTACAGAGAGGAGATGTTCCCCTTTCAGGCTGTTCTTTTACCAGTCTAGACAAGACAAGCATTTTTAGCCTCTTCTCAGAAAAGAGGATACCCAATTTCAGCTGTTGATCAGAATAGCTCCTTTCAGTACCTGTTCCTGACTGTATTTCTCCTCTTGGGACAAAGGTGAGCACTCCAGTGCAATGCTGCAGAAGGCATCTATCTGCTTCCTCAAATGCCAGAACTGGTATTTCCCCCCAGTTCAGCACACTTACAATTGATTAGCCTGATAACTGATTAAAAAAAATAATCTGATGCCATTGTCCAGTTTTGTTAACTAGCACACAGCTCAATAACAGCAAGTTGCCTAACAATAAATTGTTGTATAAAGACCAAGCTTTTGTTCTGACTTCAGCTCATGTGCCAGTTTCCTGACCTGCCACTAATTTATCAAATGTGCTGTAGTTCTTTTTAAACAACAGAAGCATAAAACCAACAAATTACATCTAACAAAGGGTTAAAGTAACAAAAGATTCTTGGTAAATTTGGCAACATGGGTGCAAATGTAAAAGATGTTTAAAAAATTAATTGAAAATTAGTCTCTGCTATCTGAGATTTCTCGGAGACATCTCTCAGTAACACATGTCCATGGACAAGCCCAACAGTATCCTAGCTCGGGAATACTCTTTTACCCTGTGGGATCCTGAACTGTGCCCCACTCCATCTCAACTCTATCTATGGGTAACAGCATAATATTGTGTACAAACAAGTAGCTAGAAATCCTCAGCTTCCTCTTCCTGTTGCTAATCAACTCTGAGAGAACTATTGCAATGGCTGTTTAAGTTTCTCCAGATGTTTGTGGAAAAAAAACAAGTCTGGCTCCTATCAGTACACACACTGGCTTTTTATATGTTGATCTTTCTATTTGACTACACCTTCTTTCACTGGTAATCATTTCAATCAGCAGCTTCTTTGGCCTCCCCCCTTTGCTGATAATAGAACTTGCTTCAGGAAACAAGTATTTGCATAACAAAATTTTCTGTGAGGAGCAGAATTAATGAAGCCTGGTTTCCTGTGGATTTATGTTGCTGATTTCCAAGCCCTACTCACACATCCTGTCCCCCACAATACCTTCATTAGGCAAAACCAGCACTTTAGATGGCCAATATGAGTTATAAACCTACTGCTTGTCTCAGCAGTCCACGTGCTTTGCACGACCAGTCCTGTATCATGTTCTTGTGGTTGTTGCCAAAAAGAATTTATTGCATACCTTTCTCTCACTGCAAAGTGTTTCTTAGATTAAAGTGAAAATAAAAGGGCCTTTGATGAAGTAAGAATAGCAGTATAATGCCCTTCTTAAATATATTAGCACAGAGGCGCTACCATTGTCATTGATGGGCTAGACCTTGGACAGTGGCAAGTCCATCTTGGAGCCAGCTGGCATTGGTTCCATTGGATAGGGGATGCTTCTAGCAGCTTCTCACAGAAGCCACCTCTGTAGCCCCACCTCCCACTACCAAAACTTTGCCATGCAAACCCAACACACTTCTTAACCAAAAGAGTATATTAGTCTCATTTCTGTAACAGTGCTATTCTTGCCAAGCAAGGGGGTTAGCTTTTCACTCAGATCTGTATCTGGGGATGGGACCAGCAACTACACTAATGCACAGTATGGTTTGCGCTATAACTTCATGTATAAAGCACAAAAGTAGGAGAAAGAAATAAACAAACAACCCAGCTCCCAAATGCAGTGACAGTCTCTAACCTTCTCTTAAGGGTCTCAGAATGTTTAAATACATTTAAGACAGTGAGAAGCTCCTAGTTTTGATTCTTCTACCTCATTCAGAACTCCCACTAAACTTAGGCCCTCTCCTTTTACTGATGAAGTTTAATGACTCTCCAAATCATCAGGGTACCTCTCCCAGCCTGAGAAGACCAGCTGCCATGCAGAAGCCACTGTCCATTAGGCTAGTTTTGCCCCAGGGTGCATATGAGATCACACATGCATCAGACAAACACGAGTGAGAGAGCACGAGAGGTTATCTGCCAATGCAGCAGCCAAAGTAGAGCAGTTGTCACCTTGAAAACACTGCAGCTTTTCAGACACTTGCTCATTGGCTCACAACCTTGTCTTCTTAATCTATCCTTGCTACCTTTCTCTCTTTGTTTTCTTTTACCTTATGATTCAGGAAGGTACCTTCCTCAGCCTCAAATAAATCTGTTGTCTTTGATTTGGTGCTTTACTTCTAAGTAGTGCTCATTGCTGCTGCAATGGTCATTGGAGAGATGACCACCTTAGTCAGCTGCCGCTAGACAAGTAACAGCATTTGGTGGCACCACAGTTTCCATGCTGCGTTATTTATCTACTTCCTTGAGGATTCGCTGCAGGGGTAATTACGGGCTCGGCAGTATGGGCATTTAAAAGAGCTTAAATCCTAGGATATAGATAATTTCCTGGGTAGTGGGATGCTTTCTTTTTCTTCTGGAACGAGTAATAGAAGTTTCTGGTGAGAGCACAGTTTAGACTGCTTCAGGTGTTGTTGCTACAGTTCTCTGGCTCGTGGAACTGTGAATTTGGAAAGGATGGGTAGCCAAGGAGCATCAAAATGGGCAGAAATCTGAAATGACTGCTAAAGAGTTAGGAATTACACTCCTGGAAAATCAAAATGTATGTTTTTACCATAAGTCTGTATAAGAGGATCACTGAACTTCCTGACAGATTCATGTGATGTATAGAAGCTAAACGATCACTAAGGAATCATTTTTAAAAATTTATTTTTAGGGATGTGTGTGTATCCAATTATTTGTACTTTTTGAGACTGAACACAGCTAGTACTTTTAATCACTGGGGGAAAGCTCTGGTTAGAGAGAACTTCTTTGTGTCTGTGATCTCTCCTTGTGATAGCATTTAAAGAAAAGGTGGTGCTACCTTCGAAACACATCTTTCCTAAGAGCCTCATGCGGGCCCCAAACTTATTCCCACACTGAAACTGTATCTACCTCGGTTTTTCAAAGAACTTCGGGCAGTATTTCAGAGCCAAAACCCTGAAGGTCCAGAACCTAGCCTAGTTTGTGAGAAAGCATGTAACTGTAATGACTGTCATGATGAATTGGAGGAGTAGGCATTTCACACTAAGTCAGGTGAAGATCCTCTACCTACTTCTGCAAAGACAGCAAAATCTCAAGGAGCGCTACTGCACATGCACATGAAGGCACAGTAACTCTGTAACACAATTAAGTGATAGCTAAAAAACAAACAAGCAAACAAACAAGCAAGCACAAGGCTGTGAAAACCTGTCCCATGATGTGAGATGTTGTTTATCTTGTCAAGATGTTTCTCACAGAGAGGCATGTGACCACCGCTCGGGCTGAGCATGGAAAGGAGTAGAAAGGAGTGCAAAGAAGGAAGTTACAAGATGCTTTACATGATAATGGCCATTTTTTGTTTGTTTTTCTTTTCCGATGTGTAACAATTCAAGACAAGGAAATATTTTAGCAAGTTTGTAATGTTTCCCTGTAGTGGACTCCACTGGCCAGAGTGAGCACGGTCCCTGCCAGGAGCCATGTACAGGGATTCTGGTGGTGCAGGCAGAAGGTGTGCCAAGACAGCTCTCATAACCAGTTACATTTCCTTAATTTCTCTGTAGAGAGCTGACTTAATTTTTATTCATTGTATTCAACTTTCATAATGTTCTGTCAAGTCTACGCAGTATTATCATAAAAACAACCAACGTTATTAAGCTCTGTTGATGTAATCCCTACCCATAGGCACATTGTCAGCCCTTGAGATGACTGTCACAATGCCTAACTTCTATCCAGGACTGATGATTCCTTGTTCTCACTTACTTTTGTGTAAAATACCATTTTAATGTGTTAGAAAATACCATGTAAGCCACCATTCAGGAAGTTAAACTCCGCATGCCAGCAAGTGGACAACATTTCAAAGAAGACAGTTAAGCACTGGTTGTCAAGCTCATTAATGCACTTGCATTAAGCTCACAGTTGTGTGAGCATAGTGTTGCTAAATAACAGCAGCGAAGTTTCACAATGCATTTTCTTCTGCCTTAGTGCTTCTAGGAGGAGATGCCGGCTCACTAACTCATGCTGACTCTACATCCCACAGCACTGTCTCGTCAACTGTGGGGACACCATCATTTCTACACCAGTGAGGCCTTTTCTTCAGCAGTGGTGCTGGCTCGCAATTTCCCTTCTCCTCACTACTCATTCCCTCCTGTGCAGCAGATCGTGCTGTCTGCTCAGTTTTGCAAATGCAGATCGCAGGTGGCCAGAAAAGCAATTTCTCCACGCCTTTCTCCAGGAAGTGCGCCTAAGTTTGCAATAGGAAATAATGGTAAGGGAGCAGCTGAAGTAACCTTTTCCAAGAGAGGTGTGAGAAGGGAGAAGCACAATAACTCTGGTCAGCAGCTCTGTTTCCTCCTTTCTGTCTCTTTGAAAGCCTGGGAAGAAGCGTGGCTGTCAAGGATCCCTCAAGCTGCCTCCACTTTACATCTTAGAAAAAGTTACTTGCACAGTCTCTGAGAAGCGCTTAAAAAGCTGCTACATCCACCTTACAGCTGGGGAGATGTGTCGCAGAAGGGGTTTATTCTGCGTCCTTCTCACCTGGCCAAGGGAGGCCTTGAGGACAAATGGTGAGGTGCAGAATTACCTGGCATTGGGACACTGGGCGGGAGACACAGAAACAGGTGGGTGAAAAAAGCTGCCATCTCCATGTTGCTTGGCAGCACTTCATTAAATGCCTTTAGGTGCATATAAATCTAGGTTATTTGCAAGACAGAATACAATTTCTCAGCATAAATTAGGATTCCTCCACGTGCACAAATTCGAAATATTGCGTCTGAGAAACGCCACATGACGAACGCTTCGTGTTTGTGAAGAAAGGCCGCAGAGGTCCCAACACAACAAGGAGGAGGAGGATGGCGCTTCCCCAGCGGCCGGGGCTGGCAGGTATGACGCAGCACGGCCACTGAAAACGCAACATTAACAAGGCCAGGGCACCGCGGGGGCTAGCAGCCCCGTCCTCGCAGTGCAACGGCCGCCGCCAGGCTGCCGCCACCCCGGCTCCGCGGTCGCCGCTTCCTCCCTCGCCCTGGCGGCGC
>VZZY01017947.1:235607-251660 GCA_013400335.1 Eurystomus gularis
CGCCGCTGGTGCCGCGCCCTGTTCGGCGTCGTCCGCGACCGACCCCGCGTCCCTGCCGGAGGGGAAGTGCGAGGCCCGCCTTGGCACCTGGAGAGGGAGCAGCCGGGCGGCGGGGGGAGAACCGAGCCCCGCTTTGTTCAGCTTCACCCCGGCCGCGGTGCCCCGCTACTGGCTGAGGCCTTGCCGTGGAGGTGGTCTCCTGGCCCGGGACTCGGCTCTGGTGGCGCAGCACCGTCAGCGCGTTTGGAGACCCCGCTGCAGGCGTCAGCCCCGGCGGCATGGCGCCCACGGTGGGTGGTTGAGGGCGAGGTGGTAGGTGCCAGCCGTGGTTGCAGGTGCTTGTGCGTTTTGTCGGGTAAAGCGAGAGCTGGGTGTGCGGCGGACAGGGCTGCTTTGTCAGTGTGCGTGTCCAAAAGAGAGGAGAAACTGGGAATTTATATCCGGTGGTGGGGGGTGCAAGACTGGGGAGCCCAAACAGGGCACCAGGAGCGTGGCCTTGGCCACAGGTGCTGGGGCACCTTTCGGCCGAGCACCGGTGGGGAGGAGAGCTGGCCTGCCGCCACACGACAGTTTTGTGTCTGTTTGGGCTGAGTCGTTGCAAGTAAATTATGAAAGAAATATTCTCTCTGGTTTATGAGTTTCGCTTCAAACTGGAACAGCTCTTTAAGAACAGAGATTGTTGTCTTAATAGTTCAGACCAAAAGAGAACATGCATGTAGTTTTTAATGATATTAAGAACTGTATATAGGGTGTTGCATGTTATGAAGGGGCTTGAAATAGGAGGTGTGTCCACGCGTGACATAAATGCAGCAGTACTCTCCTGAGCTTTACCCACAAAGTAAGGTCCATTGACCTAAAGTGCTGCTCACCGTTGGTTGCAGAAACACTGATAATGCACCCAGGCTCCTTGGATTCTGTGAATGCGTAATAACTTTCCGTGGGACTTCATGAAGTTTAGATCCATGGCTAGGCGGAGTTACTGAACTTTGCTGTCCCTGGGGATGGGCCACGCTGTATAGGACTTTGGGAGACTGCTTAGGTTTACCTGATATGGACTAGGAGCAGTAAAAATGGTAATCTTCCAGCTGACTTGTCTCTTCATCATTTATATCTTGGGTATCCAGTTTGTTTAACTTGATGGTTAATTGTTAACCAGTAAACCTTGCAGGGAAGTTTCATTTTTTTTCTCCACATTTTAGCAGTAAGGAGAATTGATATGTTAAATACTGTCTTTCAGGGTCTGACCTCACCTCTTTTAAGGGCATGCTTTTATTGCTAATAGAATATGCTACTTTTACATTGCATTAAGCAATGTTAAGGTAAAAATACAGTATCACTAGATCACTTGTAAAACAAACCTGCCATAATCCAGACTGGTCCAGCACAGCAGTTAACTTTGGTGTAAGGCTACAGAACGCTGCTGTGGTATAGTTGAGGTGGCAAGCTGCCCAGAAGCTAAAAGCTGATTTTTTTTGTGTGTGAGAGAAGCAAACCCTTAGATGAAAGGAGCAGAATATACTTCTGAGTTAGGTTTTCAAAAGACAAGCAGAGTTTTCCTGGTGACTTGTACACAGGTTTGCCACAGCCTCTGTAACTTATTTAAGCAAAATCTGAGGTTTTTAGTGAACAAAATCACGACGAAGGGAATTCTTAATAGATGTTGCTATGTATTAGCTGAATGAATATGCTGGTTATATCTGTAATGACCAACTAATACCATGTCCTTACTTCATTATTATGTTGATGCAAGCAGACGTGCTGGCTTACCTTGGAAGGATGAAAGTAGAAGGGGAATTCTGAAACATGTTTATTATGCTTTTCTTTGCAATGACACAGTGATCTTTCTTTTTTTAAAATCTCAAGTCTTAGTAGGGCTTTCAGTGTGCCAGTAGTGTAATACATATCTCAAGGCTGAGTGTGTAATGAGGAAATACCCAGTCATCTTCACCTTCTGCTGTAGGATGACATTTTCCTTGGAAAAGCCAGACAACCTAACAGCAGTTGTCTGAATAGCTGATCACCTCTTTCTTACAGCTGCATGCTTAACACGCCTGCATAGATAGGGCAGTGACTCATCAGTGGAGCTGGGCAACTGTTGATGGGAACTCAGTCTGCATTTAAGTATCCTGGAAGAGGACGTCTCTTGTCAAGATGATAGGAGTAGAAGAAGATTTTGAGACTGATAGCAGTTTGGGTGCTTCTTGCAGGTTGAAAGCCTGATTTCCAAGAAGATGTGTGTGCTTCATTTTTGCCACAGACTTCCTTCTAGAGGTGATGATCTTGCTGGTCTTGATTCCTTTATGGTTCAGATTATTGGCAGTCTTAGCAGTTGCCTGTGTAGCTGCAAAGTAAAACCAGGTTAGATTATAAAGTACTGTATTTAAATAGCATCTATTATAATTTCTCAGCAATTAAAAAAAAAAGGGAAGAGTAGTCGTAAAATAGATAAAACAATATTTAGCTTCTGCTGTTATAGCACTTTTTAAAATGTCTGTCTTGCGCAACTTACTGTGGGTTTTTTTATGATGATGACCTAGGTCTGCCTGTCCTCTCAGTACAGTGTACCACCTTGCATAGATTTTTACCACAAACTACAATTTTAAAAGCTCCATGGAACACTGTCAAACCTCTGAGCCCTGAGAAAATAAAAAAACTGTTGTAAATAGAAGCGGTAAAAATGTACTAAATACTGTGTATAGTATTTACTCCTGATTCCTGTGAAATCATTTAAGTTCCATTTCACTAAATATATAAAAAAGTGAATAGCTTTAAATTTTACCCCTGATCATTGCACTTTCTTCATTTGTAAATTGAATGTGGCTTCCTTTTTTAATTTAAGATCTTCTGAGAACTTCTGGTAGAACCTTCTGCATAGAATTGCTGCTACATGCACTAATTTAAGCTTGTTTTTAAGAGCTTTAAGGAAGTACCATCGAGGTATAGGAGTGGCATTACAAGAAAAGTGTGTGCCCTGGGTTTCTTTGGGAGAGATGAATGAAAGTGGGTGAACCGGCAAGCATATGCAGACCTTTCCGCATATGCTGTGTGGCTACAGTCACTTAGAAGGCTGGGCAGGCAGCAGGAACAAAATTCTTCAACACCTTGCTGCTAGGTGTTTGCGGGCCTATCAAGCTTCCCACCAAAGCCATCCTACGGTCTCCTGTCCACAGTCCAATAAGAGCAGGAACTGGGCCGTTTCTCTCTAGTGCCTGGCCTGTCAGAAGCACACAGTAGCAATGGATGCATGCTAATCCAGCTGTGCTGCCCCAGGGGGGAGCGTGTCAGGGGACAGAGCCTGCTCTGTGACAGTCATGTCCCATTTCTCTCTATGGCACCTGCTTGGTGCTCTTGCAGCCAGTGCTGAGCTCTGACCTCTGCCTGCTGAAGTTCTGTCCTGCAGTTCTGGGTGTGCTCCCACCTCTCTCCCAGGTGGCTCAGCTCTGCTTGAATACATGCCAATTTTGTTTGGTTCAGAATAGATTGAAGTGAGGCACTGAATGATCAAAGAGGTCCGTTCCATATGGAAATACAGAAATGTTATATGCTATTTTTCACACTTAGTACAGGCTTGCTACTCTAATCCACTTTCCAGGGTGTAGGCTGACTGTGCGTCACCTTTTGGGTTTTTTTCCATTGAGTGTTGCTGCAAAGTCCTGCAGAAGCATTCTTGGCTGCAAATTTATCTGATCCTGTTTCCATTGTCTTTCAGTAGTGGTAAAAGCTAAGGAGAATCACTTTTTTACATTTGTGAAGTCACCAAAGCTGCTACCCTTTCTGAGTGCAGTTGAAGTGGATATATGAGCTCGGATGGAATACTGGGCTGGCGTGAGGAAGGTGCATCGTGTTCCCAGTCAGGGTCCCAGAAGGGACAGATTTGTTAGTATTGGTTCTGGCTGTCTTTAAGAGACTAAATGAGGAGTTACCCACTTATCCTGAATCTAAAACAAAGTTCACACTGTTGTCCCTCTTGACCTACTGAAATGGCTTAAAACTCTTTTCCTGTGATGTATCACTTGGGGATTATAACAATTTGTTTGTTTTTAGTGAAAATCCAAAAAAGGAGCAGATTTTCAGAAGATGTTTTTACTTGTTTTTTTCACAGTTTGTCATTTTAAGCTATCAGTTTGTACTTTCAATCTGTATTTCAGTGCCTAAATGGTGTTTAATAGGCATGTGCAACTTGAATTCCGTGGCTCTTTAAGTTGCTGTTGTCTCAGATAGTTGTATCTGTGTTGCTGATTCATCGGGCCCTGCTCTGTTATATGTGTTATTGCACTTCCAGTTAAATTCCGCTTCCGTGAGCAGTGGTGACAGATGCCTCTGTGTGTACAGTAAAGCCTCATAGCCTCTGCCAGAATGAGGGAAGGAACTTTGGTGTTACACAAGATACAAACATCAGTTTAAAGGCGGTCTCATTTTTGTGCCTCTGAAATGTGCTGTTCTCCAGTTCATTGATTTATTTTTTGCTGTAAGGTTTGCTGAGGCTTAGTCAACAGGTGGGACATCTACATATATTTTAAATTAAATTCTTCTGTATATGCTTTAAAAATAAATTTTTGACTATATGGCTGCTTCAAACTTTTTATTTCCCCAGTACTTTCGATGGTAGTATTGTTCAAGAGCATTTATATAGTGAACGAGATAGTCTAGTTTCAAGCTAGTATAGAAATCTTTCTCAGTTTGCATGTGTCTGACCCTGCTGAGATTTGTGAAAGATGTGCTTTGTGGTGTTTCTGGCTTTGGGAAGTGAATGTACAGAGCAAGACAAGTTAGACTTGCCTTGTGGATACAAGCAAGCATTTTCTGTTTTGGTGGTTGCTTTTGAAGCAGAACTATATCATATATTGTATGCAACTAGTGGGTTAGTTCTATGAGTTACCTCCCCTAGTCTTAGAAGATGCAACTAGGTACACTTGTTCCTGTTACTTGGAAAAAAAACAAAACAACCAACCAACCAAACAGAACCCCCTTATTTCTTAGCAGCCTGAAACCAAGCAGCAGGTATTTGCAGTAAAACAAGTCTTTTGGTGGCGTTTGGTTTTTAATTTCCTCCCACATGTATTTCCTTCCCGTCAGTTACACAAGTTTGCTGAAGAAGTGAATGTCTCCAAAGTGTAAATACATTAGTTAAGATTGCATGTTAAGAAGATATTTATTCATATATATATATATATACACGCACATGTATACACACAACTACTGAGCTCTTTGCCATCAATAGACAGCAATAGTTAGTCTGGATTGTTTGTGTATGAACAAATATATTCATGTCTCACTCAGTTGTATGTTGGTTATAAACTGATGCAGGCATGAGTAAACTCTGGTTGCCTTTCCGTGTCCGTTCTCTATTAAATGCTCAACTTCTAGGTCACCCTATGATCATACTTGTTTGCTTTTACCCCTCCCTTACTCCTGCCTTTGCTTTCCAACATTCCAGTTCTTTATCCTCAAAATCTAGGCATGATTAGTTTCCTTTAGTACTCTTGAGGAAAAAAAAAAGTAAATCTGACTGGCCTGCCTTTGTCTTCTATTCCTTTGTTCTCTGGATATAGAGCTGCTATCTGAAGTTCCTCTTAGATTGTTCTAAAATGCCAATACAAAATTCAGTTTCTGATTTCTCTGAAAAAAATGTTCTTGCTCATGTCTCTATTGCCTTTCTGTCAACTGGTATTGCTGTCATACAGGGCAAGGTGAACAGAGCTAACTGTGGATGGAAATCACTGTGTTTGAACTAGAGACAAACTAGAACTTGTTGAGTGTCCTGTATCGTGCACTGTGACATGATTTGGTTATCAATTTTCTTGTCGTGTTTTCCCTACTTAATTTCTCACTGTTTGAATCTGCACCTTGAAGGTTGCTACGTTTATTTTAAGTTAGAAGGAGTTTTTTGTTTAAATACTACCATTGTGGCACTAGCCATGATCTTCCTCCAGCTGTGCCTGTTGAAAACATGGGACGGGGTGTAACATGTTTTAAAAATTAGTGCTTCATTATGGGTTAAGTAAAACAGTATTCATATAAAGTATTACGACATTTTAACTGGCAATACACAGAAAAAGTGTCTATGACGAGGGGACATTAGTATGTTGAAAATATGCAGTGCCTACTATGGTCTGTAGTCTTGATGCTGGAGTGATGTCCCAAGACGTTGTCTCTGTGCTGGCTGGAGGAGAAACCATTAGAAGTCGGCCTGAGTAAAGGGGCTGTGAGCTGTAACAGTAAAGAGCATTTGGTTGGTTGGGGAGAGGCATGCAAGGGAGATAACAAACCTGAAGAAAGGGACTAGAATTGTCTGACTAAGGCATGAAAAATGTACTTTCCATGGGTGATCATAAACTGATCCATTTTCTGTGCCCATTTTTAAAGTAGAACTGGCAAACCTCAAAAATAAATACAAGCTGAGAACGATTTACATTTGACTTTACTGCATATCTGTTAGACCACTTGAGAGACAAGATGGCTAGTGCCTGTAGAGAATAAGGGAAGTAGTAGAAGGAATAATAAGATCTCATCCCTTAGAAAAAGAGGTGGAGATAATTTCTGGGCTGTGAAACATGGAAAGGTTAATGAGGTGAGAGGGGGTGTGCTATAAACCTATTTCTTCACTGGCTTTTGTTTGTAAGTAGAGTTATGACTTTTAGATTCTCAGCTCATGCTGAATGGTGTCCTTTAGGTCTTTTTTGAGGATATGGAGTGAAAGATCAGAAAGGGAGATAGTGCTTGACTAACTTGATCACTGAAAGCAAAGTTGTTAAAAGTGAGGGTGGAAAAGATGAGCTGGTGGTATGGGTAAACTCATTCCTGCAAATGATCAAGGCCAACTTGTAGTGCCGTCAGAGATCTTGACATGGTGATGATGTTCCTGGTGGCTGGTAAGGTGGTTTATATGGTGGTGTAGTTTGTGAATAAAGTCTTTTCATGAGGAAAGCTTGTTTTCTGCTAGTTCCTTTGTAGTCTCAGAGCTGGAGCACATTAAAAATAATCTCTGGATGGCAGAGCAAAGAATTAAGTTGAGTAGTCTTTCATGGAGCTGTGGAGAAGTGACTTAGTAGATTCTTTCTAGTTCTAGTTGGCTGCCAGTATTCACAAGTACTTTGGAGTATTACATTCCCATGTCACTCCTCTTGCAATTTATAGTTGTGCCCAGTGTTGCTGTCTCAGGTGCAGAGTCTGGCATTTAGACTAGTTAAATTTCATCCCATTAATCATTGCCTAATGCTCCAGTCTGTCTAGATCTCTCTGCAAGGCCTCTCTGCCTTGAGACAGTCAACAGCACCTCCTAGTTCAGTATCATTGGCAAATTTGTTAGTAGTGCATTCAACTCCTGCGTCCAGATCGTTGGTAAAATTGTTGAACTGAGCAAGCCCTAGAACTGAGCCCTGAGGAGCACCACTGGTGACTGGTCACTACCCTTACACCTCATTCATTACAATCCTTCAAGTCTGCTGTTCAGCCAGTTCTTCAGCCAGAGAACTAGGTACCTACTCATCTCACAACTGGACAGTTTGTCCAGAAGAATGCTGTGAGGGTCAGTATCAAAAGCCTTACTAAAATCCAGAAAAACTACATCATGAACCTTTGTTGATTATGCCTGATGATTGTGTTGTCCCTCAGATTTCTTTCAATAGCACCCAGTATGATCATCTCCATAATTTTTCCAGGTACTGAGCCTGCCTGAGCCTTTTCCACCTACTGGGGTTAGACTAATGTATCTGTTGTTTCCTGGGTCTTCACTCATGCCTTTCTTGTAAATTGGAATAGTGTTGGCCAGCTTCCACTCAGCAGGGACCTACCCAGACTTTTGTTAAATGATCAAGAGGGGTCCTGCTGTAACTTCTGCTAGCTCCCTTGATGCTCTGAGGTGAATCCCATCAGGCCTCATGGACTTGTGAACATTTAGCCGATACAGCTGGCCCCTTACAATTTCAGTGCCCACAAATGGTAAGTTATGTTCCTGCATTCTGGGTCCTCTAACTTAAGAGGACCAGACATCCCGAGGTCTATTGGTATTATTAAAGACCAAGGCAAAAAAAACCTAACGTTGAATGCCTCTGCTTTTTCTTCATCCATATTAGTCAGGTGACCATCTTTGGCAAATACTGGCCCAGTGTTTTCCTTAGACTTGCACTTCCTATTAATGTATCTAAAGCCCTTCTTGTTATCTGAAATAACACTGGCCAGTTTCAGCTCTAATTTAGCTTTGGCCTTTTACGTCTTGTCCCTGCAAACCATGACTCTCTAGTCTTCCTGCAAAGTCTGACCTTGCTTACAGAGATTGTACAAATCTCCATGAGGCATTCCCTGTTCAGTCAAGCGGGTCTGCCCCGCTTACTTGACTCAATGACACCATGGGATTGCCTGCTCCTGTGCTTCTAAAAAGCTGACCAGCGCTCATGAGCCCCTAAACCCTCAGAAGCAGATTCCTGGGGGTCACTGCTGAGTAGCTACTCAGCTACTTAAGATTTGGTTTCTTGAAATCTAAGTTAGCAACTCTGTCTATGTAGAAAATAAAAATGTGGGAGTAGGAGGAAGAATGAGGGAGGAGAAGGCAAAGTGGTATGTAATTGCATAACTAAGTGTAATGGAGCTTCTGCTGGCAGTTCAACTACGGGATTTCATTTTCCACTCTTTTAAGCGTAGTTTTATTTGTATAATAGTACACGAAAGTAAAATTTGGTAAGACTTACTACACTGTGCTTTAGAATTAAATATGTGAAGTAACATTTGTGTGCTTTGACACCTCTTCTATCAACTTGTCACCTTTTTTTCTTGTGGTTGAGAATTTGATGATTGTGTTCCTTTTTTCCAATAACTGAATTACCGCTCTTGTACATATTAAAACATAACTAAACCACAGCACCATTTGCAGAATGATGTATGTTACGTATGTCAAATCTTCGTGGTTAATAGTGTATCTCAGCCTCTATGTATTACTTTCTGTGGAGTGTTATCTTTGTGGTCTTGTCCTCAAGATGTAAAAATGTTTACTTTCCCTCAATATATCATGGAGTGAAGTTGGAGAACTTGCTTTGCAAACGAGCAGCAGTCTAGACCACGTCAAGTATGAGTTACCTCTCAATATTTCACAAAAGCTGAATTAAGAGAATGTTAAGGGTGCTAAACCACATACTGAGAAGCTAAGAAGTAATAATTAAAATTGGTTGAGTGACCTTCATTTTTGTCTCCTTCTGAATGCCGCGCAACAGCTTTCAGTTCTTACAGGATCATGTCATTTCCCTTCCGCTGCAACTGCTTTCCTGTATCTCTGTCCATGCTTAGAACAGAAGCTTGCTGTATGAGGAAACTGTCAGTGATGCTTTTCATTTTGGTATTGCTTACTACATTGCCTCTGATGTTGTTTACTAACTGCAGTTCAAATGCTTTCCTGTATATAAAACTACATTACAGCTTCAGTGTTCAAATTCCTTACAAAAGTTAGTAGTTTATTCTTACCATCACAGCTTTCTAAAAATGCTGCTGGAGTGGTTAAAATGTCATTGTCAGAAATTCACGTTGAATCCAAGCTTTCCCCAGCAGGCCTGCTGTCTTTTGGCAAGGCAGAGTCAGGAGACAGTAGGATTCAGTAGGATTCCCGTGCAGCACAGACCCTGATATTGCAGCTTCAGTATCCTCTCTTGTCCCTGTCTGTCACTTCCCTCCTGCCCAGTTCGCTGTCTGAAGAGCAAGAGAAATCTACAGGAGCTGGACTAGTCTCCTCTTAACTTCAGTAAATTCATACTGCCTGTCTTGCTGATATACCCCTATGTTGGTATTATACAGATATAATCATCACAGCTTGTGAACCTGATATGGGCTGTCTGATGGACTTGCTTTCAGTGGGGATGGGTTATCTGAGGTTCTGGATTGCAAACAGGAAGGAAGCTGTCTCTGTAGGAAACTAATGACTAGATGACTAAATCAGCTTGCAGGGCTCATGTGTGTTCATACTGGTGACAAACTGGGCCTTTGCAGGGGAGGTATTAGCAATTTTTATGTCTAATTTTTCCAGTAACTTCTAGTGTGTTGCCACTTCCAAACAATTTAGAAATATATTTGTCTGTTCTTATGTTTCACTAGGCCTGTTTATCAAAGTGCAATTGTTCTGTTTCTTCTAGTGCCTTCACCAACGCAGATTGAAGTAAAATCTGAAAATTTCAACACTACTTTGCATTGGGAGTACCCACCTGTGTCTGAAACTACTCGTTTTATTGTGGAAATCAAATCTTATAAGTAAGATCTTATTCTTTTGTTATTTCCTGTAGTTGGTATTCTCTAGAAGCATATAAAAGCAATCTGGCCGTGGTGTAAATTCTTTTATTTCTGTGGTGAAGTCCTGTGGAGCGAAGGTTGCCCAAGTGTAGATTAAGGCAAAACTTGTCAAGTGACGGGATGGTTGAGATTGGCAGAGACCTCTGGAGGTCATCTGATCCAGCCCCCCTGCTCAAGCAGGACCGCATAGAGCAGATTGCACAGGACCGTGTCCAGATGGCTTTTTAATCTCTCCAGGGTTGGAGACTCCACAACCTCCCTGGGCAACCTGTGCAAGTGCTCAGTTACCCTCACAGATGTTTTGGTGCAGGCAGTGTATTGTACAATATCGTGCAATTAAAATTGCATTAACTTTTACTCACTCTGTTTTACAGTTCAGGTTCCTATAAGCATGTCTCAACCTGTGTGAACATTTCAGCTCGCTTTTGTGATATCTCAGGGGAAATAGATGGGTTTTCTGACCCTCACTGGATTCGAGTTAAAGCTGTTACTGGGTCACAACAGTCTGAGTATGGTGTGACAGATGAGGTTCTTTTACGAAAGCATGGTAAGTTCCATCATAAACTAACCCTTTAAGATTTTTCCCAAAATTGAAATTATCCTTTTCGCATTATTATTGTGTCTCATTTGGGAATATCATAAAGTCAGGAGTCCAGGATGAAATGAAGCATGATGATATCATAGAATCATTCAGATTGGAAAAGACCCTCGGGATCATTGAGTCAAACCATCAACCCTACTCTACAAGTTCTCCCCTAAATCATAACCCCCAACGCCACATCTAAATGACCCTTAAACATGTCCAGGGATGGTGACTCAACCCCCTCCCTGGGCAGCCTATTCCAGTATCTGACTACTCTTTCTGTGAAAAACTTTTTCCTAATGTCCGGTCTAAACCTACCCTGTTGCAGCTTGAAGCCATTCCCTCTTGTTCTATTGCTAATTACCCGTGAGAAGAGACCAGCACCAACCTCTCTACAATGTCCTTTCAGGTAGTTGTAGAGAGTGATGAGGTCTCCCCTTGGCCTCCTCTTCCTCAAACTAAACAGTCCCAGCTCCTTCAGTCGTTCTTCATAAGATTTATTCTCCAGGCCCTTCACCAACTTCGTTGCCCTCCTCTGCACCCGCTCTAGCACCTCGATATCTCTCTTGTATTGAGGTGCCCAAAACTGGACACAATACTCAGGTGTGGCCTCACCAGTGCTGAGTACAAGGGCACAATCACCTCCCTACTTCTGCTGGTCACCCTGTTTCTAATACAAGCCAGGATGCCATTGTCTTTCTTGGCCACCTGGGCACACCACTGGCTCATATTCAGCCACTTGTCAATTAGAATTCCCAGGTCCTTTTCTGCCAGACAGCTTTCCAGCCACACTTCCTCAAGCCTGTAGCGTTGCATGGGGTTGTTGTGGCCCAAGTGCAGGACCTGGCACTTGGCCTTGTTGAAACTCATACCGTTAAAGATGGCCCATTGATCCAATCTATCCAAGTCTCTCTGTAGAGCCTCCCTATCCTCATGCAGATCAGCACTCCCACTTAACTTGGTGTCATCTGCAAACTTACTGATGATATGGCCGTATCAAGAGCATTGATAAAGATGTTAAACAGAAATCGTCCCAACACTGAGCAGCGTCAAATGCTTTTCGAAAGTCTAGGTAGACAATATCCACAGCCTTTCCCACATCCAATAGTTGGGTCATCTTGTCATAGAAGGAGATCAGGTTTGTTAGGCAGGACCTGCCTTTCATAAACAGATGCTGACTAGGCCTGATTCCCTGGTTGTCCTTTATATGGCTTGTAATGGCACTCAAGATGATCTGCTCCATGACCTTCCCTGGTACTGAGGTCAGACTGACAGGTCTGTAGTTTCCCGGATCCTCCTTTCTGCCTCTTGTAGGTGGGTGTGCTGTGTTGTATTCCCAGCAGATATCTGGGAGGTTAAAGTCCCCCACAAGAACAATGGCAAGTGATTGCAAGATTTCTTACAGCTGGTTATAGAAAGCTTCATCCACCTCACTGCTTTGGTTGGGAGGTCTATAGCAGACTCCCACAGCAATAGCAACTTCTGTAGTTGTGCCTCTGAAGGGGCTTGTTAGCCCTGTCACTGTGGTATCTGAATGTTTTTTTCAAAACTTCTAAAAGCAAGAAAGTGATGCTGATGGTGCATTCTGTGCATGCTTCCCATACTCTTGCCTCATGTCCCAGACACCAGTTTAGGGTAGGACACTGCCACTGGAAGCTGTGGGGCCTTTATGCATCATTAAGGTAGTATTCAGGTGGTTAGTGATGCCTTGCTTGACACTATAATCCCATGTACGGACAGCTTTGGGAGCCTGGATACTATCTAGAAGCTATGGGAGTCCACTGTAACTGGATAACTAACAGTTACTCATTCTTCATGTAAATCCTTTGGGCTGCTTCAGGAGAAATCAGTTTTTCACATCAATATTGTAGAAGTAAATTGTGTGTCTAGACTCCAAGCCAGCCTGTCCAAAACAGTGCAACAGGCCCCAGCATTGCATGGGCAGTGCAAAGCTGGCACAATGGAGCGAGGAAAGACTGAGAGACTTCCTCTCGTACTTTCTCCATTCTCAATGTATAGCTTTCAGGCAGGACATTGCCCATGAGATTCTCCCTGACTTGAGCTATGCCTTAGACAGAGCTAGGTTTCTGCGTTGCTGAAGCTGAGGAAGTGGAGTCCCTCTTTGTTTTCTGCTATGATTCCCTTCCCACCCAGTACTCCCATGACTTGGAATCAGTGGCTGGTTTCTAGTGTTGGACTAAGGGACAGAAGTCATTTATGGTGAGATCTAGTCAACAGTATTTTGTGTTCTGTTCTCATTGACGTATCTGTTTCATTGTTTTGTTTTTTCTCTTGACAGTGAGCTGAACTTTTATGACTTTTTATAGGAAAGTTGGATTGCTTAACAGGGAAATTCTGCACTCTTTCGATTTTAGAAGCAGATTCATGAATGTATCCAAATCCCTCCATTACTTCTAAGTGCCACATCTGTGCGATACCAACAGCATTGAAATAAACTCGCAATTCTTCTTAGATCTATGATGAGTTGTACAAAGTTAACTATAAAAAGCGTATTTTATTTTAAAAGCTTTGGCCTAATAGCAAAGGTGCAATGTGTTGCAGGAAAAATAGGACCACCAAAACTGAGTCTTTCAAGGCATGGTGATAAAATCACGGTTGATATTTACCATCCTTCATTCCCATCTGTGGACATTATTCCTTGGATCGAAGAAATTTATTTAGAGCTCATTTACCTGGCAACTTTTGAGAATACTAAAAATAAGGTAAGTTCCAAAATGAAAACTTCAGATTAAATACTTGTCTATCTTAAATGCATAAAGATAGTGTTCACTCCTATTACACAGAGAGCTAACAGATATCAAGAGAACAGTTGACTGTAATGTAGGACTACTGAAGCCCTAAAATGTCAAGTGCATAACAGTGAGATGCGTGACTGGGCAGTCTGGATTTTAGTTATCCAAATTGACATGTTATAACAAAAATGAGTGTGTTGGTTTAGTGAGAGCCGCGGCTGCGGCGTGGCCGGAGCCGCGTGGCCACGCCGCTCCCCACCCCCTCCCCTCTGCCATGGGTCACGGACAGAGAAAGAAAAAAAAAGGTTTAAAAGTGCCTTTTTGAGTTAAGGAAGGTTTAACATATATATATATATAAAAAGAAAACAACGTATAATAAGCACTTGCAGTTAAAAAGAACAATATTAACAGTGAGAAAAGAGCAATACAAAAAAACAATACCAGAACAACAGCGAGGGACTGAACCCAGCGAAGTCCAACGCCAACTGACCCCCAGCGGAGCTGGCCCCGGGGCATGACGTCAGCATGGTATAGAATAACCTGGCTCCACACAAAATTAACCCTGTCCTGGCCAAACCAGGACAATGAGATTACTGCATTACACAAGATAGAGTTCCTTGATCCTATGCTATTGTTTTGGCATACATGCTAAAACTTTACTTGTGCACCTTTTGCATGTCTAGATAGACCTTTATTTACAGTTACCTTTCAAGATATTGATACCACTTTATTTAGCAGTTGTGGAGGGTGAGCTTGAGGAAAATGATAGTAGTATGTTTATTTACAGTTACCTTTTCATATGCATCCAGGTACAAGTATTATTAGTGAATTAGGAATGTGAATCTAGACTATGAACAGCACATCTTTTAGCTGTAAACACCGTGGCCTGACAAAGTGTTGGAAGGTACTGTAACATTTATATTGTTACATTGAGTCAAATGATATACTGTGACTTTGATTTTTTTCAGACTAAGAAAGATTTCCAAGTAGACAACTGTACAATGTATAAATGTAGCATTGACATTCCAATTCCTGCTGAAGGTTCCACTTACTGCGTTTCAGCAAAGGGAAGTTTGTATGATGGTGTGATGTTTGGTGACCCATCAGAAGAAAGCTGCATTCGTGTTCCTCTGACGCAGACATTGAGTAAGAGGATTCTAAAACTTTAGTAAGAACACACTGAGTCTGACCAGAGGTCTGTTATAGTTAAGTATGTGAGCTCTGATGTAGCCATGGGATGACTTGCATGCCTATGGGAGAAGATAAAAAAAGGGAAAATATGGTCATTCTTTTCCAAATGCACTTTCCCAGTTCTAAAGACTTAAGTATCATGTATTATTTTCAAGTAACCCTGAGTTGTTTGGGGTTTTTTGGGGGATGCTTTTCCTGCTTCATTGGTATTACAAAACCTGTTTCCACTGCACCTGATCACTGGTGTAATTAACAAATTAAAAATGGATCATTCACCAAGTTACATGGTTTTCAGAAGCACTGTCCCTCTCTTCTACCATGACTTGTTGCTCAGTTTCATCACTGAGGAAAATGTGTGTAGGCTTGCTTGAGTTTGAAGCAACTACAAACTTGTGGTCATAAAATGTAGGTATTGATATCTTTTTCTTAATAAAGCAAAAGCAGGTAGTGACCCAACTTATACAGATACATATAGATATATGTATCTGATAACCTCTTACAAACTCGTTAGTGTTAGTTCATTATGACCCAGAACTTCACTAGAGAAAGATAGAATCGATAGAGGCAGTTGTGTTTTCTTTAACGCACAAGAACAGCAGTATGACTGAGGGCAAGGACACTAAGTAGAGTCAGACTAGTGGAATCTTACTAGTAATAGTTAATAATTCTGTCTTCTGTAAGATTCTGCATTTTAATTTTACTGTATGGAGACTATGTGTAATGAAGTCGGTTAATATGCTATCCCATGGAAAACATAGAAATCTGTTCATTCCCATCTGTTGTCTATAAGGAACAAAATATTAGTTATAAAATTCCTTCACCTCTGTAAAAATGAGTGTGTTAATATAAATTGAAAATCTTCTGTCATTCTAGTTTTTATTTACTTGATATAATGCTTTATAAATTGAAGTTTTCTTGAAGGGAAAAAAGGTGATAAATAGACAAATTCACACGTTACAGCTGAAACTGAGCTGTTTCAGTTTCTGAAGTTATTCTAAATGATACAGAAGTGGTTTATTTGCTCTGTCTTCATAGGCACACAACATGTCATCATTCTGTGTGGTGTTGGTCTGAGCCTGAGTCTAACATTGACAGTATGTTGTGGCTGCAGGAAACTAAGGAAGAAGAACGTAAAGCTGCCTAAGTCTTTGGTAAGTTCAGACTTCTTATCTCCATCAGATTTTTAATATCCAACTAGGTAACTTCTTAACTTCTGTAACTATAACATCTTTATGACTCTTTTTTTTTTTTTTTTTT
>VZZY01017947.1:261471-299867 GCA_013400335.1 Eurystomus gularis
TACTACTACACTGTACATTGTCCTGAGTCTTTCAAGTCACATGGCATCCTATGTGAGTAAAAGGGACCTGCCAGGCGCTAGGGTATCATTAAGGACAAGGATGTTGAGATGGATCAGAAATGACATAGAAATATATCACAGAGCCACAGAATAGTAGGGGTTGTTGGAAGAGACCTCTGGACATCATCTAGTCCGATGCTCCTGCTAAAGCAGGTTTACGTAGGGCAGGTTACACAGGAGCGTGTCCGGGCAAGATTTCAAAGTCTCCAGAGAAGGAGACTCCACAACCTCTCTGGGCAGCCTGTTCCAGTGCTCTGTTACCCTCATGGTAAACAAGTGTCTCCTCACGTTGAGGTGGAACTTTCTGTGTTCCAGTTTGTGCCCATTACCCCTTGTCCCATCACTGGGCACCACTGAAAAGAGTGTGGCCCCAAGTTCCTGGAACTCTCTCCAGTAGTTCACTGGCCCTTTTGAACTGGGGAGCCCAGAACTGGACACAGTATTCCAGATGTGGCCTTACCAGGGCAGAATAGAGGAGGAGGAGAACCTCTCTTGACCTGCTGGTCACACTGTTTTTCATGCAACCCAGGGTACCATTGGCCTTCTTGGCCACAAGGACATGTTGTGTCTCATGGTTAACTTACTGTCCATCAGGACCCATATGTCTGTCCTCCCCCGCAGAGCCGCTTTCCAGCAGGTCAGTCCCTAACCTGTACTAGTGCATGGGGTTATTCCTCCCCAGGGGCAGGACCCTACACTTGTCCTTGTTGAACTTCATGAGGTTCCCCTCCACCCAACTCTCCAGATTTCACTGAGTTCATGAGCATATGGGAAAAATTTGGCATGGCAGGTAGTGACATATAATGGAAAGGCACTGTTATTCTGCAAGCTGAAAAGCAAGCACAGGAGTGCTTGTGTTATGCAGCTTTATATAGAGATACATGTGCACAACTGACCTCTTCTTGTACCTATCACAAGATTAAATGTATTTTTTAATGAAAATTTTAGTAGCTGTGACTACCAGAAAATGTGAGGCCACAGTGTGACAAGAATGTGTTCCCTGTGTCGATAAGCTGTACTTCCCCCAGTCTTGTTTCCAGCAGTTGCTAGTAGTGGTAGTAAGAGATTGCCTAAAAACAGGTCAAGTGCACAGAGGTTTTCCTGCTAGGATACAATCCAGCAGCCTGCAGCGTGAGGACTTTTCCATGGTGTGGAACAGGCTGCCCAGGGAAGTGGCAGAGTCAACATCCTAGGAGGCGGTCAAAAAACACATAGACATGGCACTTCAGGATGTGGTGTAGTGGTTGTAGTAGTGTTGGGTTGATGGTTGGACTTGATGATCTTAGAGGTCTTTTCCAACCCTAATGATTCTATGACTTGTTGGGACCAGGAACATGGAATCGCCTTTCCAGCTACAGCTAGTTAGCCATACTTTTGCAGTTCAGTAGTACCAAATACCTGAGCCATGTGGTTTGGAAGCTGTCAGGTAGTGTTTATGCATTTTCACTTTACTAAAGGCATGTAAATTTATAAATAATTATTCTTGTCATGAAGGAGTTGTTTGCTTAAGTTTCTGGATATTCACGCATAGCTCTGTGACACAGAACATCAAATTGCCTAACATTTACAGGTTCCAAATAATTTAATAGCTCTTATTTATTAATACTAAACTCGTTACGTGGCACCGCTTCAGAGCAACCAGGTATTTCTAGCCTTGAGAAAAACAACTCTTCTCATGCATGTTTGTTTTCCTGCAATCTTAACTAGTGATGGACTACATACAAATACACATCTGTTCTAAGCAACTGGGACACTACAAGGTGTCTTATTCCCACAGATGTCAGTAGATTTGACAAGAATTTTTTTTTTTGTAAGCTATGTTACTGGTTTATGTGGAAAAAGCTTAAAAGCAGAACATTTGTGCTGGCACAGAAGCATCAGTACTTCATTGTTAGTTGCAGATCTGGTAATATGAAGTAACAATGTCACTTGGTTCAAATGAATGGTATCAGCGTGTCTGAAAAACAAAAAACAAACCCACAAAGCACCTTTCATCTTAAAGTGGCCTGCATAGATTTCTTTAGAGTGGTTGAAGCCCTTGTTTATTAATACACTTTCTATATTCTCTGATGAATGGATGCAGTCATTGGGCTAGGTAGGACCTCCAGGAGTCTACAGTTCGTTCTTCTCCCCAGAACTGCATCCTGTGCATTTGTTTAAAGACTCCACAGTCCCTTCAGGTAATTTATTCTAGGAGTTCTTTACCTCTAGAAAGTATTTTCTAATGTTTAATACAAGTCTTCCAGACTATATAATTATCTACAGCATGTCTGCTGAACATACTTTCATTCTTGTCTGAAATTTATTAAACTACTTTTAAGTGCATTTTACATGTTTTTATATTGAATTAAAATATCTCAGAAGACAAATGTGTGCACTGTCCTTTTTCTTACAGTTAACTTTTGTACTGAAAACTAAATCTGCTTTTGAAACTTTCTCTGTTCATGTTACATAGATAGTGTATGTTGGAGCATCATTGAAAATTAATAGAAGACACTATTTGTGGGAGATATGTATAGCATATGTGTATGTAATTATACGTAGCCAGTTACTATATTCTACTTACCAGATGTATTGGCATGTAGAACTGGTTTTAAACACTTAAGGTCGTTTCTCATTTGTTGAGATATCCTTTGAGTGAAATACTGCTCGCTCCAGCCAGCGATGGAAGTCTGGCTTTGAGGACGTGATTTACATCCATTTGGTTTGAAAAAGGTCTCTCTCCTGTACAGATGCTCTACTCCAGTAGTTGACCTTGGAGAGGCGTGAGGACTGGCGCGCAGGAGCTCTTTGATCCACTGATTCTGGCCACTTGATGGGCTTTTCAATTTCTTGTTCTGCCCTTTTATGCTATTGATGCAGCCTGCAATAACTTCAGTTCTATTGCTTGAGCCTGAGGACCTGCCTTAGCTTCTATTATAAAATTCTTGACAAGGATTAAGTGGTCGCACCATTTGGATAGATTAATTGCTACAGAGCAAGGAGAGCTGGGCTTCCTTTAAACTCTTACTGATTACTTCATTTGAAGTTTAAATGAGCAGAGAAGTCTTATTTGTGTGATGTTTATTTCTTAATAGTGAGGATATTCATTCTTATACATATCTGGGAAATAAACTATTTGTATTTGTCGTGCTGATTTACCTAAATGAATGTAGGCTGCTGTTAGAAGAATTTGGTTTCACTTGTCTGTCAAATTTAGAACATGCAATTTAAAAACATTAAAGAACTTTCCTGAGGGGGAGAAAAAAAAGGGCAGCCGGGGGCAATGTGTTTCAAATTGTAGGCTGTGACTGCAAGTTGAGGAACAATTCAAACTAGCTTGATGATACTGAAGTGAGTCAAATTTGGTTGAGGCCAGTTTAAGACCACAACTGTGAGTCATAAAAATCCCAATCAGTGGGTCTTGCTGGCAAGTTCAACATCTACTAACAACATAGCAGTGGAAGCAGAGGTTTTTATCCTCAGGGGTCAGTCCTACCAGGTTTTGAGCTCCCCAGACCTCCCACTACTGTGGGAAGTGAAGGTGCCCATCACTTTGCAGGATCTAACCCTAAGGATGGGCTGCGCACTCACAGGGATAAATCATCTGTTCCATTAACCTCAGTGGAGTTCTCTCCATTGAGACTACATGCAGAAGTATTCCTGATCAACGCGTTCACTCCTTCCAAGTAACTTCCTAAGATTGTGAGTCGTGCTGCTTCTGGGCAGTGAGAACAGTCATACCTTACAAATGCAGATTCTCTTAGAAATGTCTGTGCAGATTGAGAAGAGACAGAACAAGTGGAGAAACCTGAATTTATAACATGTCTGCATTAATGACTACATTTAAATATATAACAGACTCTTGAGTTTTAGTCATGGTTTAGATTTTTTTATTAACATATTATGAATTATGGTCAAAACTAGTTTTATTTCCTGAGGTTTTGGGGTTTTAATCTCATTTGAGCACACCTTTCATGTTTTCTGTATTGCCCATTTGTGTAATTGGGCAAGAACAGGATAGCTGATCATGCTGAAAACTAATTTTTTCATTCATTGTGGGGCAAAGACGTTTTATTTTCTACTGTCTAGTGACAGCTTAAAAGAGGAAACACACACAGAAGAAATGATGGGCAGGCGAAAGCAGGTAGAGCTGCCAGCCAGCTCGCTATGTGTTCTTGCCGCGGTTGGGCACACAGGCGTCCGAACCACCTCCCAAAGGGAGAAGGATTGAGGGCAAAGTGGAATATCTCCTCATCAGGCTCATAAGCAAATACGGAGACCGAATGAGTATTTAACAAGTTTATTACTAAATATATTCTAATAAAACCATATCTACTCTGTAGAAATATTATGGTATTAAAGAAGACCACGCCCACCCATTCACTCCCCCTTTCACCCACCGAGAGATAAGGGCAAATAAGGACTTAATTATGTCAAAATACGACCTGTATGTGTGGATGGTGCGTGTGTGTGCGTGTATGTGTCGTCCTCTGCCCTTTTCCGGTGTGTGGCGATGGCCCCCATGGAACAGCGACAATGCCCAACCGGCAGACCTGGGCAGTTTCGATAACGTCAGCAGCTTCTAGCTTTTTAGCACAGTTTCTTCGGTGCAACTTTTCTGGCAGGGCGGCTTTTCTGGCAGCACAGCTTTCGGCGTGGCGCTCCTGGCTTGGGACAGCACAAACAACAGCTTTTTGCTGGATTCTTTCAGTTTTGGCTCGCAGTGGCGGCTTGTGGCGGCTTCTTTTTCTCCCCCAGATTCCTAGAGTNTTTCTTTTCCGATATCCATGTCCTGTGTTATCATGCTTCCGGCTTCTAGAAATTTATGGGAATCGTAGTTCTTTGCTCGCTGTTTTAATAAGGCAAAAATTCTTAATATGTGGGTCGGTTCACCACAGTTCTGCACAATTAATTCTGCAGTTGTCAAATATTTGCAACACGTGTGCAGTAGCGCAGTAAGCAATGTCAAGTCTGATCTGGCTTTTGCCTGTGCCAACGTCTCTTTGAGTAGCAGACTCAAAAAGGTTGCTTGAACAACTTAGGCCCCTTGAAAAATACCCTTCCACAATGAGTATATAGAATCCTTTCAGGCGCAGAGACTTCCAACCACTGCCTAGAAAAAAATGAATGCATAGGTTGTATCCTACCCACATTGCTAATGTTTCAGGCACCACTTCAGTTGCTTCTGGTGGCAGCATGTCAGGGAGGGTCAGCACTACCACACTTTGAGCCTTCCTTTCTTTAGTAGGTGGACCAAGAAAGCACAAGCAATGTTTGTGTTGTACCTCTGCAGGCTTATCTGTGGCTTCTGCTAAGACGTCACCTGACACCTTTCCTATACTGTTAAGATTACCTAAGCAAAACCAACAAACTATGGAATAGTAATTCCACGTGTCTCTAAGCTGGTGGGTTTTGTCTGTAGGTGATTTGGTGAGGGACCCACAACTTAAAGAAAAGTGGATGTTTCCTCAATGGGCTAAACAAGCTATGGCACTCCTTACGTGGTAGAAAAAAAAAATCCTGGCTTTGCAAATACAGAAACCTGTCATTTAAATAAAAGGCTTTGAGCTATTTGGGTTTTGGTGTTACCTACAGTTCCTAGTGGATGCTAGCATTGGTTACTAACTTTCTGGTGCAATTCAGTATCTTGCACATTGTTAAATAAATATTGTATGTGCAAATAATGACTTGCTACAAAGTAAGCCTGTGACAGATCTTTAATATCGTAAAATGTCTCACTATCAAGGCGCAGCTACAGCATTGGGAATTTCTAACCATAATCTTTAAAATGTTGACCCAAGCCCTTTAACAGGGAGAGCTGAAGAGTTTGTACCTGTGGGCAGGAAGCAGTGAAGGCACGCACTGTGCAGTGAAAGTCAGCCTTGCTTCCTCAGAAACTTCTCTGTAAGAACCCGCATGATGCAATACCCCTTCTCTGATGGGCAGGGAAACAAAAATCTAAAAAGTCCCTCCTGCCTGACTATGGGGTTTTTCTTTCTTTATCTTTTTTTTTCTTGTGTGTGTGTAGTCATTCATTTTCCCAGTCCCCTCTAGGCTGGTGGAGGGCTGCCTTGCCACACACGGCACACCAAAAGAGGCTGAGGGAGCAAGGTCCCCTCAGCTGGGAGAGGTGTCGCCTGGGGAGGGGATCTAATTGCAGTTGCCGATTCTATAAACGTTTGCAAAAAGACAGACTTTTCTCTGAGGCCCCCAATCAAAGCACAAAAAGCAGCTGTCATAAGTTGCAGTTAGAGAATCCCACTTAGATATATGGGGGGAAAACTCCCACTGGAAGTGATTCGGCGTGGATAACACTGCCATTAGCCCTGCTCTGAGCATAAGGTGGGGCTGGGTCACCTCTAGAGCCCCCTCCCAAGACAGGTTTCCCTGTGAGTCCCCACTGGCTGCTTAGAGGAGTAAAAGATTGAAAACTACAGCTCCAATTGAGAATAGTCTTTACATCCAGAATAATCTGGATCACTCTTTTTTTAATTGTCAATTTGTGTGAAATGCTACACATGAGAGAGACTTTTCTGGCCTCTGCCAGTTTCTAGAAGTATTCTCTGTATGCTTCAGGAGTTTTTCTCCTTCCTTCATGTTCCTGTACCCCCATCCAGGTATTTAAACAAAACCTACCCTCACATCCACTGCAAATATCAGAGACTTACATCTGGAAAGCCAAGGGTGGTGGTGCTGCAGCAATAGTTACAGGGTTAAATTTTCTTCTGTTATGAATGGGAAACAACTTGTTCAAGGGAGAAAGAAAAAACAAATGAAAATGCAAAACCAATAAGGTCAGGCAGCTTCTAGCAAGAATGCACTTAACTTTTACCTCTGTGTAGCAATACCCAGTTCTCAAGAGAAAGAAATCTGCTTACCAAGCATTCAGATAGGAATTGAAAAATTCTCATGCCCACAGTTCTGTGTCGGTTCACAGAAACATCAGTACTATTATTTCACAAATGTTTGGATTAAAAAGATGCTTCATTGTAAGCGAGGATGAGCTAGCAGCATAACTAATTATGTGGAGTCTGCTGGGGAAAGTAATACATTTGCATTTTCCATTTCTTTATGAAGTACTGCTCACAGTATTCTTAAGCAATATTTCTTTAGAAGTTCTCATTCATATTTTAACTAGCATTGCAGTGTTCCTCTATTGTTCACATTTTAAAATGTACTATGCATGTATTGTATGAAACTCAAGATGTGTGTGTATGTACTTGTCTGTATGTGTGTGTTAGTAGCTGGTACTTGTTTGACTGTAGCTATTTTTATCGCACAACACACCTATGAAGAAGCACGACTGAAGTTTATGAGTAAGACAACATAACAGAAGCTAATAACCCGGGGATTACCAGTGGCTGTTTCAATAATCAAAAGTTATGTGAAGAGTTACTGATTACTTCAGAGTGCCAAGCCCCATTGCAGATAAAGCCCTGTCAGAGAACAGCATGCGCATAAAACACTGAGTTTTTCCGCACGACAGACACTTCTTTCCCCATTGCGCCACACCACAGAGCAGCCTTTTCTGAGTGAAACCCTGTCCGTGCCAGGCAGGCTCCTTAGCTCTGCATTTGTAGGAGGAATTGCCATCAGAAGCAATTTTGGCAAAGCTCCATGCTTCAGCTCCTGGCAATGGGCTGTTACGCGAGGTACGGGAAGGTGTGTTGGTACAATTTGAGTAAGCAAATACCCTAGCCCTGTGACTGAACTTTGGTGACATTTCGGTCTGGTGATTGGTTTATAAAAGTTCCCTTTTCCCGCACTTGAGCTCATATAATGTGATGAAATGTTGATTGCATTCGGTGTGGGGAACTACTTAAAGGTCATTGGATTTTGAAAATGTGTCTGGGAAATGGATGGATGAAAAAAAATCCCAGCCACTGATGGCAGGGTGGCCTTTCTGCCTCCTACCTCCATTTTTTCTTTTTCTTTTCTGCGTTTCTTATCAGTTTTTAATTCCCTTTCATTGGGTTAACTACTTCATTATTTAAAGCTACACATCTAAGTTTTCAATATATCTGCTGCAGGTTCAGTGCTTGGATAATGAGGTGATCAGCTGATCTAGAAGCCAGTGCCTATGAGCCTGACTGAGGCCAGCTTCTTGGTTAGATGTTGGCCAGTTTGCCAAGTATAACCGTTTGCCTTTAAATGGTAGTCTTCACATCCATTATTTCTTCCGTGGGTGTCATTACGTAGTGCTGCAGTACATCATTAAAAATTTGTGGTTTTCTCTTGTTGCTTGTCAGTGTGAGCTTGCAAAAGGAGAATGCATCCTGACTTTTGCCCAGATGTGTTGGTGTGTGAGTGGCAAACTACATGTGGATGTCAGCACCAGGGAGCTTTCAGGGAGGGAAGAGTGAGAAGCAAGGCAGGGCAGGAGGGCCAGCAGGTTCCCAGCTGCCTCCAGTGGCATCATGTTCACCACCAGCAACCAATGCAGCTGAGCTTTCTATACATCCCAGGAGCATGAAACCTGGCTCCCACTGGGCAGGCACACATGTGCACTGAAGCATTTACAAACACAAAGCAAGATCACTTTCACAAGGCACGCTCTGCATCCCCATCCCCAGGTGTCAGGCTCGCAGGGATGCACGTATTGGAGAAGCAGGATTCAGAGGACAGCGACAACAAACGCCAATATTTGTGCAGACAGCGTCATGGCACACCTGCACCAATCAGGGCATTGGACTCCTGGCGGTCTGAAAGTACAAGGCAGAGTGGCACTTTGGCCCAATGGGATGGGCTCACCCCTCCATTCCCTGCCTGGAGGCTGGCAGTGCTGCAGCTGCCCCAGTCTTCCAGCATCTCTCCAGCAGCCAGCATAGTGTGGACACACTGCCCAACAGCACAGCTGGCAGCGGTTTCACAGCCCCTCGTTCCTTGGATCATATATTACTAGGTGACATCCTGCCATGAACACACCTGAAAACTCCATCCTCTTGCATTTGACCAGAAGACAGGCCAACAATTCAACTGATATCCCATGGGTAGGTCTTTTACGTGTTTGCAGCAAAATTGTGTTCTTTGGCTCTGAGTCACTAGTGAGCTAACGAATAAATAAAAATCTTAGTATGGCAAGTGAACAACCTTGTGTGACAGATTTATGGGATAGAGCAATATTGCCAGACATCATTTGGGAATTAGTGCCTAAAAAAAAGGACCTTTTTCATGCTGGTTTGCTTCATAATTAGTTCCAAACTTCAGAGTGACCACAGCTGCCAAGTAAGAACAATTGGTTATGTTTAATTTAGAACAACTCATATGTTTTACAGCTAAATTAAACCAAAGCCAAACCGGGGATTTTGGAAACCGCTGAAAATAAGGGGAACTCTGGAGTGTTTAACAATTACTTCCTTGTAAGACATGCCCAAGAGGAAGAGACATGCACTTCAGGCATGGATCTGCTCTCCTAAGCATGAGGGGGATCACGCTTTCCTCTCTTTGCTTACTGATGCACCTGCTTCAGGATGAGATAACTAGTAAGTAAAGACTTTCCGCTTTTTTTCCTATGGGGAGAGGGGGGCATTCAATCTGTTATTGCATCTCTGAATGAGTCAAGAAATCCCTGGATCTTTCTGTGGGTTTCAAAAGCCCAGTCACTTTGAAATTTGTCTGTTACTTTGTCTTTCAAGGTTCTGAAATGCAGATAAAACAAACAAGCTGCCCATTAAATTTATTCATGGCTGCATTACCATATTACCAGTTTCAGTTCAACTAGTACAAGTCTTACCTGATTCTGTGATATGCCAGGGATGAAGATGCAGTCATCTGGGTCAGGAAACCCAGAAAAATGCTAGGGTTTGAAAGCTTCATAGAGGTTGTTAACTGATTCTGTCATCAGTAACCATGGCAGTTTGAAAACAGATTATCTGGAAAGCTGTCAGGCAGCTTTTTTTCCATTAGTAAAGACTGCAAAAGCAGTGAATCTCAAGTTATTTTTTATTAGGCAAGAGCTGATAAACATGGCTGTGGCAACAGTTAAAACATCTATAATCCCTGCAGTTAAAGCTGAGATGTGGAGGAGAGAGCAGTCAGTTTTCCTGATGGGGCTGCTTACTGCAGGCTCTGCAAATCGATCCAACGCATTTGTTTCCTGGGATGTCCATCAGGCATCTCTCACAGCAGTTAAGTCATTAAGGCAAAATGGGAAAAAAACACCCAACAAAACAAAACCACATAAAAATGTTCCTTTCATAATACTAAATGTGTTTGCTCTGTAATTGCTAGATCTAGTCCCTGTGATTTGGAAAGTTTTGGACATGAGATTCAGGAGATGTAGTTTCCCTGCAGTCTGCTAGTCATGAAACCAAATGAGCTGTGGCAATGCCCCCTGTTTTCAATACAGAGGAGCGTGTTTGTGACAAACACGTTATGTTATCATTCCTTATTATTTGCAGCAATTTTAGTTTTGGAAAACCGAGACCTGCAAGATTTGATTAAGCCACGGAAGGTAGAGTTTCGTTCTTTAAACTTCAACAGCACTTTGCATTGGCAACCTGGGAGGGCCAGAGAGGCAAGAGACACTGTCTACTTTGTGCAGTATAAAGTGTAAGTACCAGGGGAACTCCAGCCTTCTGCCAAGCTGGGGCCCATTCCTTCTCGGCACGTCAAAGGGAGTTCTCAGGTGACATGGCATAGTCTCCCCATACCTGGGGAACAGCCACATCCTGCTTGACTGCCAGTTCTCAGTTGTTGCTGCGCTTATGGATAGCCCATAAGGTGCAGCTGAACGGCCCAAGGCAGGTAGGGAACAAGCACCTCCAGCAATACGTTCTGCACTGTCATTGCACCATAGTGTTGCAAAACAGTGTAGTTTGCAGGGAACCTTTGGAGGCCATGGGGCCCAACCACTTGCCTGAAGCAGGTCTAGCTAGGTCAAGTACTTCTGCAATAGGATATTTAAGGTATTTTGGTGTCCCACCTTGCCCACAACAGTGCTGCAGGGTGCCTTGCATGGCAAACTTGAAGCAGTGCTGGAGGCTGGCCATCACAGGACGTATGCTTCTACCACTAGCACATCTAGTGAGCACATGAAATCACTACTGCCTTCGAGAAATTAGCTGGTGGAAAACAGCATTCTGCCCATCATTGAACACACTGGCTAAGCCAAAGCATGCCCACCTCCCCAAGGGGCAAGTGTGCAGTGGCCTCCTACAGGGCTGGTGACCCCCATCTCTGCTTTAGGTGTCTTTCAGAAAAGAGAAACCTGTAGCTCCCAAACACCCATGACATCAATCTTTCCTGTCATTAAATTGAAGGGAGTTAATTTCCATGGCAGAACGCTTGCCAGTGCCACCAAGTTAAAAATCTGTACAGACCCGGTTGGTGATACTAGCTAAAGCTTACCTCCTTCCTCCTCTTTCTCTGTAGGTACGGGCAGAGCACCTGGCAAAACAAAGACAACTGCTGGGGGATTCAAAACCATGTCTGTGACCTAACAAATGAGACCTCTGACATCCAAGAGCCTTACTACGGCAGAGTGAAAGCCGCATCAGCTGGCATCTATTCTGACTGGAGCCTCAGCTGCAGATTCACTCCCTGGCGAGAAAGTAAGTGCAAACATATGGGTCTCTCTGAGAGAGGAATTGGATTTTCTGTGGCATGGAATACATCATTTCTGGTCACAGTTTGCAAACATGAGTAATCCTTTTCTAGTCACAAAGCTGTACCAAAAGAAATTGCGAGTCAATAGCTCTCAGGTGAAGTGTGATAAAATAATTTGTCCCATACTTGAAAGCCTTCCAATTATGGATAAGTAGCCACTTATCAACCATTAGGGGATCAGAAGAGCCCATCTCCCTTTAACTCAACCTTTTCCCGAAGGCATGGAACTACACAAATTATTTTCAGCTGTTTTCAGGACTGCTGGAAGGACTGGACACCGGGTAGAAAAGAAGGAAATGTTCTCTGCTTGGGGAAAAAAGGGAGAAGAGAGTTGAGAGCTGTGTGGCCACCATTCTTCTTGTGTTTATGTGTTTTCCTGACTTCAGTGTATTTACAATGGATATACGCAAAGCTTTTAGTATAGTCATTATAATGCAATAGTATGTTAGAAATTGGAGGACTGTCAAAATGCTGAACAGTACCAGCGCACCTACCAGGAAGTTTCCCGTGAATTAACCAGTTTTCTCTCTGGTAAATGCAAAATTGAACAGAGAATGTAAATGCAGGCCACCTCACAGCACTGAAATGCAAACTGCCTTGAGCCTCTTGCACAGATGAAACCACGAGCTTTGACATCAAGCAGCACCTTGCAGCAGCAACAGGCCATCTTGCCCTGTGCCACCTCCTCCCCCTGGAGGGATGCATGGGGCAGCTGTTGTCCTGCTTCCCCACATCTCTGGGGCTGCACACACAGATATGCAGGTGCTAGCTTCAACCCGTAGCTGTGTTTAACCAGGCAGATTGCAAAAAAAAATTGAAAGTGATTATTGAAGCCATGTTCTTGGCTTTTATGCAGTGCAAGCATACAGTAAATACGAGGGGTGGGGGAGGAGGGGGGGGAGAAATCAGGGCAAAGCATTGAAAGCATTTTTTCTTGACCAGCCTAAAGTCAGCAACATGCAGCATGCAGCTCTAAGAGATTTCAAAAACTATGACTCAAAGATAGATTTACAAACACAGGAAATGTCACCCTCAAAACAGCCCCAGGAAATAATCACCAAGAAGTAAGGATTTACAAAGTGGCACTTTAACAGTAAATGCAGCATAATATAATGTTGGTAACAAGAATATTAAACTGTTGAATGGATTCAAATGGTTTTCTGTGAAACATTATTAATGAACTACAATTGTGTTCACAGCTTTGTTTTTTTTCCTTAGCTGCGGTAGGACCTCCAATGGTAACTGTGGTTCATAGCAATGAATCCATAATACTAAAGCTTCAGGCTCCACGTTCTCCTTATAAAAGGAAGAGAGGTAGCAAGATACCAATGACAAATTATTATGATCTACTATATCAAGTCTTCATAATTAACAACTTGCTAGACGAGGTGAGTGTATATTCAAATATGAACCCTTTACCATTTACCCTTTACCCTTTTACCCATTTACCATTTACCCTTTACCATTGCCAGGAAAGTATTGGCACACCATTCTCATTTTACAGTTGAAATAGTCTTCTGGGATTGCGAGAGCATTGATAACTGTGCAAGTATTTGAAAACAAAGTAGGCTTATTTTTCAGGATTTGAATTTGTTTTAACTGAGTAGTAATTCCTCCCTTTATTCTTTCCCATCAACTCAGTATTTCATACTCTAAGACCTAGATTAAAAAACTGGGACAGGAGGGGAATTGGGGGGGGGCAGTTATTGTAAAATCATAAATATATGATTAATACTACTGACTTTGTGGAAGCCTGTGCGCTGCCCTATATCCTCTGTTCTTATTGAACTTTACTCACAGACACACTTGCTAGGGTAACATGCTTGACTGGCTGTTTTTACTTCACTCTGAAGCAACATAGAGTCCTGGTGTATGAAGGGAAAAACAAGGTTATTAAAATAGAAGATCTGAGGCCCGGAGTCAGCTACTGCATCGTGGCTAAAACATATGTGCCAATGTTGGACCGCAGCAGTGCCTACAGCAGCAGGCAATGCACTGTGCTGGAGTGACAGGGCTGGAACCTCTGCAACAGGTAAATGAGCAGCTGAAGATGGAGGTGACTCTGACAGTCAAGAGCTATCCCCTCACCAAAGGCAGATACTCTCCAAAAGGAGAAAAAAAGATGTAGCATAAAAGCTAACATACCATATGACAATATTAACCAGAGTTCTTACATCATCTCAGCTAGTTTCATACCAGGTAAGAATTACACGCCCAAGTGGATTAGAGGAAAGCCATGGATAATTATTTGTGTGCTGGCATGGTCCACAGAAACCTCCCTCTTCCTCTTCTTCAAACAGTTATACACAGTATTGCTTTCATCTGTTTGTATTGCTGTCTTTAATAATTAACTAGGAAAATAAGGGGCATCCAACATTACTAACGTGCAATCCTGCTGTGAGCTCTGCAATTTTGATCAGGAATTTATCAGCTGTATTTAATTCAAATGAACCTGTCCTCTTTTCATGGCCATTCTTTGGGTGTCCACTAAAAATAAATCCATTATCACATTTCATGAGTTCCCATGGGCTAAAATGAAAGAGTTAGCTCAATTATCTGATCTGAAAAATCTGTTTGTTTACTTACTGCAACCACTAGACTATCTTCACGTGTCATATGCCCAGCAGAGAGATTTACTATCAATCCTGCCTTGCAGGTGCCACAGCACAGAGTGTGTAAATACCTAAGCCAAGGTTGACTTCAGTGTCATTGGCTTTAGCAAGCTCAGATTTTGGCCCTTTCTAGGGATAACAGAGGAAAACTTTAAAAGCATCAAAGTTAGACCCTGTGCTTCTGTTCTTAGTTCAGTACCCTAACTATGAAAAATTTTCTTCCTTCTGCTTCATAACATGATGCATAACATTGTTCTCTCTTGAGACTCGGTCACTGGGTTTAGGCTAGGGAGGGAACCTGTTTCTAGACAATTTTCCTGCTTTTTTGCTTGCTTTCACAGTACTGTAAAAGGCTAGAAGCTCAGATTAGAGCCAGATTTCTGAACAACCTGCAGAGGTATAGGAGAGATGTAGGCAAATGGCATGTGTTGAATTTCCAGTTAAATTGAATACCATCCAGCTTAAATGCACACTTCAGCAGCAGTTCTCTCTCTCTTCGCAGTTACACGGATAATAGTGGAAGATGCATCCCACCAAAGATTCAGCTGTAGATCAACATCTGTGGTCTATGTCTGGAATACATACTGGATATCTTTTAAATTAACTTTTGCTGCATTAAATGATTTGATTAATCACAATCATTTTATGCTACACAAAAGCCATGCATTGTTTGTATGTCCTATAATATTATTTACAATGGTATATATTTGCATTTACAAAGCAAGCAGTGTTGTAATATATATATATATGCACATATATAAAATAACAATGAAAAAGAATTTGTGAAGACATCCTTAAGTTTGTTTCTCAGGTTTTTCTATTTTAAGCCTTGGAATTAAAATGCAATTTATAAAATAGAGCTTTTTTCTTTCTTCAGATATTTTGTTTCTTCTAGAATGCAGATTACAACAGAAGATGAAAAAAAATGTGTCTTTTTTTAAAGAACTGTACAGTACAGGAACATACTCCATGGTCACAATGTCTTCATAGTGCCCTCAATATAACATTCCTGATAGTGAAACCACTATGCGATTAGGCAGGAGCTCATTTAAACTGAAAGAGAAAAGATTCTCACTTCCAGTCAATGGCAGGCAGTTAAAAGGAAGAGAGCACTGTTTCAGCCTTTTCACAGTAAATGATGCATGAATGCTAACCATCACCTGAGATTTCCGATGATTTTACTCAGTAGGAGTATTCATCTCACATGGGAAAAGATTTCTTGGGCAAGGTCTGGGTAGATATCCACTAAGTCATGACAGGCTAGAGAGGTGAAGTGGCTTTTTCAGATCGGAAAGGTCTGTAACTAATAAGAACCTTAAAACTTAACTGTATTCTGTTATTACAAAATTAATGAAAGGAGGTAAGAGTTGGCCAGACGCAAGAGGGCAAAGCAAGCCTTGGGGAAAATGGAGCTCCCTGCTACATAACCACTATTCGCTTTTCCCTTAGTTCACATACACAAAGGTGGATTGGATCAGTTCAGGTAACAGACCTTGAGTTCACTTAAGCCACATCCAAAGCATTTTTCATGTTCTGTCACTAACACATCACCTGGAGGCAGCACTGCTGAGAGCTGCATCAGGATGCCAGCAGCAGGCATTTGGGAGGAAACTGTGCTTAAGTAAGTGAACCCTGGTCAGTCTCAGCATTGCCAAAACGGAAGAGGGCATTATGTACTTAATGTTTCCAGCATTTAATTCTAACACATGATATATTTGAATGACTAGGTTTGCAGGCATCTAGCTGTGTCCCCATATTTAGTCCATGAAATCAGCTTTCTTTCACCATGCTTCCCTTTTGCTTCTTTCTCAATTCTTCCAATTATTTCGCCCCACTCATATCCCATAGTTTCTTAAGTCAGGTAAGTTTTTTTGGGAAGCGAGGCTTATTAAATCTCTGTATAGTACCTAGCACCATGACAAGTCTCATATCAAGCACTGCCCTGCAGCTCCTCTTGCACTGGGCAGAACCACAATAAAACCATCCAGGCAAACTATTAAGAAATAGCCTGTCATATATTCCAGCGATGGTGACTTCATTCACTCGTGGGTTATCACAACCCTAAAACAGTATCTGTAGTTATTCAAGTTCTTTCTCAAATTCACTTCCTTCCTTAAGGCAGATCACATTGCCATTGTTACACAAAGATAAAGCTTTATTACGGTAACATCTACTAAACCTAGTCAGGCAACAGATTCTGACAATGCAGGATATTGTACCTATGTCAGATGCAAAGGATGAAACTGTTTAGGGCTCTCAGATCTTAAAGAAGACATTAAAAATTTTAAAAAATTAGAAGAAGCAGAGCCATAGGAGTACCTGAAGTTCAGACCTGGCTAGAAACATAGCGGCTGCCATGCTATGGATCTATGGAGATGTTGGAAACCTGAAAGTTTTTCAACTTGATAAATTGTTTTAAATGTGCAGCCCATACACTGAGAAAAATGACAACAGGTCTGAATAAGTCCTTGTACTGTTGTATTTGCTAGCCAGATTTTACTTCCTCAGCAACAATACGGACTTACAGAAAGCAGCGCAAGAGTTGCAGGGACAACCCTCTTCTACTCTGGCAGTACCAGGATTTATTATTGCCAACCTCACGATGTTCTGCAAAAGTCAAATTTCTCTTTCCATTTGAAGTTCAAATTTCCTTTCAGCTCTATCGACATGCAATTTTACTGGGGAAGGGTTTGGTAAAATTATTGGTGCCAATTTTTTTCTACATAATCAGTGGTAGTGGCCATGTTCCCAAGACATGCTCCACTGGGCTTGCAGGATGGGGATCCTGCAAGAGAGGTACTTTGCTGCACCATGTACTGGCTGGGTGATCTGCACCCACAGCTTCTAGATAGCCTTGGTGATGCTGCTGCTTTTAAAAACAACTTCATTGTGCCTTATTCTGTATGCTACACTGCTGTTTACCTCTCCATGAGGGTGGAACAGAAGGAAGAGGTCTCTAAACTGCAGCTGGGGCTTTGCTGCAGGTGAGTCAGTTTGGAAATATGTGGAAAAGTGAGTTCTAACCTCTAACTCCTCATGGACACAAGGAGACCATCTGCTGTAGATCCACCTCTCCAGAGCTGCCCAGGCTGGCACATGGCTCTGCAATAGCTATTGCATGTACACACCACTCAGTGCAAGATGCCTTTACATCATTGGCTTGACTCCTTCTGGCCATAAGTTCGCAAGACTCAGCTGAAAACACTCTTGGTTTTTTAGTCACCTACAGAACAGGCATTTTCTAACAAAGTGCCAAATGCCAGGTTCTGTTTCAGGAAATATAAAAATAAATGCTGGATTCTGGGGCTGTGGCATAGGGTGGGGAAGACCAAGCAGTGTAACAAAGGCAGGACTTATGCAACCTATTCTGTAAGCCCTCATCTGCTGCATCACTGGAGGTTGTCTGCAGCCACAAGCATGTCCTGTCTCAATGGCCTCATCTGTCCAAGTCCCGGCATTGCACCTGAGGGTCTTGCCAATGAGAAATAGATATTATCTCTTTTAGAGTCTGCAGTTTCTGATCTTGGAGCTCATCCCACATGGCCCTACTCTTCTTTCTTTCATAGTGGTGGCTGGACATTATCTTATCTGTTGGATGGAGTAAGAGCTTATCTCCCACTATAGATGGCTTTAACTTCCCATTCCACTGGCACTCAGAAGAGCAGTATGCAACTACAAGAAATTCAGGAACAGGGCTCTGGAAAAGCTGATAGAGCAACAGCAATGGACCAGATGCTCCAGACTTATAAATTAGGAGAAGATTATGCATAGCCAGCTGTACCATATAAATGCCCAGTTTTATATGATGCCATGATCCTCAGTGTTTATCATATGGTCTAGCATCTGGCCAGTCCTGTTCATACCTCCTATATATCTGCTCTGATCAGATGTGGACTTAGGGTTTCTTTATGTGCCTGACTTGATCTCAGTTAAGAACAACTTTTGTGTCTCAGGGGTGGGGTGCTGTTGTGAAAAGACATTGGCTTTTGCCACAGATCTGTCAGACATTATCAAGTATTCCAAACTGCAGGGAATTAATCATAAGTAAGTAAGGTTTTCTGTGGAATTTCTATGGATTTCAACATTTGCTAAAAAGATCAAATATACTAGTCTGTAAAATCTGTCTGACAAGAAAAAAGAAGATTAAAGCAGAAAACTAAACAAAGGACACAGGACATGAAACAAGGGTACTTCTGCAGAGAAACAGAGGGAAAGAAGTGACACCAGTGTTCATCGTCAGGAAAGCTACAGTCTCCTTTGCAACTTGCTTTCAGAACCTTTTATAAAGCGCTTCCAAGGAAAAAAAAACAAAACCTTGAAAATTTAATTCCCCAAATGATGAAATCATTGGCTGTTTCACTGCAAGTCTTACGTATTGAGTCCGATCAAGCAATCATTGCTGCCAGAATTTTGGCTTGAGATGGGGAAAAATGGGAAGATCAAGGTCTGTTGTTTACAAGGGAAGTTCAAAAAGAGAACTCCTGAAAAGACTCCATCATCTGAGGTAAATACTGAAGACCCACTAACAAGTTTAATTTTTTAAAATATTGTGCTCTTTTCTAAGGCAGTGGGGACCTGATGCTATAAGTTGCCTGAATACCTTCAATACTTACAAAATGCAGCCCAATGGTATCACACTCTGAGGACTAGGCTCTTCAGAGATGTTCTTAGTTTTAAAAACAGGAACAGGATGACAGTGAAGGGCTGTTGTGTTAATTGCGATACCTACGAAAGAGCAGTAGGAAAACTATAATTAAATTCATTTATTTCAGTCATTGTCATTCTGACACAGCTCTTTTTTTTGGTAAGAAAGCATACAAATCATACTAATTTCCAAGAACCAGCCATCAAGTTCTTGCTTTTCATTTTGTAATGACAGACAAGTGTTTTTATCATTGCTTGTTATGGGACATTGAATTCGTCTTATAGCTGACAAGGACATGATTGTTATAGGACTGAGCTAAGCTTTTATTTCTGGGCTAAATTCTCAGTATAAATTCTTATACTGGGAAGAATAAAGCTCATAAAAGATATCAGCAAAAAGAAAAACAATATGGTTTGTTTCATTAAATCAAACTTAAACAATTTTAGAGGGTCTGTGAAGTCCCTAATCATGCCCTGAGTGGAATGAGAATCAGAGAGATAAACCTGGGAAATAAACTGCTGGGAAAAGCTGATTTAAGCTCTGAAGAATGAGTCTGCAGAGCAGCACAGCAACTAATACAAGGAAAAAAGACAAGTACACACCGAGAGGGGCTGGGAAGCAAAGAGCCTGCAGCAGCAGAGTAGAAATGTGTATTTCAATAAGCTTACAAAACAAGAGAAGTGATCAGGGTGGGGCAACACAATATAGCTGCTGACACAGACACTAGGCAGCTTCTGCCTTGGAAAGGGAGTGCTGTGTTTCTATGGAGCAAAACTATTTTATACATGTCCATAGCCAAGGAGAAGATATACCTATGAGAACACAAGCACGTGTTCTGCTCAGAGGGACCATTTCAGCAGCAATCTTAGAGGGTAAACAGACATTACTAAAAGGATTTCAAAAGCTGGAGAGAGAAATTTATCAGTGGAAGAAGCAGGGAAGGCTTAGTCACTGCAACTGTTCAAGAAACAAGCATAGACACGCAGTGGGACTCAATCACTTCAACACAGGTGCACCAACATTCAAGATACTTCTGAGGTTCCAGAACATTCACATATGGTTGGCAGGTACAGCAAGGGTTCTGCATGAGACCCTCACCTTCCCAGAGGGGCAGCTGAAGTCATGAGGGGACATCTCACAGACATGCACTAAACCTCTGTGCTTGGGTGACTGAAGTTCTACCACGGTTACTGAAATGCTACTGTAACTAATGCGATAGTTACCAGGTATAATCTGGACCCTGAAGCCATGTGCATATGATTTGTAGGTTTACATTAATAAATCTGAAGAGAAAACCTGGTTATGGGGATGAAGCATAGACAAGAAAATTTTGGTTTGTACATTGGAATTACAGGGTGCCTTGTGTGCATTAGCCTTTCTAATACCAAGGGCCTTTCCTTTGCATATGAACTATTATATTTACATTTTAACAATCCTGTGGAAAATTGAGAAGGAAGAGGGAGCCTGAAAAGTGAATGAGACCTCAGAAATTGAATGAGAACCCAATTTGGTATTGCTTTACAGCATGCTCATTCTGAATACCTTCTTGAAGCTGATTCTCTTGCTTGCTAAAATATTGCTCCACTTCAATAAATACCATGAAAAATGATACCAAAACTACAGAAAAAATACTAAGTAAGTTAAATCCTTTCAGCTGCACAACAAGATGTATCATAATGCCATCTCTGAGCGCACAAGGCCACCACCTCTTACCCATTTGCTGCTTAATGGTGTTTGCCACAAAAAGATAGATTTCTAGAAATAACAGGAGACTCAATGACATAAAGTGTAAGGTACTTTGAGTCCTCAAGTTTTGAAACAGAAGAGGCTGGAATCAAGTAGAAGCAATGGGAAGAGCTGAGCAGGACATCCCCAAGACTAGGAAGCCCAACTGGGAGACACAGACGGATCTCTTATTATGTATGTTCCAGGCATGAGGCTCCTTGCTCTGCAAGCTGTGCTATCACCTCAGAAAAGAAACAGTCATACACAAGCAAGATCTACTGCAGCTGTGCCCTCCTTCAGTGTGTGCAAACTCCTTTAGTGTGAGGCATTGGATAAAGCTGGCCAAAATAGCTTAAACTGGGAAAGATTTTTTCCCTAAGTTTTATACCTGCTGTATATTAAAGACAGCTGAAAGCACCAACTGACAGAACATTATGTTGTTCATTGTACCATGACTGACCATTACAACAAAAAAATCCTGCTACTTCCAGATGAAGTAGGAAAAGTGACATTTGAGAGCAAGACCATCAACACGATCAAAGGGAAGAGCCATCTTTGGCTCTTTCTCAGTCATCATTGGGTGAACTCAGTGCCTGGTGAGCCTCTCAAGCCTCTCAAGGTTCAATGATAGCCAGTCATGTTATGGGATAAGGTGGAGAAATGAGCCAAATGGGGAGGGGAAACTGAAAAGCAAAGAGTTTCAGCTGATTTTCCATAAGGCCCCACACTCCATGTCAATAGGATCAATGGAAACAATTCCAGGCAAATATTTCTAAGGAAAAATAGGATTTTACTGGAACAAAAAAACACATTTATTAAAATATCTTTCATAACATTATGTTTTTCAAGTGAAAAAACAAAACAAGTTTCTTTTCTTGGTGGCCAAAAACCCATGTGCTTCATTTTCCAGACTCTTAAGATTTCCAGTGCCATGTCTAAATGTCCTGGGCGGGAATGGAAAATTTCCCTGACAGTTCTGATCAATCTTTACCTAACACACCCAAGTCAGAGCTCATACTCCAATCAGTAACCTTTAGGAATGCTTTCAGTGAGGTGCTATTTCTCTGGAAGCAGAATAATTCAGTAACCCTTCCTGGAACACAGCCTATACCCATGATCCAAGGCAGGAGGGAAGAAGGGGGACATTGCTCTGCACAGCCTTCAGTCCTAAGAGGGACACTCACCTCCAATCACCTTCTACTTCTTATTAATGACACCCTTGTGATTTCAGTAACAGAGACTGACATAGCAGCATTGCGTTGACATGAAACCAAAGCACCTCCTCTACCCTGGATTGGCCCGCTTCTCTACTGCAGGGTCTCTGCTCTTGCTCACTTTGTGCAAGTTTCACAAATGACACCTTGCAACACCTCATTTCCTCGCTGCACTGGCTAGAAAAGAAGAAAACATCATTTCAGCTGGTGAATAGTGCAAACAGGGTGTACCTCCATGAACAATCAAGGTTAAAATGATCTGTTTAATGTTTACAATCCAAACACCACTACTAGCATTTCTAATGAATTTAAAGACTTGAGCAAGCTGAAGTGTGACCAACCAGTGGGTCAAAAGAAGGGACTGGAAGATATTACACCCACATTACCCAGCTGGCAAGATGCAAACAGGTACAACAGAACACAGAAACTAGCTGCTTTCATTAATGAATATACTATGTCAATCGTAGTACGTCTTAAGTAAAAACGGGTTTTCAGGCACTTATCAAGACCTTCTGCAGATTGTGTCCCTACCAGCATTAAAGCATTTCAGTTAGCTGGAGAACAACATGGACAAGTTCACCAGGAAGAGGTTAGCCAGTCCACCGAGTGCAAGTCCTTGGACACCCTTGGGATATAAAGAACACAGATTTCCCCAGAGTTATTTACAGTTTCGTAATGACCAAGTAGGAGACAAAAGTCTCTCTTCCTTCCTGGCCATCTTGCATTGGCTGTCATTACTCAGAGGGCTGCATACTGAACCCTCATGAGCTGTTTACTCATGTGGCAAGAATAGCTTCTAGGTAAGGACTGAGCAGGTACAAGTCAGTGGTACTGGACATAATAGGTATGGATGACTGTAAGTCTGGGGTGGTATCGCAGCTATTGCAGAGAGGCTGTGGAACACAAGTAGGGACAGACTCTTTGCTTGCTAGTAGGCTGTGCCAAAATCTGAAACAGCTTTCACAATCCTGTGGCTAACTTCACACCATGACACGGGCCATCTGCATTCACTGGCTTAGAGACAGCATCTTAGCCATGGTCTGCATAAAAACATCAGATGTGAATGTTTCTCTGCCATAGAAAAATCAGAATTGCTTGGTAAAGAGAATCCCAATTTCAAAAATACAAGGACAAAAAAGAAATTAAACTGCAGCCATAGGTATAATTTCTTTGTATTTGCTAAGTTTATCTAGCTTGGCATAAGCTGTGCCTGGAAAAGTGCATTTCAGAACTGAGGCTTTAATGAATGTTTGCACTCTCTTTATTTCTTCAATGAAAAATGTTAAAAAACTGAGAATGAAACAAATCCGGGTACATTTTTTTGTTTCTGAGACAGGCTTGCTTTTATTTTCTTAGAAGAGGTACATTTCAGTGCACACGGCTATTTCTCCACAGATGGAAAAAAAATAAAGCTGAAGAGAATAACAGCAAAATCCCAAATCCCAGGGAACCCGAAAGAGTCTGGCTGAACCATATATGGGATTATACTGACATATTGTGGCAGCGCAGTAGTAATGCAATGCCCTTAATCACTTCTGTGACTCCTGCTATTCTCCTCCCTCTGGTTGAGGAGCACTCTGGGGTCCTCGTTCCCAGACTAAGGACAGGAATAAGGAACTTGAAAAAAATATATAATCAAGAGCTTGTCAGTGGATCCTTCCAATGTTTCCAGCCATGGTATCTGGAACAACTGAGTGGTTCCCACATCTTAGCATAGTGAAAAGTCTTGTTTAGTTATGGAGAGGCAAAGCAGATTGCCTCATTGTCTTTGAACCCAGAATGGAAAACCCAACATCCCACACAGCTGCAGATGTGTGTTTGGAGGCCTCTAGCCTCTGAGCTTTCAGCTAGCCAGGAAGCTCTTTGTTTTCTGAAAAATTATCCCTGAATGACTCAGTTCAATAATCTTTCCCATATTGTCAATACTTTGGGAAAAAAGTTGAGACACAAGTTGTACCCTGAGACACAGCATTTTCAGAGGCAAAAGAGCATGCGGACAAAATCATTCCCAAAACTGTGGCAGTGAATAAGCTGTCTGGACTGGAAGTCCCCTCTGCCATGGTGACAGGCAGGACCTCCCCAGCCTGCAGAGCTCCGCATCACAGTTGTAACAATTTCAGCCGTTTCAGAAAAGACAGCTAGAAGATGTATTTTGAGCATGGTCACTGTGTACCTCTCTTTCCCAATGCAATTCGGCCACCAGGTGGAACCCCTCCCTTGTTTTCCCAGCAAATATCCTGGGCCATTCGTAATAAAATATTGTCAGCTCCCTTTAATGACTTCTGGTATTAGTGTTTCCTCTAGCATGGACTTAGAAAGCATTTCAATCCATGGAGCCACAAAAATCAGACTTAGTACCAAAGAGCTACAACTCATCCTAACCAGGGAATAGTTGTGGTAGGGGGGTAAAGGGTGATGTGAACAAATGTCAGCCAACAGCAGTCCCACCACACTATCATTTGCACAAGCTGGAAGACATCTGCAGAGTTACTTGGTGCGCCTTCTTTCTGGGCTATGAGAAAAGTTTGAAATATGGAGTGTCTTTGTATGACCATGAAGATCATAGTCATTTAAACAGCAATCCAGCTAGCAGAGCTCATATTTCCTAGGTAAGAGGAAACTTGTTCCCATGAAGAGCACAGTATTTAGAAACTATTGACTTCAATGGGAGTTAGTCATCTAAATACCCCTAGTTTTAGAACGCCTTCAAACCTTTAGCGTATTTATCTTTGCAGTATCCATGTGAAATAAGGAAGGGCTTTAATGTGGGCTATAAAGGTATTCAGAGGCATTTGCAAAGATACACAAGCACTCAATCATCTTTGTACTAAGTGACTTGCTAAGGCTACACGGAAAGCTTATGGGCAGTGCAGGGAACCGGACTTTGTTTTCTCTGCTTTGAGGACCTCAAATACTAGGCTCCTGTGACACTGCCTATCACTCAAAAATAACTATCAAAGTAATACATGAATGCTAATTGTGAAGGTAAGCCTGCCTTTGCAATACAGATAATGATGGAGTTTACATCACAGTCAACATGCTTGGTGGTTAAAGGTCAGCCTGAATCACAACTGCCAAGTCATTTTAAGGGGAAATATCCATTCTGGCATGCTGAGTTTCAAAAGATGCAGGAAGTTACAGAACGACTGGCTCAGCAGCAGAAATGGTGCTCCCTTCTCTGAGTCCACCCTGAATGACTAAAATGCATCTCTTTTTTTGCTGCTTGGAAGAAAACACTGCACAAGCAGCAAAACAGTTTCACTGAACAAAAAAGTCTGTTCCCTGCTTCAGCAGAACACATTTGCTTCTCAGGTCAGCAAAAATGTGGCTTCTCAATCTACAGCTTTAGATGTTTTAACCATGATGTTCTGACTTTTTAACCTCTGTTGTAATTGAAAACATTCCTACCAATGGCACTATTGTATAGTAAGTGAAATGCATAAAGCAGCAACAGTTTTTACTTTGCTGAACTTTCTGTTGAAGTGAATTTAGTTTCATTATCCACTGTTACCTCGCACAGTACTTGGCCCCTCAGGCACAGGGGAGTGTACAGCTACAAAGGAGCTGTGACTATTTCCATAAGAAACCTACAGTCTACAAAAATGAGCAGGCAACACTTGTTCCGCTTACCGAGGAAATGTTTTCTGGAAGGGAACCACATGTCATATTACCTATAGTAAAAGAAATAATTTTTCTATGGCTGCCGGCACCTGACAAAGTTGTTTCACAGCCCTACCACTGCCTCAACCATAATTCTCCTTTGTTTCCTGACATAAATGTCACTTGTCAGAATAAATACAGATACAAATACCAGATGGCTTGAAGCTTACTCATAAGAAAAATAAAACGCTTTATCTATAAAACACTCAAAGTACACCTAAGGTGAGAGGGTTTAAATCAATATTTCTTTAATATACTTACAACTTCCTTGGCCAGAGATAAAAAAAGTTGAAAAAAAAGCTATTTTACATCCCAGAGCATCTAGTGCTAACACAGCATGGCGCTCCCTTGCACTAGTAATTATGTTGGTATTTCATGTTACTGCAGAGACTAAAGAAAGCCACCCCAGCCAACATACAGCTCCCTGGTCAGCACAGCCCAATTTCACCCTCCTGCAGTGAACACGTCCCAGAGGAGCGCACTGAACCACAGTGCGTGTGGGTCGCCCCTGGCTGGGGGAGCCCCGCAGGGACTGAGGCAGCCCACCTGGCACACACCACTGTGCCAGTAGTCCGATTTTGGTGACACACCTTTCTACCTCCCAAGGAGCCATATAGCAGTCAGGAGTGCAGCAACTCCTCTCAGGCTGAGCTAAAGGTCGCACCCATAGCAGAGCCGCAGCATTCCTCCAGTATCCAGGGACTTCTGGCCCTGCAAACAGCACGGGTGAGATGAAGACCCTACACTGCTGCCTTTCCTTTTCAAAAGCTTACTGCAAGGACAGCTTCAGGCTCCATCCAGGCTCTCCAGCATTCCAGGAAGGCAAGGGCAGGGCAAGAAACCAGCAGTCAGGGACTTCCAACAGGACACATTATAACAAGAGAGGCAAGACACAGAAAATTCCAAAGTGGGAGCATGGCAATAAGAAAGTGATGGCAACAGCAGTGACACTTCTCAGCAAGTTGGGCACATCACCTGAGATTGTGCATTGCACTAGGCACAATGCATAGAAATTAAATATTACAATGCTGAATGTTGCAACGTGTGAATCCTATTTGTCTCCCTACCCCAGGGAGCCGTGACAAAAGTGCCAAATATTTCTTTAGATAAAGGCTTACACAAGCCTTGTACTGACTAGCAACCCTCTGCAGGAAGCAGACAGGAGGAGGCTAGCTGTCTCCAGAGGAGACAACCCACCCCACCATCGCTCTAAAGCAGACCACATAAGAGGGTCTTGCAGTTTGCAATACGGATACATGTAAGTCTTCGATTGAAAAACCTACCAGTTGAACACTTGAAAATGAGAAGCCGCTTTGAAAACTCTACGAGCACTTCAAATCTGGCCATTAGATACAGTATCCACAATCTCTCCCCCTGAAAAGACAGAAAGCTTCGCTTTCCTCTTGAACTTCTGCATCTGCTCGGGAGGAGGAGCGCAGGGACATCCCAGCTGCCCAGCCACCTGCAGACCTCGGGCAGCGGCAGTGTGACAACCCGCTGGTTTTTTGACACTCACACCTTGTCCATGCGAGGAAGTTTCAGTTGGTGACTGTGAATTTTAAACCTGTCAGGTTTCCCCATATAACTAAGTCTACACTCTGACTTTTTTTGGAGTTTTATGTGGCAAACTTAGGTCCTCAATTTCCCCCCCCACTATACTGATATTAAGGGTCCACAAAGCAGGTGTAGAAGCTGAAAATCAGATTTCCCAAGGGTGAAACCTCTTACACTATGAGTACACGTCCAGTGGCACAGGGTCACTGGTAGAAAATTGGATGCTTATGGTGCTCACTGCTATTTAAATGATTTGGTTTCACACTGTTAGTAAAACTAACAAGAACGTTTCCACAGCAGCAAAACTAGACCGGTAGGGACATAACTTGAGTATAGTACAGAGATAGTACCTATTACTGAAGGTTTCTCGAGGTGAGATTTGTCAGGCGATGGGCAAGTGACAGTATACCTGCTGTTTGATGATAACAAAGCTCAGGGGACCACATAAAGGTAATAATAATAAAACACCAGAAGAGTAGGGTTAGACATGAATAAGACAATTTTTAAAAGAGAAATCTCTACCTAATGCATACCCAGAGGTTTTTTTTGCAGAGTTTTGTGAACATGCACAAAATCCAGGCAGCCAAGTAGCTGACTGGATACTTGATCAACTCTGAGGTCTGCAGCCTTGACAGCCCAGTGAGTCTCCAGTTTTGGTCCTTCTGTAAATTCCCCAATTTGCCATGTGATTTGCTGGAAGGAGGTGTCACTGCAGCTGGAAACAAGTTTATGTCTGTTCTCAGTCCCTTTAAAGTCAGCCTGTCACTCTAACCTCTTGTGCTATTGCTGCTTGTCAGTAACACACAGCAATGGAGGAAGAAGTACAAAATATTGCAATGATGAGATTTCAGTGAGATTGTGGATGTGAAGTATAAGTCAGCTCACACTGGCATGCTCTCTACCTTTATTGTTAGTTGGGAAAACACCACAGCATCAATAAAGCAGAAAACTCTGCAGGTACTTTCTTATGTTTTAGCATGGTCCTAACAGGATAATGCAATGGAACTGTAATTTCTCCCTGTAGGCAGATGGCAAGACAACATACAAAGCATTGTAATGATCAGTGTAGCGTGTTGCTAAGACATGAATTAAAGCTCCTGGACCATAAAGTCTAGGATTTTATAGAGATTAACTACATCATGGACACATGCTTCTAGTGTGAGCTCATCAAAACTACCAGGAATGAAGATTATGCCTAGCTGATGGGTACTTTTGGGGTTGATCTGGTTATGCGTCACCCATCTAGCTTTGTCTGTCTAGCTGTTTGCTCTTGTCAGAAGCCCAGTCAGGCTGACTTCTCTGACATATGTTTTCAAGTGTTGAAACATGTCCTGTGAGGTAAGTTCAAATCAAATGGAGTTGCAGGTGTGCTGTTGAGAAGTCTCTTCCAGGTCAAACATCACACAGGAGACTAGAAGTTTCATTAAATTCAATTATCTCATTCCAATTTTAATAGGACTGTACTGAAAACATACATCTGGGACAGTAAGTAGTTACCTAAATCAGGGCAGCAAGTACATTTTAGATGCTGAGAGTATCCTGCCTGGCCTCCAGCTGTCACTGCAAAAGAGAATCCATGTCTCCCTGTAACACGTGTGATATCTGCCTGTATCTGGATACTCAAGGACATGGTAACCTGAGTATCTAGTATTATCAGCTATCAGAGTGCTGCATATTAATTCCTCTGTCCTCTTAGATGGTGATGTATTTTTCTTCTGCAAGTTCATGGCTGAGGTACAGTAATTTGCACATCTGAAGCACACATCTCCATTCAAATAAACTGGACTGCAGTCAGCACTGCAGTCAAAATGAATGCAGGTTCTGCATCAGTGTTTACGTATCCACTCTTACACTGACTTCAAACTAACTAGTTTGGATGCTGTTAGCAGGATAATCATAAAAATGCCCAAATAAGCTAGCCACCTGAGCACTGCAGCCCATACAGAGCTCTGTATTCCCATAGGCACACTGCTATAGGTATCTCAGATACCTCAGATACGGGTCTAGATACCACCATGGGATAGCATAACCCTGGTCACAGTGACTGCAATAGGTCTGGTCATGCGGTGTGGAGTAAGCCACTGCACTGAGGACGTACACGTATCACGTCCATGTCTATGTTTTTGAGGGCTATGTAATTTATACTGCTGTCTCACTGCAGCTGCTGTGCCACCTAGCCTCACAGACAATCCATTTTCATCACTCCAGTCCGGGATATCTTTCTTCTTCCATACACAAACCATCCCTGCTACGTATGAAGAATTTTGCTTACTTGAAGCATCTATGGTAGGTCAGTGCAGAAGCCAGGATACCAGATTTAAAAGGTTAATGATCTATCCATTATGCTAAATCCTATGCAGCAGCACTAATTCTTCCTATTCAATCAACCTTTTCCCAAGAGCCTGGGACAATACAAGAGACATGGAAGGCTAGCTGATTCATTGCTTTCATGCAAAAGGTCAGACTAAAGAAGACCAGCCACCAGAATCTGTTGCCCTATAAACTTAGTATCTGACAAGCCATTGGTTAGTTTGTCTCAAAAATACCCTTTGACATGGAGAAATTACTATAAAAATAACACTTGGAGACTTTCAGTAGCTCGTATTTCACTTATCCGGTTATAATCCAAAGCAAAGGAAAAAATAGGTTTTATTGCCTTCCAGCATCACATATTCACTATGAAATGAAAGCTAAGACTTTCTGATTTACCCTGTCAGCTACACATATATCACATCTTTATGAGGGGGAAATTGATGAAAGTTATCACAGAAGATAACTCTACAATAAGACTGTAGTCAAGATTTCTGTTATTGAGTCAGAATACACACTGTGAACAGAAGTAAGTAGCAAATATTTTTCCTCTTAAATACACAGGCATACCACTCCCTTTCCAGCTCAAAACTAGAGTTTAGGACTATTGAGAACACATACACAAGTAAACATACACCAGTACAAAATGTGCTTATGTATGGCATATTTGTTTGTATGTATAAAAACATATATGCAAGTAATGTAGATATGTATTTATTATATGTGAGTGTATATATTCTCTGCAAGCTGAGAAACACAAAAGACCCTAAGATACCACTTCTGAGCTTCTCTCTGTAGGAGAGTTACCTTCTGACAGCAAGATAAATGAAGTGGCAGCTGTGTTCATTCTCTAGCGCTCATGCTTGTTTAGTACCCTGATTAATGATGAGTGCTTTACTTAGTCTAATTTATCTCTTGCAAGCCTTTATATGCTGTTCAGAACCCAATGTAAAGTTTATGTGCAGATGCACCCACACAATAAAACGATTCCATATTGAAAATTACTTTAGTTCAATTTCAAAGTGAGTCCCCAAGGGCCTTATAGCCAGGGATGCAGTATCTCAGTCTGCCTTGATTTTAAGCTCACATTACAGGTTCATTGGCAGTCCACAATAGTTACAATATTGCTGTAAAAAGGCACAATAGATACTGTGAGAAAATGGTGACATCCAGTTGCTACTTGGGTAAATTTTTTAGTTTGTTTGGTCATTTCAGAAAGAGAGAGAAAGAAGCAAGGCTATCAAGAGAAAGAACCTTGTATACTAGAAGCACATCCTGAGAAGACATATCTATCTAAGCAAGATCAGAGGCTCTAACCTTTACTCTAAGACTTCTCTGGCTGAGAAAGTGATTCCATCCCAGAAAAAAAGTATATGTGGAGGAAACGTCATGGCATGACCCTTCTAAATAAAAAGCAAATGATGGAGTCCTGCTGTGTCCTTATAAAAGATTTTTAACTACATTTCCACATTAAGTTGAATAAATAGTTTATAGAATGAAAGTAATTGATAACACAGCATAACAGTGGATCATCAGAAGGAGTTTCAACACCTCTTTATGGACTGGTTTATTGCTAACCTTTGGACTGAAAAAGAGCCATGACTGAATTATGTATGAACTAAGCACCAAACAGCTGCAGAAGCTTAGAAATAGCCTGTGGTGGCAGAGAGGGTAACAGAAAAAAAATACTTTATTTATAAAGTCAAATGTACATGGCTGGGCAGATATGAACTCAACAACATTTGTTGGCTTTCCGCAAGTCCAGCAGAAATCAGGAATAACTCCCAAATTTATGTGTAATCTCTTAAGAGGAGGAGGCTGATTAGTCACAAACCAAAGGACCTTCTATGTGGAAAGGCAAAAAGGAAAAAACAAATGAGGGGGTGGTTCTTCACATCATAACAGCAAAGAAGAGAAGCCAACTTAGACCACAAACCCATTCTCTACATTTGGATAATTTTTGGTTTTCGGTGAGATAAATCTTGTCATCTGTTTGACAGGATGCTACTGAGGCCTTCAAAGGGCTTGCATACTCTCATCAATTGACTAATTGGACATTTATTTTGAAACTAATCTTACTCAGAGCTGCAACTTCAAATTCGACTGTGAATCTCCTCTTTGCTTAGTATTTAATTTTAAATGTAAGCTGATGCCTTTTGAGTACATCTTCCCTAAATAACACTGCTCTAGGGTAATGAATACAGATATTCTCCTACTAATTTTTAAAAATAGAACTGGTATAGTAAGCAAACACAAACAATATTTAGCTTTAAACTCTTCAAGTATTTGTAGCAAATATAAATTTAGTACTTGTTTTTCTAAAGCTAAGATGCTCGTGTGCTTTACATGTGCTGAAATTGCAGTTTCCTGCAAAGAGTAAATTGTTGACATTTTAAAAATCAGATTTAATAGAATTTACAGTGACTCAAATATTCATGCTATCAAGCATTTGTGTGGTCATATTGATTTCTTTACCATTATATAGAATTAAAGCAGCAATAATGCCAGTTTCCTGCAGAAGTTAACAGTCTGAGTTACAGCTAATACTTTCAAAGTTATATTATTATGATTTCCTCATTGGCTATTTATTTTTTTTCAATCTCCTAAGGGAACTTGTAAAATCTCGATTTCAAGGATTAACAGTCTGATACTGGAGATATGCAGAGAAGAAAAAATATAATCAACAAAAACTCTACTCAGAAGCTATGGTAACTGCTCGTGGACATATAGGGGAAGCAAAATTTCTGTTTAGGTCATTGCTGTTGCTACTATAAATGCAAAATCATCCTTTAGCCTCTGAGAAACAAGGGTGTGATTCACATGCCTAATTTCTAACCAGTAGCCTCATTAAACTCCCGCAGTGTTAAACTTCTCCATATGCATACATTCACCGTCTGAATTGCTTGCTGTGGTATGACAGCTCTCAACATTGCAGTGACAAAGCTTTTCTGCCTCTGCTGAGTCTTAGACACCCTCAAACTTTTACCACAAACCAGCAAACTCCACTGACTCAAGTAAGGTGCTGTGCAGCAGCTGGCCATGGTACCTCCTCTGTCAAACAGCACCCAGCTGCTCTTTAATGCCAACAACCGCATTTCAGGTGCGTGCCACAACTTGAAGCAGCTGATAGGAAGTACCATGTCATACCAGCCATGCACGCTGCTGCTACACTTGGAAGCACCTTTTTCCACATTAGGGCAAAACCCTGCCTTCAGGCATCCCTCCTTCCTTAACAAAACTCTGCTACAGTGACACTGCTCCCTCTTACACACTTGCCATCTCTTTCAGGAGCTCAATACAAGAGAAGCTATTCATTATTTACATGGAACGAAGCCTTCTCCATTCATTTGAATGACTGTTTCAAACATCTCTTATGATTTATTAAGTACTTGCAATGTTTTTCTTATCCTAACATATCAGTATCGCTTTGAACGGGATGGTTTCCACTCTGTTCCCAAGGGAATGTAACAGAGCAATATAACATCTGTGTCGATTACATCATGGTGAAACCTTTAAATGCATTGCTTCTTTATTCATGGTTTCTTGAGTACACTCATATTTTTTGACACTTATCTCCCAAATGGCAGTGCTGCCTGAACTAGCCAGGCCAAGTTAGGCTACGATCTGAAAGGTGATCCCCACAGCAAGCACACTTTAAGTACAATTCTAGATGTGCCATGTCTACCTGTGTGATGGACATTCAAACTACGTGTCTGCAGTGAACCCTGCCCTGTGTGTGGTGGCTTCAGTCTTACTGCGTGTGTGATGAAGAGCCCTGACAATATAAGTTATCCAGATTCAGGCTTCTCCAATATTTAAGACATGACTGACTATGGGCACCTACATTAATATTGCCACCTGAGCAAGGGCACTAAGCACAACAAGATCTTCTAAAGTGAATTGGAGGCCTTCATTTTAGGAAGACACCTAAAATAGGTGTTGTTGTCAAAAGGTGAACACTTGAAGAGGTGACTGAAAATCAGGCTTTTTAAAGCTTAGACATGTTAGCCATCCAAATATGGTAGTGTCCCAACCAGCCTTAAAAAACCTGCAGCTGCTCAAAAATCATTTGTGAACACAGAGTAAGCCCACAAATACACGTCTGACCTAAACCCAGCTGATACTGCATCATTTTTCTACTTCTCAGGCCAGGAATGTTACATAAAGCAGCAGGGGCCATAGCTGAGATACTTGTCTGCAGTTTCTAGGCCAGGTGCTATAATATGAAAGGCAGGTCGTACTCTGAAGACCCAGGCAGGAATACGTTTCCCCCTTTTTCAAGTGTCTCCTAAACTCATTTCTGTTCTACAAGGCTGTATCTTAAGGCTATAAATGTTTCTGATAAACAATTTAAGAAGTCCGCTTTGCAGGACAGGCACATTTTTTAGCATACCATGTTCCTGGTTCTCTGAAGGTTCCTGGGAGAGCTCCTGGGAGTAGTGCTAGATCCTTCCTTCTTTTCACAGATGGATTTCTCTTGCTATGTCTCACCGTACTGATTAATTATCCAATAAATTAATAAAGAGAAGGAGATGAAAGAAATAAAATGGCTGGACCAGTTCAGTGAGACCTATGCATCCAGATGGCTTATTGAACCCTAATTTTCCTCTACTAGCCCTCCCCAAGAGACAGCAAAGTGATGTGCAATTCATCGTCAATCCATCCAGGCTGCTTTTGATTTCTCCTAATCCTGGGGTGCAAACTTCTGACATTCTGGGGGTTGTTTTCTGAGGACAGGGTAAATTAAGCCTCTTCAGAAAGGATGTCCGTTGTTTTCCTCTTGAGGAGGCATTAACTGATTTCCACTAGAAAAAGATCTTAAAGGCACACTTCGTATTGCATGCTGTTGGGCTCAAACATTTCTCAGAGCTCTTTGTGCTTCAGTGAGCGTCCTGGGTCAAGTTCAGTTGGTGATAGTGCTGTTATGATTATTACTTCTCTGTCTAGGTTAGATTTTTCTGTCTGAGTGAACTCACCTTGGATTTGGTTTTACAAAACAAGAGGAGTGCTCTTGGCTGTGGTCAGTGCTTGGACCTGCTGACTGGACTATGCAAATCAGGATTTGTAAACACATTGTTCAAAATAGCTCTGCAGCTGTGACCTTGGAAGGTGGAAGAATGATTTTCACTTCCCTTATCACAATGGTTTACCTTTACAGGTTTTGGTAATATCAGTAGATGAAGTCAAATCAAGACCACATGCTGTATCCTCCTACATGTAACATCTGATGTAATATGATGGTGAACTATAACTAGTCTTCTTAGTTGAATTAGAGACAGGGAACAACTCTGGTAAAGGTATTAACACGTGTGGCCGCTGGAAGGTTTACCATGCTTCCCTGCTCTGTTAGTCCTTACAATAAGCAGTTTATTTTTATAGGGATTATTGACAGCATGGTAGTGTGAGGCATTTTGCTGGGAGAAGACCACTTACTTTGGAATTTTCTTGTGGAAAAATCCAGAGCAGTGTGTGTGTGTAGCTACCTCTGACTTGCAATAGTCAAGAGCAGGGGTCCTCAAACTTTTTAAACAGGGGGCCGGTTCGCTGTCCCTCAGACACCGTCGGGGGCCGGACTATAGTTTGGAAAAAAATGAACGAATTCCTATGCACACTGCACATATTTTATTTGTAGTAGTGCACAAAAAAACAGGAAAAAGAATGCCGTATCTGGCCCACAGGCCGTAGTTTGAGGACCCCTGGTCAAGAGAGTCTCCTGAATTCAGCCATGACCTGAAGAGGTCAGGGGAGATGAGGGTTAGCTGCAGGTGGGACAGTAGCACAGATGGTACTGCCACTCTGGCCACTGTGGAAGTGGACAGGGATGGACGAGGATGTGTATCTCCATGTCCACATTTTTCACTGGTGGGAACATACATGCACCCACACACATGCTGGAGCTTGGATATCAGAACTTTCTCCTTGGTCAATTTTGCATTTTTTAACAACAGCTTGTAAGAGGCAAGAGGCAAAGCATTTGCAAAAGACCCACAGCTTAAGAGTCTCCAAGGTTTAGAATATGTACTGATCTCATTCACCTGAGCTTGTGCTTAATGGAGTGCTCTCTGAAGGTGTATTTCTAATTACAGCTGTGTACAATAATTATTTTTGATTGATGCTGATTTTTTCTACTTATGAGCTTAAGATTACTTGTTGTGTTCAGTCAGTCAATCTACAAAAAGCAAAGGAAGATGTAACAAGCAATTTTTCAGGTGTTTCAGTTCACTGTGAGCAACAGCAGGACTTTCTGAGATTTTTTTTCCCAAAGTTCTGGAGAAGAACAGTGTTTAAACAAGATCTGCTGATATCTTACCCAAGTTCTTAGTGGAATACAAGCATCTGACCCTTTTCTTTCACCTTGTGACTGAAAATAACTGTGCTATTTTTCATACTTTGGAAATAATGAACTTTTACATAATCCTTTCTAGTAAATTGCAAAAAGGTCTTAGGAAACAAGATGATGAAGAAGCTCTTTCACAAGAGGTAGTTTATGGAGGAAGATGAATAATCATTGTTACATTGAAACTAGTAGCATGTGGAATAACCTATAAACTCTGCCTGAGGGAACATGAGTCATTAATCAAAACTCTCTTGACTAACCCTCAGACCGATTTTATTTTGCCCTCCTAAGCTTTCTCTTTGAAAGTTCTGACAGATTCACATATCAGGGATGGAAAAAATGCTGTTTAACTTATTGTTGCCTAAGCATATGTTCCTTTTAGTTTCAAAATGTGACTGAATTTCATAAACAGAAAGGAAGAATCACAAATCAATGAGTTTCGTTTTTTCCTTTGGATACATTCTTGTTACAATTTTTAAAATAACAGTGTGGAGGGTAGCCAAGCTAGCAGTCAGGCAGTCTCCCCATTGATGTGGACAGTATGCAGCTTTTTCCCATCTATCTTCTACTGAGCTGACCATTGCCTCTTGATTGCACCAGCAAAACCTAGCAGCCTGTGCCTGAGTTTTACCCTGGCTGGCAGAATAAAGATTCAACAGCACAGAACTGGTAAGTACGCAAAGAAAGATTGCAAATGTGAAAGGCATAAAACTGTTCATTATCAGAACAAAAGCATCCCAATCTAACCCTAAATCAATTGGTTAAACCAAAAAAAAACCTAACTCATGACTGCAAGGTGGCTAGTGCACAGGATACACAAGGCACAGGTCTGTTCCTGTTGGGAGCACAAAACGCAAACACGGCCTTTCTCAGTTATACATCTGGATTTCGAAACATTAGTCTGATAGCATCTTTTAATATTTTCGAGCACTTTTTATTTAAGTTCTGCTGAAGAATACTAAGCTGCTACTGTCCTATCAAATCAATGCAAAGGTAAAAATTTCCTGAAATGACTTCTGAGGAACAGTGTAAGTTTATCTTTTCCAAGTGTAGTTTAAAAATTGGCCAGGGCAGCCTCCCTGCATGTTTAATTACAAGCATTTAAATATTTCTGTAGGAAGATCAGTTTTGCAAAGCTGTATTGGATCATCGCCACATCTCTGAACTTCCCAGTTCCCTCCTAAAGTACACATTGATTTTACGAATGCATTTGGCAATGCCTGATGTTATCTGCATTGAAACAAGTCTTTTATTTACACTCCTGAGCTAAACTATTTAGAGTAAAGCGTAGGCTGTCATTTTCTGAGGCAATCACTCCGTTTATTGGTGGGAGTAAAAGTATCGGAAAAGTTTTTTTCTTCACTGATAACAGGCACAGATTCAGGAGGGGGTGCATCATCAGCCTGATGTTCTAAACTAAAATCAAGTTCTGTTTTGTCCAAAGAGGGGTTTTTATTGCTTGCAGAAATAGATGTGATCTGTAGTCCACCTATGTGCAGTCCACCTATGTCACTTTTCATCCGTTAACACACCCAATGATAGTCACCATCCAAGTGTAGTCAATATACCACCATCATCTGGCATAAGGACCTGGCCAGACACTGCGTGCCTCACTCAGCCAGATTTCCAATGGAAGCCAACAGCAACTTAGGCTGAGGAAGGAGCAAAGGATTACGGATAGTACTGAAGGCAAAAGCTGTGTGTATTCACGTGTACATGCATACACTTGCACTGTTCCAGAAAATAAATATATTTCCTAGAAACATGAGCCATACTCAGAATGAGAGGGAGATTCAGCTAGGACTTGATTTCAACTTCATCTCTTGTGATCAGGAAAAGGAGAAAAAAAAAAAAAAAAGGACCCTTGCAGTCCCAGACTGATGCATTCAAGCTGGTTAATACCTGTTAATACCTCCAACCCTGTCAGGCACAGCATCTCCTCCCTCCTGCTGGGATTCTGGGGCTAAGGAGATCAGGTGAAGAAGCAAAGAAACACTCCAAGTCCATCCGCAAGTTCCTTGGAGAAGCAAGTGGCTCCTTAACACCTGTCACACGGGGTCTTATCAGGAAAGATTTATCATGTTTTTCCCACACTTCTTTGACAAAGGCAGGAGCTAATCCTGACACCATCTCAGAGATCCAACAGTTAAAAAGGAGTATCTAGGACTGGGTTTTTTTTTCAAAATTAATTGGTGCATAACCCTAAATGCACTTCTGACTTTTTCCATTGTATAAATAACCTTGAACTATTATAATAAAGAAAAAAATATTCAACCAACTCAGTCTTTTAGCCACTTTAGATAGGAGTTAAATTCTGCTCTTAACCACTCTCTTCTACAATTGATCTGGACACAAGTTAAGGACTAATCCAAATTTGCTGTGATATAAACGCAAGAACCTCTGTCCCACGAAAATTAGATTCTTCTATCATTAATTTCTTACATATACGTTTTATTTTAGAAAAAAAAAAAGGGGGGGGGGGCGGAATCGGAGAAGAAAAAGACCAAATTACAATGAAAACAAAGCTCCAGTGTCACAGACGGTAGAGGCAGTCAGAGGTGATAGCAAAGTGTAAGGGTAGTGCCACACTCTGGCAGGAAACAAAGACATACAAATTACATTATTTTTCTCTTCCAGAAAAAAAAAAAAAAAAAAAGGAAAAGGAAAAACTGAAACTGGGGGAATAGTTT
>VZZY01017947.1:301490-348190 GCA_013400335.1 Eurystomus gularis
GCCCCTCGTGTGGGAGTGCGCTGCCCCGGGGCAGCGCGGGTGTGGCCGGCCCCCCAGCTCACCGGGGAGGAGAGGACCGGGCGTTGCTCTCGGGTTGCTTCACCTTTTTGCTTTCCCCTGGGTTGTGCCGGAATGGGGCTCTACAGAGCTGCGAGTTAGCGTGCGTTCAGCCGGGACGGATTCCGTCCTTCGCCTCGAGAGATTTCGTCCTTTTACGTGCGCCGGGGTAATTCCCCCCGGTGTCTTGGCTGTTCCTGCCCTCCTTCGTGCGCGACAGTCGCCATCCCCGGGAGTGGGACCTGAGCAGCCGAGGCGCAGATGAGAGGAAAAGGCAGGATGTGGTTTCGGCAGGGAGATTCAGGCCGTGTGTCCCCGTCCCGAGTGGCTCTGCATCTCCCGCCCTAGACCCCGGCCGCACGTCCAAGCACAAGGAGCCAGAGGGAGCGGCAAAAAGGCAGCTGGGGTGGGCTGTGGGGGCATCTCAGATAGCAAACTGACTGGAAAAAAGAGTGGAAAATTCATTGTTTGATCAACAGGAGCAAGAAATGTAGTGTGTGCCGCTTTACTGCATGCGAAAGTAGCGATTTTTGCAAGAAACTCATCAGGATAGGAAGGAATAGCCTGAATTTTGGAAGCAGTAGAATGTTAACTTGTTAATTTATCAAGCTCTGTCTTAAATCCGTCTTAAATCCGATCTGTCTTAAATCCTTAGATAGATTGGAAGATAAACTAACCACATTCTTCTGCAGTTAGAGAAACCTTTAGATTTCTGCCCCACGGAGTTCAGTCTCTGTGTTGTAGATCTGTACAGAATAAAGAATGCAATCAACACTACAATAAATGTTGTTCAGAGGAAAGAGGAATGAGCCTGAATGCTGTACTGCAAAAACAGACGCATTTTGGTACATTTAAGGCGTTTACTATTTTTGTGCAAGGTAGCACATGTGATTTTGAAGCGATTCTCAATCATTTCACTTGCTGTACTTTTGTCTGTATCGTGATGCAGTCTTGGAACTGGATTTCTTCTGGATGAAGCTGCCCTGGAAGGTGTGCTTCACCAGTGTATCTAATTCAAGTAGAGCAAGTCCAATGTTAAGAAGAAAAAACCTGAAATGTGTATTGTGTAGACAAGGTTTTTTCAATACCAACATTTTCATGTAACAGAGGTGCTTATATTGGGTTCTATCACTCGCTAACATAGGCATAGCCTTAGATCCCACTGGAGCTGACATGTTCCTAAACCAACTACGTTTCTTACAGATAGACCTTGAAAGCATCCCCCTTTCTAATAGTTGCATAAATTGCTTGGTCTGCATTGATACACCTGATTCAATTTGCTTGTCTTTCATCTTCCACTGTATCATACTTTTACTAATAAATAGATCTACATTTTGAAAGCAGCTTCAGGCTTCCCTTTAAGCAAATTTCAACATGCTTTCTTTCACAGTTGCTAGAGCACTGAAATGTACAAAACATCCCTTTTGATGAGGATGTTGTTCTGGGAAATAAGGAATAAAAGGGTAAAAGAGGTCATGGTATGGGCTTTGAGGTTCAGCTGTTGAGCTGGAGTTCAGGACTATGTTGATGCCCAGATGTATTTTATCACATTAAAACCATCCAGAAGGCAGGCAATATTCCAGTGCTAATAATACACTTCCTTTCCTCCTCGCATACCCACAGTGAATCCTTGCAAAGGCTTCCTAAGGTCAGCATACACACAGTGCTTCAAAAACTTGAAGTTCTTCTGTGGATGCTGCTCCTGGATTCAGGAGCAGGGGAGACACCACTGTTTGCAATTCACTCCCCCTGAAAACTGGGACAGCAGAAGCGACTTGCTCAGCTTATATTCACAGAAGCGAAGCCTGAAGAACCACTTTTATTCCTGCATGAATATGTGGTATTTGAGTACCAGTCATAATCTGTGAAGGACAGAAGTGAAATGCTTGGCTCCAGGTTGAGCGGTGCTGAGATGTTTTGTTATTGGCACAAGGTGATTTAAGGTACATTTTGGATCTGAGAAGAGGCTTATCTGTTGCTTAGACACAGCCAGTAGGTATTAGCTGAAGTATTAAATAGTGTACTGAAGCATCAAATTATTTAATATATAAGGCATGCGGTGTGCACGTAACACACGGGCTAATTGCACTGTGGTTATCCTGTGTGATGTCTATGTCCTGGGAATTTTATAGATTGCACTTGAAGTGATGGCTGTACGTTACCCAAATGTAGTAAGAACTCACAGACAAGTGTCTTCTTTGATTAGCTAAATGATTCAAAGAATTAAAAATAGGTTCATGCAACAGAAGTGATGAGAAAAGCAATGAGGAAAATTGTAAAATACAGTGATTTTTCAGCCCTTAGAAAACTTGGCAGTTTTGTGCATGTAGTATTTTGTGTTACGTGGTATATGTCTGTATTCTCAGCAGGACTGAACTGCAGTTGTGGTGATGGTGTGTTTACCAGAGAAGGCATTAAGCTTCAGAAACAACAGTGGAAGTATACGGGAGGGCTGAGCTTGGTGTTTTCAAGTGGTATTTTCTGGCTTTCTGCCAACATGAAGGAGAGATGAATGAATTTAACATAGAAAAAATAAAAAGGGATCTTGGAATAAGGAGAACTACAGTATATGAGGGAGGAGTGTCATGTTTATGTAGTTAGAAGTCTCATCCTTATCTTCTCATCTCCAACCGCCAATCTCATGCCAGGCTGTTTCAGACCATGCTGCGATCTGTGCCCTAGTGCTTGGCTTTGCTTATGATTTCCACAACTTGACAAATTCTTACTGCCTGTTAATTAGGAATGCAAGTGGATAAAGGCGGTTGCTCATTCCATAGAGAAACTTCAAACACTGTTGGATTTGTGATCAAAGTCCAAAACTTAGATGTGCGTTGCAGTTCCCCCTGTGAACACTCATTGTAGCTGACAACCTTACCCCTTTTGTGGCTGTTGTTTTCTACTGGCCTTTATAGGCTTAATTCCAAGAGAAACAAGTGGTTAGGATTACTCAAGTCATTTGTGTATGTGCGGTTCCAGTTCATGTTTGTTTATATAGTTGTGGCTTGTAGAGATTGATTTCTGCTGATTGATTTCTCTCCAAGAAGTGGTGTTGATTACCTACAATTACAGGAGTGATAGCTAAGAGAGAGAAAAAATACCCTTTACGAGCCAAACAAGAACGCCCATGTTTTAAGAAGCTTAGCTTTGTATGAGGCTGAATTTTGTAAGCTAGGTCCATCTCTAGATAAAAATGAGGTTTTACTGAAGAGCTGTGTTTAAATGGTGAACAGATCTGATTGTGATTTATACTTAGTGTACCAGGAACTTGCAGGTTTTTATCCACTGCTCTTGAAAACAGTAAAGTAAAACTAGGTAAATTAGAAAAGAAACAAGCTGTAGGACTGGAGCTTTGGGATAGTTTCCATATGAAGAGATTAAATAAACTATATCTCCTTCTCATTGAAATTAGATGATTTTTCCTGTCTGCCTGGCTGCTGCAAGAGTATTTTAAGGTCAATGAAGGGGCAGGAGGAAGACTGTAATCTCTTCTTCCCTTCTTTATACCCCAGCACCTTGAGTTAAATCTCACCTGATAGCTTAGCTATTTTTCAGCCTTCCATTTTCCACTCCTTTTTCTGTGATGGGAACAGGAGTGTGGCCAAAGAGAAGTCAGAGAAGCAGAAAGTTGCTTCAGGAGGTGAAAGGCTCTTGTATGCTGTTACCAAGACTTATGTGTTTGAGTTTAATCACGCTCCATGCATAAGAACACACACGAGTGATGTTACCGCTCTTAGATGAAAGGGGTTAATTTATTTCCTACTAGTTTCTTAAAGGCTGGAGGTAGCAGTTGAGCTACTATATATTATTGCATCTGGTTTGTGGAAGACTTCACTTCTCTTGGCTTTCCTTGTCTTTTCTGAAAATACATCAATATCCTGCTCTTAGGGGGTACTGCAGTCAAAATTGTAGGGTACAGGATGTGGCATAGAAGCACTGAAAGCTGACTGTGCCCTGAGAAGGCTGAGGCACACGTCATTGCTGACTGGGCTTTTTCCCACTGGAAGGAGGTAGCAGGCATGCACAGAAGTAGACCTGTGCAGCTCTCCAAGTCTAAAACAACTTGCAGTAGCTCAAACATGACCAATAGCAGGCTTTTCCACCAGCTCAGGTGATGGCCAAGGTCCTCCTGATCTCATCAAAGGTTCCCTTGAAAGTCAGCAACACCATGCTGTCCCTTGGATCCAGCTGTGCACGTTACTACCTTTAACATAATTTCTGAGGAAGTCTTTCATAACTTACATGTAAAAGATGTAGATGATTATGCTGAATAACTTCCTCTGTACGGCAAAATCACTTTAAATATATAGGCAGGTAAATGAGGCTAAAAATCTTGACTAGCAGTTTTAACAAAAAAATGCGTGTTGAGTACAGGAAAGATACTAAAAATACTACTGCACCTATAATTAGATACTGACTTCTTCACATCTGAAATTACTGTGAGACACTCTGAACAGTCATACAGTGCCTCAAAGCACACCAGCCCATAGCTGACAGGAGACCAACAGAAATGGGCGGGTGCCCCAGGAAACCTTCATTTCTTGTGAGCTTGCTACAAACAGATGCTTCCCAGAGGCACTTATGTCCTTGATCATCTATGGAGAGAAGCGTAAATGTGGGACACAAGAGGGAAAAATAGTTCTGTAAGTGCTTCAAGGAGCAGAGGTGTCTTATGTCTGCTGGGTATCACCAACTAGTCTCCAGCACTATGCAAGAGATCATACCCAGGGCCATGCTGGCTGTCTCAGGAGGTGAACTTGAAATTGCCTCTTGCTGTTTGCAAGCACTGGCTGGGGACTGGAAATAGACCATTTATACCTGTTTGGACAGGGGTGGTTTTGTGACCTTGGCAGACTGATTGTCTGCGAGAGAGGAGGCCCTGCAAGCCTGCTAGGAGTGTTGGTCCTTCCTCTTAGATCTCAGATGCATGAGGAGGTATTTGACTTGCATCTTTTGAGGCTTGCCTTTCCCTCAGAAATAAAGGCAAGTGCTCACCCTCTGTTGACATCACATTCAATCTCCTGGCCGAAGGAAAATGTGTATTCAGAATCAGGGATTTCACTAATTAAATTAGATTGGACTCCAAAAAAGCAACATTGTGTCTCTGGACAAGCCATCAGTAGGTCGGAGAGCGAGGAGCAACACCTGTTAGGCAATAAATATAATACTGTCATTTCTAATTGGGCTGTTGTTGCCTAATAGATATTAGCCAGCAGTAAATGATGAAAGCCAATTCATTTTTACCCAGTTTATGTGTAAAAATAGATATTTTATGTAAGGATGGATTAGGAGTGTTCTAAAATATGGTGTGTCAGGACTGGCCTGATAACTGTCACACAGCATAATTCTTGCAATATTTCAAACAGAAAGCTTATTTCACCTTCGGGTATTTTGAAAAACAACTGTAAGATGTCAGAGGTATTCTAATTAAGCTTTCCTTTTCTTGGCTGTTAGGTTGTGGTTGATAGAAGTAGTAATAAATTGGTCATGCTAAACATGTTCTAGGGAGAAAAGAGAATCCTCGAAATTAAACTCTGAACAGTTGGGCTATTTTTTGTATAACTTCAAAACATCTGTTTTAAAAAACAGCTATTGTGTCATGGATTTGTCAACAGTGGGCTTTTAAAATTAACTGACAAAAATTTTTTGGACAAAAAATATTTTTGCATTCCAAACTTAACAAAAACTCATTTAATTTGGGAATTTTAAAAACAAACACAAAACAAACAAAGAAAAGCAAAAAACTCCAAACCAACAAACACAACACACCTCTGATGGGCTATGACTCTGAAGGCCTTGAAGTGGTTGTGAGTAGTTTTAGACAAGCACATCTTGAATGTCACTCACGCTGTTTTAGGCCAGTATTGATCATTCAGTCTGAATAGAAAACATACCTACAGTAACTTTCTCCTGCTGTAGTGCATCAAGGAAAGGGTTTCACAGCAGTTAATGGTTAGGTATATTCTTTCAATTAGGTATTTAAAGAAAGTTCAGTTTATTTTGATTGTCATACAAATTAGCAAAAAGGAATGGATGTCAGCTGCCATGGCCCTCCCTAGCAAGCCTTCAATGGACTGGGAAAACGTTCTTCTTATTTCTGAAATTGGATCCTTTTGGACTGAGTCTGAAATGTTCTTTGGCCAATATTCTCTGTAGAGGTGTTTTTATAAGTTAGGACATAGTTTGGGTAAATAAACACATGGCTTCACACGGAGGAGTAGAGCATGTCAGGACAAGACACCTCTTCAGTCTTCCTTCTGTATCTCTCCCATTCCTCAGGCTGTATTTCCACTTGCACTCTTTTTCCACATGACCTCCTTGGGTTCACCTGTTTCCAATGGCAGACTAACTATTTCTTCAAAAACAAACCCAATATGCCCCAGTCTTATCCTTCTCTCACGTTTCCCTACCTCTTCTCTCATATTTTTCCATCTGCTCCACCACCAGGTTTTCATGTAGTCTTACATCCGTATGTCTGTCCCTGTCTTTCTCTCCTCTGTGCCCCTCTGAACAGGCTGTGATGGGAGTGACAGGCTTATGTTCTGGGAGGGCAAGAGTGTGCTTTGTGGTTAGCTCTCAAGCACTGCTATTACTTGAACAGGAAATCACCCCGTGCTCCTCCCCACATTCCCACCAGTGCTGCTCAAGTCAAAGGGTTTTGTTAGTCCAGCTTCATACCTGGCAGTCCCAGAGCTCCATCAGCCTACCAGGACAGGCAGCAAAGCTAAGATGATCCCTGCATACTTCTCATCTTCATTATCTGGCCTGTTGAGTTTGAGTCTAAAAGAGTTGTCACAGAGAAAAACTTCTAAGCCCACTTAATTTTAAAAAGTTAGCTCATTTCTTTAAATTGTTGCCAAGATGACTAATAGCAGGTAATGATATTTGCTAACGTGTATTCCTGGCTTTGCTGAGTTACCATTTCTCTCTGTAACTTCTGATTTCCAATTTTGGCTAGGTTCCCTTGTTTGCCACTTGGGGTACCCCCTTGTATTGTTGCGTGGCCAGTGCCAGCTTGATTGAGGCTGCAGATGTGCCAGAAAAGACAGCCCCAACCCTCTGCCAGCAAGTGCTGCTGAACACGATGCTAAATGGACATTTGTTCTGACAGAGCATGACCACTTTTATGTTATACTTACACATGTTTGAGGGAATATTTTTCAGTGAGAACAGCATAACCATTGGGACAGATGAGCTGGAGGAAGTAAAGGGAGCAAAAATTCCTTACAAAATGAAGAGTAGCAACATAGAAGGAGCAAGCAAGATTTCCTAGGAGTCTGGTGGACATCACCAAATGCTGAACAGAAAGACTAAAAAGAAAAGGCAGCGGCTTACAGCATTGCCAGAAGCAAATCTTCAGTGTCTTAAATTGCTTCTAAATTGCCTGATGCATCACTGGTGGGTCTAAGCTCCTAGTGAGAGAAGGTGAACTGGGCACTCAGCCTCTTTGAAAGGCTGCCCCCTCTCTGAGGTGTGTAAGCATGGATTAGATCCATGGCCTTGAAGTGGCAGCTGAAAATGGTGAGGCACAGGGAGGGCCTGCAGCATTGCCCATAAATTTGGTGCCCAGCAAAAAGGAGCCGCTTCTATCAGAGGTGCTCCCAAGGGCCACTTTCATATAAGAAAATACAAACAGCAGTTTTAGCCAAAATCTCTGTCATAGTCAGAAAAGGCATTCCTTTTTTAAATTCTGAGACAACTGTAGGGGAGGAGTCCCTGGGTTTTACCGCTGTGGCTATTGGGAAAAGCCGTGTTGCAGTAAAGCTCGCCTTTCTGTCTTAATGCTTTCCACATCACTCACTGTCTTAAATTATATCTTACAGTTGTCTAGAGAAGCCCTGTGACCTTCTTTGTTGTTTTATTTTATTGGGAAATTTGGTGTTTGCGCCCTTGTAGCCATGCCACCATACAATACAGCAGATGATCTCCTTTGCTTGACTGCGGTACAGTCAACAACAGTACTTACACAAGAGGCACTTCAGTGCCAGCAAGACAGCTTTCAGCAGGTCCTCTGCCTTCTCCCCACCCCAGAACTTTAGCCAGTATACAGCAAAAGTACCTATGTTTTTATGTATTTATGTATTTTTATGCTTTGCAGCTGCTAGTTTACCCAACTCAAGTGAAAAGTTAACAAATCCATTTATAGCGAGAGGGCGCAGGCTGTTGCAGCTGTGTTTGTTCTGCAGCACTGACACTGAACACAGCTGTTTGTCACCGAGATAGGCAGTGGTGCCTCCTAGCAGATATAAAGCAGATACACTGAACGGATAATAGTTGCAACATGGAAATGATGTATGTTTATACTTGTATTCGTATATACATGTGTGTGCATGTGTGTATAGATAGATAGATATGGCTCTAACCAAAACCAGGCTTTGATCAGTACTGACTTGAGCAAGGCACGTACCTGGCAGGGAGCTCTACACGATTAAAGCTGACCAGGTTTTCAAACCCGGCAGACACTTTCATGCAGAGAAGATGAGGCACTTGCCATGCAGTCTTTTTCTCATGTGAATAATCTCACTGACGTCAGTGGGATTTTTCGCTCACACGTGAAGTCGTTTTCAGGCTAAGTCATGTCTATTTTGGAAAGTCTCATGATAGCTTGCTCTGAGATCAGAATGTGGCTCTTCATTGCAGTGGTGAAGTTTGCAAGCCTGTATTATTACTTTTATTCCAGTACAGGTGTGCAGAGTCTTGAAGATGTAAAGAATGATATTACTGAAGGTTTGATTTAGTGTTTCCAAAGACAGTAATAAGGGCTCCAGGTTTTTCCATGCAAAAAATAAAGTGACTTTGCTATACTGGGAAGTGATGACAGCCATTGCAGACTATCATTAAGACAGACTAAACTTAGCAAAGCCACATGTATGACTGATTTCTGCTCTCATGTAGGCCTGTATAAAGTGGAAATACTCCATGTGACACCCATGCCATTAATCCTGGTTAATGGAAATAAAAGCAGAATATAACTGGATATATTTTCTTTGAAGATAAGATACTGAAATAAGCAGGTGATGCACATACTTGAGTCCTTTCGTGACTGCTAACCACAGAACATACAAGCTCTACGTATGATCTCTGTTCTACAGGGGAGTGTGGTAGTTTTATTCTTGTTTTAGAGATGCAGAAGTGAGGAATAAAAAACCTTGAATGATTTGGTGTAAGAGTAAACAGAAGCCTTTACTAAAAAAAAAAAAAAAAAAGATAAACCAAATCTCTGCTTTTGCAGCAACTGGAGAGTTAATGGTCTTGGTCCCGCTGCTTTAGATCTTGTAAAGATACAGCCTTCGGGTTCTTCATGCTGAGATTAGCTCTTCCGCTGCAGTTAGTGTCTGTGTTTTGAAACGTCATTTACCACAGCAGAAACCACACTAGGAGGAGGGATATAAAAAAAAAAAAATCTACAAAAATACTACCTCTGCATGTTACTAGTTTAAAAATGTTTTCATGTAACAAACAAATGCGTGACTCTTGCTACTTTAAAGTGTGCTCAGGGAATATAAATGCTTTTATGCAAGTATGGACAGATATCAAAAGGTACAGGCAAACAAAAAACTATTTAGAAAACCAATGAAAGTGATTTCCTTTGTCTGTGATGAGCCGGCTGCCTCTGGCCAGTTCAATTCAGCACCTGCAGGTTAGCCTGATAAGCAGTACACATTTTTAAAACTTTTCAAGAAAACAAGTGTGAAAAGTAAACTGTTAGGGATGTTTTTAGCTGCCCTGCACCTGATACAGCAGTAACCCTGCAAAATGTGTAACTACACAGTGCGAAGCCAGGTAGTATAAGAGATCTAAGAGCATCAGATAGTATAAGGCCTATCAAAATGGGGCTGGCAGTGACCTTAAGAGGTCACCCAGTCTGTCCCACTACCCCTCGGCAGAATCAGCTAAATTAGTGTCATTTCTGGCAGATATTCCTCTAATCTGCCCTTCGAAAGATCCAGCAGCCCTCCTAGGTGACCCATCCTCACATGTCACTCCGCTTCCCACAAGGGGTTACTCCCAGTGCCTCCTCTCTGGCTGAAACTGAACTCCATTCCTTTTCCTCCTCATTTTTGGTGGACACAGAGAATAGGTTATCCTTCTCATGTAAAGACTTTCCGTGTTTCACGCCACTCCTCCCAGGACAAGGTGTGTCCCTGATGAGTTTGACTGCCAAAGAAGCAGACATCAAGGCTGGTGGGCTTGGCCATCATCTCCACTAGAGGGAGAGAGATGGACCCAGTCTGGTCCATCCTAACTATGGAAGAGTTTAACTTCCTCTGCTCTTTATGACCACTGCCTTGCTCAGAGCCCAGGTTACCAGAGGAAAATCTTATCTGCTGCTGGTTAAAGGCTAGAAATTTTCATCTTTCCTCCAAAATTTTTTGGACCATGCAGTATGTACTCTATTTTCCTCCAGGCTCTGTTTTATACTTATATCCCCCCTTGCTGAGTTTCTTAGTTTTTCCTCATTGTTTTTAAATGAGAAACCTTTTATTGCTTTGATTCCCAGCAATCTTAAGAAAATACCGACATTGTGTTTCCTTGTACTTGGGAATTGCAGCGGAAGTTTGTTTATGCCTCAGTCCCTCCCTCCCTTTCTACACAGATCGGCTGATTGCCTTTCTCAGGGCTTGGGCAGTATTTTGTGCTTCTGATTTTTTCATATGACTTTTTTTTTAATCTCTTACTCTTGGTTGTTGCTTATGCAGTCAATGGGTTTCCCGAAGTCTCATACACTGTAGTGCTGGGGTGTGGTAAAAGTAAAACTTGATGCATGGATGATTTCTTGCAGTCCATGTAAGGCTGGTTTTGGTTTGTTCTTCTTAGTAGCATGCACTTCAGTGGTTCAGGAGCTTCTCTGTTTTGCTGAACAGATGTTGCTAATTTTAGGCTCTTTTCTTGGCTGTCTTGGGAAGCTTTATCTTTACATTTCGATTAGTTTCACCCTAAAGCAATTGCAGAGGATGTTTATTTTGGGGGAAATCAAAACCTATTTTCTAGGTTCTATATCTCCCACTGCGAAGCAAATGTTAAAGCAGATTCCTGGAGGTCGCTTTCTGCTGCTTTCACATTCCCTGGCATCCTGAAACTTTTTTTATTTCACTATAACTGAGTCTCTAGTTTGAGCACTTTCAATACAACATTAGTGGGCATTTCTGTGTTCAAGGAAGTGGGACTTTCTGTATAATTTTTGTAAATAAATAAGCTTTCCCTAAGGATTATACTTGACAAAACTTGTCTTCTTACTAGAAAAAACTTGAAAGCCACTAAACACTAGCGAAGCGCTAGAGATAAAAGAGAGCAACATTAGAAATAACCTCCGTAAAATGCTTTATGATCTGAAGATACAGATGCAGGCATATACTGGAGTTTGTTTTGAACATTAACCTACAGGTAGAGGCTTGAAAATCCCAGAGTTTTCACAGAGACAGTTTAAAGTAATTGGTCTCTACAGAATTACAATGAGATTGTTTTAATAAATGTATTGAAGAGGAAATCTTTTACTACTTGACTCAAAGACAGCCAGAAGTCAGGAATTTAATCAGGAAAATGGTGGTGACTTTTGCTTACAAAAGCAAATACAAGTTGCATATACAGGAAAATGAACACTATTGCTTTAGTAACAGTGAAATATACTACAAAAAACTCTTAGGATCTGCTTAAGGAAGTAGAAGAGATCAAGGACTGTTAGTTCAGACAAGTTCTCACTGTTCATGTTAATGTGCTTTGTTTCCCCCTTTCTTTGTCTCCTTTTGTTATCTTAAATACTAGAATTGCATCCCTGGAGAAGAGCTTAAAGGGTTTTGAAGAGTTCTGAAGAACCACAGAGTTAATTTTTCTCTTCCCCATTACACTCTTACAATGAGAAGCTCCGTCCCAGCAACTGCAGCTTCAGGGCTGGTCTCGGAGTTGCTCCCGTGGGCACAGTTCTCATGGCAGGAGCTCTGGGATTTGAGTCACAACCTGAAGCTTGGGATTCTGCCTCTGGGCCCATGAGCCTCTGCTTTGCAAGCAGTTTAGCAATGTGAACATCTCCATTAAATTTATTAGATTAGGAGTGTGTGTTAAGAAGATATGAAACGGAGTTCTTAAGAGCCCTAGACTTGCTTGTTTATTCATTTCAAAATCCTGTGCAGTGATCAGCAGTTTAGATGAGTGACCTAACAGTAGATGTTCACTTTTGACTTGCTGGAGAATCAACATGGATGATCAAGTGACCATGGGGCTACTGTGATCATCCAGTGTGATTCTCCAGTACGAAGTCACACTTGTGTGTTTGCAGTAGACTCCATGTGTCTTTTAAAAAATATCTGGTTTGATTCTTAGAAGTCCATTCAGCTACCACAAGCTTCTACTGAAGCATCAAGGGTATTTTTACAATTTCCAGTGTTAAATTGTTCTCATATTCAAATACCTTTACAATTTTAAAAATGCATATCTCTTCTAGGCCAAAATTCTCTAGATGCACCTTCCAAGTCCCTGGGTATTTCCATGCCAATGTCTGTCATAAATGGCAAGGACATTTTTGCTAAAGAAAAAACACATTCTTACAGATGGAATCTGGGGCTGTACTAGCTACGGACATATTTGAAAAAAACTGAATTTCAATGGCCAACAACCTTGTGCTTTTAATGATAACAAAGGCAGTATGTAGAATTTTAATACTTACTTTAAAAGCGTCTTTTTAAATTAACTTGGATGCATATATATTTGCAGATTCTTAGTATATTTTGTTCCTTTTTTATTTTCTTTCTCAGGAGAGTTGTATTGTTCTTTGCCCAACCCTAGGAATGTCCATTTTGAATCTGTAAACATGAAGAATGTCCTTCACTGGTCAGCACCAGAAGGCACAGGAGATGGAGTACTCTACAAGGTGAAGTATTCAGTGTAAGTTGGCTTTTTTTATTTTATCCCCCACTGACTTTTATTTTAGCATTTAAAACAATGATTTAAAAAAATTATGCAAGATAAAGCACATGCCAAAAGGTAAGGAAAGAAGACTAAAGTGTGGGTTAGACTTAAGCAGTATGGTTTTTAACTTTTACTTCTGGTACTGCTTACTTCAGATCCAGTTAAAGAAATTTATAAGGAGATATTCTTCTGATGAAAGAAGTGCAGGATGCAACACGGAAGGTGTCTGTACACATTTAAATGAATCTAGAGATGTAGTATTTGATAGAATATTAACAGCATCCAGTGTTTTGTTCGTCTTTTCTAACAGACCTAACCCCGCAGATATCTTCTGAACCCACAACCCTCTCTAGTCTAGGAGAAAATCCACTGAAATTATCAGGTACCATCGAAAACAAATTCCAATGTGACTGGAATCAGGCCCCTGTGTTTTCAAGGTCTACACCTTTGCAGGGTATCAAGGAATTTAAGTGAGGACCAGAATCAATTTCCTTTATTCCCACAGAGAGAACACTGGGTCATTCTAAAGGACAGTACTGGAAGTTTAGCTTATACACAGGTGTAGCACTGTTGTCATGGATGATGTAATGCTCCCAGTCTTTACTTCTAATAGTTACGCTTCCCTCAATCTAGTAATGTTTTCATGACACTAAAATAAATGTAGATCTCCAGAATTTTCCTGTATCTTGAACTGGCTTCCAAAAAAATCAAGGGGTTGCTTCTACAATCAGAGTCTATAACCTCTTTTGCTCAGATCTTGTCCTCTCTGCTAACAGTGGAGCAGCATAGTCCACCTCCTAGAAAAGGAGAGAGTGCTCAGTAACTATGGAATGAACGATAATTATGTAGAAGGTCAAAGGCTCAGAGAGCACTACTTACAGTGACTCTGCAAGGTCAGCTGGTCCACAGATGCATCTGCAGTCATAGGGATGGCCATCTTTCACACTGAATACAAAAATATTCATATGTGCCTCTTCCTACCTAGGAGAGCGAGGGCTTAAGCTAGGTGGAAAATACTGGTGACTGTCCTGCAGTCATGTAGAAGCTGCCACATGCCCTTACTAATTAGCAGCCAAAGAGGAATTCTCAATAAGGTGAATCTGAGGAGCAGGAGCTTCTGAGCAAATCCAGACAGGAATTTTCAAAGGAAATCTTGATTTCTTCTGCTGGTGTATGAGAGCTGGTCAGTACTGAGGCATTGTTTGGAGCAGGTGTATGTGCTCCTTTTTCAGCTAGAAAGGTTTTGAAGTTCATTATATTCCAGTGGAATCTTTCTTCTAAACTAGAAAAAGAAGTAACCGTCAGTGATGAGGAGTGTCCTGCCCACTCATCCTGATGACCCTGAGCATAATCTGTATCTGTACACTGACTATTCTGCAGAGTCTTTCTTTCTATATAAATAGTTATCCTAACTCCGTTATTGTGTGTTTAAACTAAAGCTATGGAGACTGAAGTGAGAGCTCTCTGGTCTGTGCAAGCAAAACTGGACTTGGTTTGGTATCAGTAACATCTAAGTTAGTTCCATATGGCTTCTTTCGAATAGGGCCTACTCTGATTTATTTTTCATTAAAAACTTGTGGAAATCTTGTGTTTTATCTCAGCTGAAGTTGGAAATTCCTTGAAATTGCAGATTTCTGCAAAATGAGCAAGCTGTTTTATCAGTTGTGGTATCAGGTTTTGTGCTATATTATCAGATGACTAATGTCATGGCAATAGCTTTTGTACAGCTCCTTTCTCTTTCAATACAGATACGGTGTTGGCAAATGGATTAGAAAGCCAGAATGCAGGAATATCAACAGAACATGGTGTGACCTCTCCAATGAGACCTCCGACTATGAAGAACAATACTACGCGAGCGTTAAAGCCTTCCTAAATGGGATGTGCTCTGACTGGATAGAAACCACACGATTCAACCCTCTTACAGACAGTAAGGAAAGCTAATGACACAGCCAGATGTTCAATCGCCTTGATTAATACCGTGTGCTCAGACTGTATGTGCCTTCAATAGCGTATGATATTTTAATTTTAATGTGAGGTTAGATTTTTTTGCAGTTGTTTCACATTTATGCTTTTGGCAGAAGTAATTTAAATAATCATATTAGAATTTGGATGTGTGTGTGGTTTATATGTATGGTCTTATATATACTGAATACTCTTTTATGCTATGGTAAAGCTTTACTCAAGGCAAATAAAAGCTGTGGCACATCCACAGTATAAAGAACTCTGATTTTGGAAAGACTATTAATCCAAGCAATAATCATACTCTGAAGCACAATATTTCTTATCTGTGCCAGATAATCTGAGAACATACCTGTAATTTAGCTTGTTTTAGCAAACAGAGTTTCAAGGTTATTTATCCTGCAAAGTCACAGGAATTCCTAGGCAAAATTCCAAGTTGTTGTTCACCTTCTCACTGTAAAGAACTCTTAGTTACCTGATAAAATTATTTTCTACTAATATAAATGAATTGTTTTAAGTCTTACTTAGACTCCCCAAAATATTACAAAAATTTAATATCATCCACTTTAAGAAATTGCATGGTCAAATCAGTGTGCCTCTGCTGCATTTGACAGCTTTTTGTACATGTTCATTTTTTCAGCTAAAATTGATCCACCCATGGTAAGTGTATCTTCTACTGAGAAATCTATTTCAATCATTCTGACTGCTCCTGAGAAGTGGAAGAGAAGTCCTGAGGGAGAATCGGTATCTCTGCTTCAAGTGTATCCAGGCCTGCAATACAATGTGTCTGTCCTCAACAAAAAAACAAAGAAGCGGGTAAGATTTGACAGGGCTGTAGAACTGCACCTATTAAATCTGTGCTCTGTGCTTCTTGAAATGCACTTGGTCTGTAACTGCAGGAATCAAAATAGGATTCATAGCCATGCAGGAATCGGAGGATCATTGAGGTTGGAAGGGAGCTTAAGAGGTCTCCAGTCCAAAGTCCTGTTCGAAGCAGGATCAACTGTGAGCTCAGAGAAGGTCACTCAAGGTTTGTTCAGTTGCATCCTGAAAACCTCCAAGGGCAGAGACTGCACAACCTGTTCCACTGCTTGACTTTTCTCTTAGCGAAAAGGTATTTCTTTATATCCAATCTGAACCTCTCTTTTTGAGCTTATATCTGCTGTCTCTCATCATTCAGCACTGTGAAGAGCTTGGCTCTGTCTTCTCGGTGACCTCCCTGGGTCATGCTGGGAGCTGCTGTTAGATCCCCCTGGACCACCCCTTCTTCCCCAGATGAAACAAATGCCAGTCCGTCAGCCTCCCCTCACAGGGCAAGTGCTCCACCCACCCAACCACCTCTGTGATCCTCTATTAAACCCACCTTAGTTTGTCAGTCTTCTCTGTACTGGGGGGAGCAAAGCTAGTTACAGTATTCTAGATGTGGTCTGATGAGTGCTGAGTGGAGAGGGCTAATTCCTCCCCTCCATTTGCTCCATCTTCTCCTGTTAAGACAGCCTAGGATGCTGTTGGCTTCCTTTGCTGTGAGGACATCTTGCTGGCTCATGTTCTTGCTGCCTGTCTCCAGACCTCTTCGGCAGGACTGCTTCCCAGCCAGTCAGTCTACTGGCAAAACTCACCATACATCAGGACAAGGTGCATCCTTTGTCACCACATCTGAACATCTTTGTTTGTCTGTCTCTTCAGATTTACATTTAATTAGCATTAGTAGTTCCAAGCATAAACACAGTAGATGAGGAAGAGTTCATTGATCAGTTACAAAAACATTCATTCTTCTGTTCCTGTCCTCCAGGCATAATCTCTGTCTGGCAAACCTCTGAATTTTCTGAAAAGAGACAGAAACTTTACACCAAAAATGTCACATTCTGTCAAAAGGGTTATTAAAATGTAAAGATTAGCAGTTAGAGGTAGACAAAAGCTTTATTCGTTTGTTTTTTTTCTGTTCATAAAGATGTTTTACAGATAGCAATTACTTTACTTTGTACTTCAAGGTCTACATAACACCCATTAATCTAAGGGTTCTCTCTTTACCAGAACACACCAATTTGAAAGATTTTGTGGAACTATACAATGTTCCTTTCCTTGACCTCTATGTCAGGACAGGGCTGGAGTGATGCTCTATTACAACATCAGCATGAGAATGTGTCCTACTTCACATAAAGCATGAAATTGTTCAGTAGTCGTAGAAAAATGATTGAATGGAAGAGAAGATATTCAAAGAGGACATGACCTAATAAATGACTTGAGTTCTGATTGTATTAGGAAAAAAGAATGCAGCTGGCAGTTCTTACAGTATAATTATGCTTTCCAGAAAATTTGTGTTTGAGACATATTTTGTATATAGGACCTTTACTTTTCTGTAACTGAGGAATTAAAGGGGGGAAAAAAATGTTTACATCTTCCAGTGGTGGTTCTCCATCAGCAACAACACCTTGGTTGTGCCCTGGTTAGAACCTGGAACAGCTTATTGTGTCAGCGCACAGATACATGTCACCACACCACTTCTGCACAGTGGGTTCTCCAAAGAACATTGCATTGCTACCTTGAAAGGTATGTGTAAGCTGACAAATTGCAAAAAGAAAATGCAAGTTAGAAAAAATCATGGTGATTGAGTTTGTAAGCTTTTTATGTATCCATTCTTAGCGTGAAAGACAGGATTGCTTCTCTCCTCTCTGTGCATTTGTACTGATGAAAAAATATTTGCCTTTAGTAAAACAGCTGGGATCTACTGACTAGAAGGTACATCAGTACCTCTAAAGTAAAGGATCTGCATTCTTTGAGTCTTAGTGACTAGAGAATTTTTTTCTCCTTGAGGCTTGGGAGTGGCAGAGCTGGGTCAGTCTGAAGTTAGCAACAGAAGAACCTGAGGGAGGGGTTGTTATTTCTTTTTAAAATTTAATTTATAATTTAGATAACAATAACATTTTGACCTGTAGCTCAAACAAAAATTTATTTTAAATTTCCCGCAAATTCCTTGTTTATCTAAAATGTTTGTGTCCCATGTCCAAAAAGAAATGTGATGAAAGCTCATATTACTATTTGAATACATGAAAACGTTGTTCACTACAATGAAAACTTCTGTTTTCTTAGCAGATAAAACAGCAGATGAGACTATAACAATTGTATTTGGATATGTTCTGCCTATCACGCTGGCTGTCCTTTTTATTTCAATGACATGCTATTGTGTGCACAGGTATATTCACGTCAGCAAACAGAAACATCCAACAAACCTGGTAAGTGTTCCCTGTTGAAGGTCGCTGCCCACCCTGGCACTTACAGCAGAGCTGCTCATTTTCCAAGGCTCTGAGTCAGCTGGGAGGAAACCATGGGTAGCTGCAAATAAAAACTTTAGTTGCCAGTCAGATCAATAAAAGAATGTCACATTGAGGGCTAAAAAATGCAACAAAAACAGAGTAATAACTGAAGTTAGGCACTGTGTCTAAAAGGATGACCAGATCTGAAACCATGACCAGAGCTAATGAGGATCAGAACAGAGGCGTTCATTTGGGAAGAATCATTGCCATAACAAAGGTCTGAGGTGCACTGAGGCAAGCTCTGTTAGAATGTCAGCACTCGCTAAATTTATCCAGAAAGAAACACTGTAGAGATTTATTGAACAAAAGTTACTAACTTGTTGAATTCAGAAACAATAAGGAAAGACAATTAAGCAGTACAGAAATCCCATTATGTTTCCTTGGACTGTTACCTCCTATTACCACATTTTTCCATTTAATTTTTATTATGAAGGATAGCACGTGTGCATCATACAGATAATTTAATCTGGGTTTCAACAATACTTTCAAATACTGCACCATTTCCTAACACCCAGAAATGTGTGAACAAACCCATTCTGTTATTTTTAGACACCGTAAATGCACTTTCTACCTAAAAATGTTTGCAAGTTTCTTAGAGCTGCAAAGTTTGTTAACTTTTAGAAAGAACACATCAATTCTAAGAAATGTTACTGGTTTCCAACTCATGAGTCCAACAGAGCTTTCTCTCAGCTATCTCTAAACAAGTTGCTCAACCATAAACATGCAATTACAGTAATGAATGAATGCTTCAATGTGCAAGTGGGGAGGTGAAATAAGCAGTTTGTTTTGGTCCAACACTTCTGACCTGGGGGAGCTTTCGTACTACCTACATTGATTAGTGGTCTTAGTCCTCCATTCAAGCTTGAAAGCACTGAAGTGCAGCTTCTGGTTGTTGTTTTTCTATTGCACTTTCCTTCAGTGACTGCTCGTACAGTACTTATTCCTCTTAGAAATATGACTCATTTCAGAAAGATTCCTGTTGTTGAACTAGATGATTTATCACAGACTCACTAAAGCAGCCTGTGACAGACTGCATAATGCAGGCTCCATACACTGCACTTTAACCTGATGCATATCTTCCTCTCTGAAACAAAACCTGGTATTTAATTCTTTGTAAGTTGTGCCTTAACATGGTGCATGACTCTGGGCTTGTGGGATGTGGTTTTGACTGTACTTCCTCTTCACTGATTAAAAAAAGTGGAATAGATTCTGTAACCTGTGACCCAAGGACAACTCTGATGTTTTCTCCAAAGTCGCTTGAGTTTATGCTCATGAAAACAAAACCAGAATTTGACAGAATTGTTCTATATATTATTTTGACATGGGGAAGATAAGAAAAGGGATATTAAAGCTGATCATAATATAGTTTTACTTTGGATAGAATAAAAATAGTGGAGCATATTAACACTCCTGAGGTTTATATGCTGAACTTCCCACTTCCCTAAATTGAAATAAGCTCTTCATAAGGTCTCACCTAGCCTTATATTTTAAAAATACATGACAGTATAAAAAGCAACAAGATGATGTTTTTATTATAATTCACTCAAAATATTTTTTTTATTTCCAGGTATGGCACTACACCGACAAATGCAAGGACATGGTTTTTATACCGTGTGAAAAAATAGTGGTGAACCTTATCACTGTTAATGTGGACGGGAGAAAGCCATCTCAGGAATCCAGTTATCTATCAGAAAGGAAAGACCCCCATTACTACACTGTTTACAATGGCACTGAAGGGAAGGATTTGCCTTCAAAAGATGCGCTGGAAACAAAACAGCTGCTTGATATTTCACGTGACAAGATTTCACAAGAAGAGGATATTTCAGTGGAAGTGGATCAAACTGGGAACTGGCCATCATATGGCCAGTCTGAAACAAATAATATTTTGAGACAGAAAAATGCAGGAACTGTAGAGTATGAACATGATATAAGGGCTGAAGGCTTCAGTCCTAGTCAGAAACTAGAAGAGAAGACCTCTTCCCCCACAGGACTATTAGGTCAGCCACAGACTGGTTTGGAGGACTTGGTTAATATGAAAACAGGACAGCCGTATTGCCCCCAACAAGAGGTGAGGGCAGCAGACCCTTGTTTGGGAGAGAAAATAAAGGAACTTAATTTGAAGATGGTTGATGCAGCAGCTGAATTGCTGGGTGAGACTGGTATCAACTTGGTGGACTTGGATACTGAAAAATCTGAGCAGACTTCCTATCCTGAGCTGGAAAAAATAGCACAGGGCCTCATGGAGAAAGAGAGTGAGCAGACCATATTAGTAGATTGGGATCCTCACAGTGGAAGACTGTATATTCCTCTCTTGCCCAGTGTTGAAAATCAGGTGTGTGAAGGGGTGTTCAAGTGTGATGCTCATGGCAAAGAGGGAATTTTGTCTAGACTGTATGAGAAAGAGGTATCTGGTGAATCATCAGAGGACCAAGAAATGTATCTCCTGCAATTCAAGGAACAATGGGGATTGCATGTAGAAATGGAAGACTGAACAGTAATTTTCTAAAATATGTAAAGTGAAAAATCTTGTTTACTTTGCCTAAGAAAGTGATGAACTCAATGGAGCAAACACATCTTCATGTACTGAAGATTTCAGAACCATCACAGTTGAACAGCTTATTAGTGATAGGTTATTTATAACAGTTTTCAGATGTGATGTAAGTGATTTTGACTTCCATCATAAACCTCTCAGGTAAAATGGTTATGAGATTATCTTATTTTAAAATACATGTATATTTTTACATAGGATGCCATTAGGATTTTCATATTGTAATTCCTACCAAAACAAATTACCAGTGTTTGATAGTTTTGGGGGTTTTTTTTAGCAAATAAAAAGCAACCATATGACATTTTGCTGGGCTATTTCATGTATCTTGGCACAATGCAGTCTTTTCTAGGTCTCATTCCTGCTACTTGTAATGGCCTGGGCTGACTTCTGTGGAAGTCAAGGGCACTCCAGCAAATATTTTTTTTCTTTTTAAAAAATATTCTTCTAATTAATGAAGTTCTTTTTTATTTCTCTTGAAAGACTTGTCTGAGGTGTGGGGTCCCTTCCATACTGTGCTGTGCAGGTATGCAACCAGCCACAATTTTTTAGCAGGTGTGCCTATAAGCTCAAGAGACCTAAGGGAGAAGGAAGCAAGCATTAGTCATATCTTAAACTGAGGGAAAATGTGGCAAAAGGGATTCAATGAAACGCCTGTCATCTTACTGGACAGACTGTGTCTCACCCAGCCATAGACACTTGCAGTACAACATCTGCATGACTCATGTCCTGCAAGTGTCTGTTCCTCTCCAATGACTTCAACAGCAAGCTGGTGTGACTACCTCAGATGGAGAAGTCTGCCCCAGGCACACTGCTTCTTCTTCAGACACATCTCACTTGCCATGGCAGACCCAGAAAGTGTACCTGTTGGGCTTTCTTTTTTTTTCTGATGTCCTGACCAGAACTTCTGATAAAAGTTCACTTTTTCTCTGTGTCGTATAATAATTATTTAGGAAAGTAAAATTACAGGGTATTCTAGAAAGCTTTTCAAAGCCTGTCTGTCACTTTTCTATTTAATGGGCCTTTTTCTTGAACATAAAAAAAAAATAAATCACAGTAATTATTTGTTTGAAGACAAAAAGCAAGAAAAAAGAGAAAATTTTTCTACAGTGTGTAACACTTGTACCCACCAAACTTGGTACGTGGTTAGGTGTAATTTTGAAGGAAGACCTTTATCAGTATCTTTTCTCTCAGGTAATGTTTTTGTTTGGGGGTTTCTGTGACTATTCATCCTCTGGAATATTTCAGTTGTAGTCACACACTTTATAACCAGAAACACCAGAAAAATATTTCATGCTGATGACTCCTTATCTGATGTAAAAAATGTTCTCAACTGCTTTTATAATAAAGATGTAGATCATGTAGCAGTGTTATACCTTAATGCTTATATCAACACCTTTGTGCATCAAAAGGTTCACAGAGGAGGGTTATAGTTCAGTGTGAAAGAAGAAAATAGTTGGAGATGTGAAAAGGTCAAAACCTCTACTACTACCAGCCTCACTTAAGTAATCAAAAAATCTTTCTCAATATTTCCTAAAGATTTCTTAACTAACCTCTTTGTGCATAGTCTCCTAATTGTCTTTTGCAATGTGAGGGCTCTAACTTTTATATGTAGGAAACAATAATTTACTTTTCTCTGTATTCCATTGAATTTTATCCAGTTACTGCTGCCTGAAGACCAGTCACTTGTGTTTAGTCTGTATCTTCCATATGGAAGGATGAGGATGCTACAGCTCCCTAAATAGTTTGGTGTAGCTGGCAACCAACCTTCCTTCAAGAAGAAGCTATTCGTTAGTTTTGATTTGTATTTCCCCTGGCCTTATTTGCCAGATTTCCGTGTCTGCTCCTTCTCTTTTTCTTAGATAAGCAATCCTTACACCAACGGTTAGTAGAAGTAAGGATACTTAACATAGAGTAATCAAGTAATTGCTGATTAAAATTTGAAAACTTGGTAACTAAACCATAGAATCTCACTTTTTTCAGTTCTTTGGTCCCCCTAATCCATAATCTCCTTTTTCTGCATCTTATCCTTTTTTTTTTCATATTTTTCAGTTACAATTAAGTTATGTAGCATTTATTTCTTCTCTTGTACTTGAAAAGACATCACCTCCCTACTTAACATTACTTGTGAGCAGTGCTCAAGATACTGAGATTCTTGCAATCACAGATTCATTTTCATGATAAATTTATGCTTTGAAATAGTGGTTAATTTTTGGACCAAAATATTTGTAATGCAAGTTTGCAGCACTTTCAGTGTTGTTTTCTTTTGATCTGAATTTGCGTGAAATTCAGAACTGATACTAGATTATGCAAACAGTCCTTCTCTGTATTTGTAAGATACCTTTTCAAAGCGTTCACAGGATAATCACGGAAAAAAAAAAAGCCAGAGGGTAAAAAGGTAAGTGAAGCTAAGAAGTTTCTTTTATATGCAAAAGAATTTTTCAGGTTAGCTAGTCAAGTTCTGAAACTGATGAGGCAGAAAAAATGGTGCCATTTTCCATCGATATACTACCAGTAAATTGTTGATGGCTTTTTTAATATCCTCAAAGTCATGTTTTTCCTTAAAATCTTCTAATTATATCAAACAGACAAGAGGCAACTATTAATTACATAGACGATCCAAGCAAGAAGAGAGCCAACATTTTCCTAGCTTTTATTGCACTTTACTAAGCTTTAGTTAACCACATTTAATAAACTTAATGCAGCCAAAAAGCAAAGTCATCTATCTAGAAGCAGAGACTAAAGCTACCTGCAGCCTTAAAATTAGTGAATTTGAAAATGATGTGGCTGATAAACAGAACTAAGTAGCAGTATGTTGAGGATAAAAGTATGTATATTTCTCGACTATGATGGCAATGAAAATAGATTTTCACCTGTGTCTGCGGGGTTCATATGACCACTACTGGAAAAACTGCATCCAGTTTACAAAATAAGCCAAGCCATGAAGACAGAAGGCAAATACTACTATAAAAGGCTACAGCAGTGCTCTTTTGAGCTTGAAAAACAGGAAGCCTAGCTATCAATGAGATCTAATGGTGATGAAACTGATAGCTAGGTGTGGGCACCCACAGTTTTGGAAAAGGAACTATAATTTGTAAGTGTGGTTTTGCTGCCTACAACTTAGAGAGAGTGACAGGGTGCTTGAAGGAGAGACTGAAACAGGCAGCTGAGTGCAGGATACTTGTGGTGCCACTGACAGCAGCCCTGGAAAAACCGCTGCATGATGAGAATGAGCAGATGGAAAAGTCCAAATACAGCAGGCAAAAATGCAGTATGAGCCATGTGCCTAGTGGGATAAGGACTGCAGCTGGAGAGCTCGCCTAGTGTGTGCAGTTAGCCAGGTGAGGATCACTGCCCAATACAGCTATCACTGTTAATCAGAGAGATAGCACAGATTTTCCTATGGATATTAAGGTAGCTCCAGCAAGAGCTCTGAAAAACATTCTCAGGGTCTAGAAAATGCACAGTATGCAACACCCTGAGTGAGGAAATACTTCAACTTACATTATTAATAAATGACTGCAGAAAAACATGCCCAATTTCTACTGATTTAAAATTAAATTTTAAATTAGGCTTATGCTTTAGCACTTCACTAAAGAAGAATGAGTTTCTGTATTTGAGACTGACAAAATTTATAGTTTGTCAGAAGTGAGTTAAGTCATGACTTCCGTAAGGTCTAACCTACAAACAGAGGCTTACAAATGAAATGATTGGAATGTGAAGCAAGCAATACTTAAAATAGAATGGCAGCATGGTTTGGACATTTTAAAAAAAGGACAATTGACTATTTACTGTGAAAATTCTCCAATGTCTGTAGATCTTTCAAACAAGCCTGTATTTCAACAATAATGTTAACAGATGTGTGACATTTCTTGCCTGGAACATGCTGAATGGTATAATGATGCTTATACACTGTCAAGTTTTAAAACTGATTAATCTTTTTTCCCCCTTAAATAAGAAATGTTGGCTCCTCTGTACGGTGGAATTAAAAACCAGTTATTCCAAGCACCATATTTTTAAACAATTGCAGTTCTTATGTCTGATGTGATTCATCCTTGCAAAGTCACAGATTCATAGAAATCAAAGTTTTAAGCCTGTTCAGCTATCTCCCACTGTCCATTCAAAGTACCAATGTTCTCCATAAAAGGAAGACACAGCAAAAAGTCACGATTTTTCTGCTTTGGTTTTGCATATAGGTTTCAAGCTTCATCAGCCCAGGATCACATAGCAGTGAGTGTAGGAAGTCATTTTCATGTTTAGTGTCACCTAGAAACCATAAAGATTTTTGGTAACTTGTACCAGCAGTAAGACTAAGCTGATCACCTTAATTTCTTATCTGTATTTTCCCCTTTCTGGTACCAGAAAAAAAAAGAGAGAACAAAAAGTATAGACTTCCGTTTTCTAAAACCTCCAGAATCAGTTTAGCTGAGACAGATTTTCCTGGACTAAGTTAGGTTTTAAGAAGAGGACTTGCTCATTAGCACCACATAGCTGTGAAAACTCTCTTGCTGAGAGAAGACACACATTCCAGTAGTGCTTCTTCAGCTCTCCGCTTTTGCATCCATTCTGCTGTGGGAACAATATCCTGCATTATAGCAATGTTTTTCAATCACACTGTTCCAGCTCTGCCTTCCAAAACCTGGCATTAAGAAACAACATCTTCCAGCTGTCCAAAGTAAGTTGGGATGCTGAGAGCAGCATGACCCAGCATCAGAGCAGAAAATTGCATTGGGATTCTAAATTCTCAATGATCATGTCATTGTAGGCAGCTGGGGGAGGAGAAAAGTGTTTAGCAGGACTCTGTACTGAAATCAGCAGGGAATTCTAAAAAAATATCCAAACACCTTCAGTGTGACAGAAATCGAAAGATTTAAACATTTTTGACTGTTATGGATTAGGAAAGATAACACTTCAATACATCATTTATGTATTTTAATTTTGGCCTTGATTTTTATTTCCGTTCATATTTCAGGCCCTCCAACCATTTTACAGACATTAAATATAAAGAAAGAGGTATTGCTATTCCAGTTTTACAGACAGGGAAACAATACACAGAAAGACTAAAACAATTTGAAAACCATCATACAGTAAATGTGGGGTGCAAGGCAGCAGCGGAAAAAACACAGATCCCCCTTCCCCAGTCCCATGCATTAACCACTGAGGTCAAGGTTCCTTTCACCAGTACGTCATCATAGTGCAAGTTACTCATTTTTGGATGTATAAGGCTATACATATACGCAGTTTGGCTTGAATTAAAGAAGTGAAATTTTAAGGTGAAAATTTAATATGTGAACCAGCTGCAGAGTCCAGAGATGACCAACAAGAAGACCAGTGGTCTGGCAAACTCACCCCCCAGGGCAAATGCAGCCAAACTGATCTAGGAAAAGTACTTTCTAGTGAAGAAAAGTTAACCAGCCATGCCATGGAGCCATCTTAATGTGGCATTAATCTCTGCTGTGCTGAGTAGGGTGAGTTCCCCTTTGCCCCTATGCCAGCCCATTCTGTCCCAGCACCTCATTAATGCTGACATTAACAGCATTTTGTGTGGTTTGTTCACTTGTTTATTTTGTAGTGCTGCTTTCTCCCAAATAGGCCAGTGGAGTAGATAGCCTGGGAACAGCGGACAGTCCTTAAGAATTAAAAAAAAAACAGAGAAACATCAGTCAGGGGTGGTTTAGATGCAGTCAATCTTGCCAAGGGAGCAGAGTAAAAATCAAATTAACAGCTCCTGGTTTATATCACTAAGTGTTGCCAGCTAATGCTACTCTACAGTAAGCTGCATCAACACAAACAGCAAGGAAAAACCCCAATATATAGCCAAGCTGTTGATGGGACTACCTCTACACCTCTCCTTTGCTCTTGGCCTTAGATGAGGTATGAATTGAGGGAAGCGGTTCTGCTCTTGCAAACCCCCTTTCTGGGCTGAGATGGGGCCCTCTCCACTGGTGTTTCTCAGCCATGCTCTTCCCTACATGTCCCAACTTCCAGGCTTCTGGTGTTTTAAGCTCTGAATAGAAATTTCCTACACTTAGCCCCGTGCTCCTTCTGAATGAGGTTTGCTCTCAAAACTCTTAAAGATAAAACTTTTTTCACCAACACTCCAACTATTGGAAGATGGTTTTATGTGTTTCTAAGTTTGCTTAATTATTCTCTGGGCAGAATAAACAGAATATTTCTGTACATCAATTTTTCATCCCATCTCTGGGAAAATTTTCCTTAGACTACTCCTTGCTCCTTGTAATGTAAGCACCATTGCACCTACAAAAAGATCACAGGGACTCAGCTTGTGCAAGGTAATTTAGAGATGGTTTACTCTTCTCCCACTGAACTTAAAAACACAGTTTTCAAAAACTATTTGTCTCCTGCTAAACTCACACAAACACTCCAAAACAACTTTCCTTCTAAAATGAATGTGCTTATGCTTTCCTGTGTGGTCACAGAGGCATTTTACTCTTCAAGCAGTTACCACAGATTATATGCCATTTAACAGAAAACAAAAGTTGTTTGTTTTTTTGCAATTCAATAGGTTTTAAAGATAAATCTTAAAAACTCTTGGGGTGAACTTTTCCGTGGTATGCAAGATTGATCTTGCATAGCTCACAGACTGACGGAAACAAGTGTTATTTATTTATCCATCTCCATAAAGTCATAACACAGATTTTAGTAAACTTCATAAAGCTTTCATGGTCAATCGGAAGCTTTTAACATCCCCTCATCTATTTTAGCTGTGTAAAAACATGGGTGGCAGTCTGGTCTGCTGCTCAGTGCTATTGTCTCTTTCCCTCCTACACCCTGTCTCCCTGGGCCTCACGCTTTTAAGCTGTAGCCAAAAAGCAGCCTGACAGTAGGGCAGCAGTTACCAGTCAGAAACTGATAGTCAGCAATTGTTCAGAGACAACCAGCAAAAATTACTGTTAGGCAATGCAGCTGGTTGCAGTAAAGATGGTGTGAGTTGCCAAAGAGAAAAGGAAAATGGTAAAAGCTGTTTAAACGTTGCTTTCTGGTCTACTAAATCAGAAATTTAACCGTGACAGGGATGAACCAAGAAGCCCTGCCCCAGGGCAATGGCAGGAGCTTTCTACCCTCTTCTTTTTGGAATTTGTTGCTACCTGGAAATAGGAGTGCTGGCCTCCTGGGATTCCCAACATGCAGTAATGAAAACATTTGGTGAATGGCTCCGAATTAATTATAGCTACAAGTTCAGCCTCTGCTTGACGCTGACACACAAACTATTTCTGTAAGGCTTACAAGCTAGGATACTTCTAAGGAACAATAGGAAATCTGATTTCTGCTCCTTTCTCTCAGTCTTCTGCTCACTAAGGGACTTTATTGCAGCTGCTGAAAAAGGGCCTGAAGCAATGCCACCTGCAGCAATGTCACCTGCTCTGCTGAGCCTCTGGAAGCACCAGTGAGCTGGCCTGTAAGCTCCTCTACTACTAATGAAGCAGAGGTTTGTCAGCAAACTGATGCCGTCTTTTAAAACAAGAATGTGAGCATGAACCTAAAAAAACCTCCAAACCATCTGCTGTATTCATCTACTGGTGAGTAGTCCACAATACTACTGTTGTACCTTACACCACCAGTTAAACATTAATTTACTTCCATTTGTGTCCTTCCTGTATTTGCAACATCCTTAATTCCTCATTGCCATCACAAATACTTCATCACAATCTTTTGGGACAATTGTAATTCTAGTTTATAAAAAATGCAGGTGTCAGAACTACCCAACCTTGCAGCCCCTGTCAAAATAGTCCAAATTTTCTGTAAACACATTCCAGTCCAACATATGAGGTGTGACAAGACCTTTTACCCAATTAATAAACACAACTCATTTGTGTGGCAAAGAAAAAAGACTCTTACTTCCATTATGCCATCTAATACATTTCTTATAAACATGTCTCTCAGGAAGACCCAGTTCTACCCCACTTACACTATTACCTTTAATAGAAATCTTTCCATAATCAACACGAGTTCAATTTCGGGATTTTCTTTTTCAAAATGCAGAGTATGCTTATGGAGTAAAAAAATACTCCTGTTTTCCAACATTACATCTATACCATTAACAAAAATAAGCTGACACAAGGTTAAGTGGCACAGAGCAGCCAACCCACAACCTCCCTCTAGAGCAGAATGGCTGTGGGACATTACATTGCAGCTGGCCTTAGGGCTGAATACTATATACTCTATTTTTATAATTCTCTTGGAAGTGGTAGATTATTATAGCAGTAGGTGTTTTGCCCTGTTGCTTGTGCCATGCTATATTTCCTCAAGTCTGCCAAGTTTAGCATCAGTTTTCCTTTCCTACTTTTCCTTTTCAAAGGAAATCTCAAGTAAAAACTTGACATTTTAGCTCTTCTTTCATATCCAGGGTGCAGCCTGGCCAGCTGAGCAAGCAGGTCATTAGGAAGACATTGCCAAATTGCCAGCTTCCTTCTCAACATTACATGAAAAATGAGAGAGAGAAATCAATTCTTTCTGCTTGGGCTGGAGAGTCTGAAAAGCAGCATGGTCAGCACCCGAGATCCTCAGTGATTGCACTGAGTGCTGGACACTTTTGCCAAAGATTGGAGCACTTGGAAGAGAAACTCCACCTTCTCCCATGAAAAGAGACTCAGTCCTATGTTTGATGGAAGATGTGATGAAGACAGAAAATGGGAACTGAAGATTTTGTTCTGAATGCCTGGAGCACTCTCTAACACCAGATAATTTCCTGACATCTCTGTGGCATTCAGCAATGCAGAATCTCCCATTACTAGGTGTCTTCTTAGTAAATGGGACTGTTTTGAAGTCCGTCCTGTCAACGTAAAACCATCCCACCTATCATCTGTAGTTTGTGCAGTGATCAGGCCATGTTACTACTAGCTCCCTTAAAAATTAGCATTTTAATTGCCTGACAGAGATGAAACATGCATCTTCAAGGCTCCTGACTGATCCAAAGCCAAATACTCTAGTAAATGGCAATAACAAAAATCCATTAAGTGGGTGGACCAGTTGTGGCTTGTTTTCCCTACCTTTTTACTGATATGTTTTTCATTAGTAAGAAGGCAGATCTGTTCCTGGTAATTTCATTAACATTTATCAGAAAGCTATCTGCTATAGTGAGGCCATCAGAGTTCCCAGAAACTATACATAAAGACCAAAACAAGCAACCTTATTGAGACTAGGTTTGTAAATTTGCTTATCTTCTAACTTCTGGTCACCATGATACAGGGCAGGTGGCTAGATTTCTTTCAGTCTGATTTGATTACTACTTATTTTTGTCTCTTCTGCAAGAGAGTACATGAGACTCTACACTGAACTAGCTGGGAAGGACCTCGTCTTAATAGTCTCACCAAGGTAATCTTGTTACTCCATGCTGCAGTGCCCCCTCCAGTGCTCCTGGTAGTGAAGAAACATCAAAAGCCAGCGTACACAGTTGAAGTTCAGTTAAACTAAGCACCTGAACTTGGTAGTCTGAAATTTATCTATTAAAAATAGAAATCTCATAGCAACAAGCACAGTAGAAATGCCAACATGAACAAGTAGCTTGAGTTAGGGATTAAAAACTGTTAGGAGTTCAGATCCAGGACAGGCATTTAACATTTAATCCTCAGGTTTGTAACACACTTCACTAGGACTTCAGAAAAACCAAATTATTTCTTCCTCTTTTCTATTTCTGACTCTATTACTCCATGTTTATTATTTAGAAAGCTCCTCAAACATCTATCAGCTTTGGTCTGCCCAGTGCAATACATGCAGGGACTCAGTCGCTGCCTCAGGCTGTTCACATTCAGTTGGAGCAGAACTGAAGGAAACAGGAGCGTTTTGGCTGCCAAGACATGTTGCAACTTCTTATAACATACACCAGGAGCTGCAGGGGAAATCCTTTGATTCATTCTCTGAACCACAAAAGCTGTCTGGCAGAAATGTGTCACACTACTGAGTGGGGAGGCCAGGGCAGCGCCTGAAAGCCTGGCTCCATGTGCATGAACATCCCAAGACAAGGAGATGTCCTTACCTTTCCAAAGCCTCACTTTCTCAGAGGGAGGGATGGTGCCCATGCCCTTTGTATGTTTAAAGAACCCAAGGATTTTTGAGTCTTCCCAGGCAACAGGAAGCCCACTCGGTGAAGTTGCCCATTGCATGTAAAGCTCTTCACAAACAGAATAGGAAGTTAAAATCACAAAACAGATGGACTAAATGAATAGACTAAACCTGCTGCAACCTTTTGACATTTTAAAGCTGTTGCCAGCAGTGCAGGAGAAAGTGGAGAGACAGAGACTCCTCAGTCATAGCTTCAAGGAGAGCAGATAGATAACTGAGAATCTGGTCACACTGACTTATACTGAACCCCATTGTTCACTGCCTTTTTTCTCAGCTACTCCATTTCTGCATTATTTGTCCAGGTTGTAAGAGCTTCAGAACATCTCATCTCTTTTGCACCTTTTCAGGAATATAAGAAGGACAAACAACAGCAGAATTTTCCCAGCTTAGGAGTAGCAGATTCAATGTGAACGTGTAATAAGCATGTCTACAGAGCCAAAAACTTGCAGTGGGTAAAATCCACATGCTATTTCAATATCTAACAATGTAAATCAAGTGGATGTCTCCCGGATTAATACACTACAATATACAGTAAAGTTAAAAGGTTAAACCAGAACGGCTACTCTGAAGGAGCATAAGTGTGATACATAATTGAGGCTACTGCGTACACCTGGAGCGGTCTTGGCTTTTTAAGCAACCACAAATGAGCACACACTGCTTGGACACTCTTTCATCTGTGTATTTGTATTCATTTCCAAATCAGACGTCTTTGGTATGGTTAGCTCATTATTTTGCTTATAATCTTAAGGACTGCTTATAATCTTGCCTGATTTCATCACAATTAGTGTCTCTAGCTAAATAGTTCGAGCTGGTTCAACTAGCTCAGTAGTTTTATCCATAAGGCGTCCAACATTGCCAGGAATTTTCCTCTACAGGAAACATCTCATTAGCACAGCTAAGGGAAACCTTGAACATGGTCATCCAGCTCTTCATCCAGAAGTTCATCCATTCACAAGTGGGCCAGCAGAAACTGGAGACTGAAGACACAGTCATTTTTGGAGAGGAGAGTCATCTTTTGGTGGGTGAGGGGGAAGAGAAGTGTGCAAGCAGTTGCCGGTTCGGCTGCACTTCTGGCCTGGGGGCCTCTGGTCACACTGCTACATGCAGAACAAGAGCAATCTTGGATCTTAGGGAAAGTGAAGGTGAAGGAAATACTTGTTTCGCAGCTACTCTGTGTTTCAATATTTCAAAAGCAGAAATGAGGAAGTCTGCTAAGTGTGACACAGCACGTGGAGAGGTGAAGATCAAGGGTTCTGGAAAGTTTCAGGACTCAGTTACTGCCATCTTAGCAGTTTTATAGGAAAGCTTGAAAACCTCAGAAGAACACACACTTAATATACTCCTGGACTCAAACACATTCAAGACCTTGTATATACGAACACACGAACTCCTTGCAAACCCTTTTCCTCTTGCCTTTTTGATTGCTAGGTGAGAAGCTGTGTCCAGGCTTGTCAGTACCTTCCTCCCCCGTGTTCAAGGGAAGTTTTAAACTAGCACAATTGGCAGCTGGACTTGCCTGTCTAAACCCACAATTAAATAACCTGTCTTTGGGATCCACGCTCCTGTAAGCCAGGCTCTTAACAAGCTTTCAGGTGAGGTGACAGGTTTTTCCATTACAGTGCATTGTGTGCTATTTTGGAGTGGGTTAGCACACTGAACTCCACTGGGCACCTAGATCCCATTTGTCCCCTCCACACCTCAGCTGTGGCCCTCAGAAGTGCCTGTTGGGTAGCTCCTGCAATGTTGTGCTTGCAGAGCTCCTGCAATTGGGTGGGAAATGATCAGGAGTTTCCTTGGTATTTTTTTAAAGAAGGTTTCAATGTATTTTTTGCTTGAGTGACTTTTAAAGGTCATCTAGTCCAATCCCCCTGCAGTGAGAGAAACATCCAACCTGACCTTGAATGTTTCCAGGGATGGGGAATCTACCACTTCTCTGCTCAACCTATTCCAGTGTCTCCCCACCCACCACCCTCATTGTAAACTATTTCTTCCTTGTATCTTGTCTAAATCCACGCTTTGTAGATTAAAACCATCATCCTTTGCCCTTTTGCAACAGACCCTGCTAAAAAGATGTCCCCATCTTTTCTGTAGGCCCCCTTTAAGTACTGGAAGGCTGCAATAAGGTCTCCACAGAGCCTTCTCTGGGAAGGCCTCATCTGGAGTATTGTGTCCAGTTCTGGGTTCTGCAGTTCAAGAGGGACATGGAACTACTGGAAAGAGTCCAGCACAGGGCCACTAAGATGATTAAGGGACTGGAGCACCTACCATACAAGGAAAGGCTGAGGGAGCTGGGTCTGTTTAGCTTGGAGGAGGCTGAGGAGGGGATCTGATCAATGCTTATTAAGTATCTAAAGGGTAGGTGTCGGGATGGGGCCCAACTCTGCTCAGCGGTGTTCAGTGACAAGAAAAGGGGCAATAGCCACAGGCTGGTAAAGAGGAGGTTCAACCTAAACTTATGGAAACACTTCTTTACTGTAAGGATAACAGAGCACTGGAACAGGCTGTCCAGAGAGGTTGTAGAATCTCTGTCACTGGAGACATTTAAAACCCATCTGGACATGTTCTTGTGTGATCTACTCTATGATCCTGCAGTAGCAGGGGGATTGGACTAGATGATCTTCAGAGGTCCCTTCCAACCCTTACTATTCTGTGATTCTGTTGTTACTGAAAACTCTTTAACACCAATGTAGAATTAAAGAGCAGGCATTCTTTATTACACTGCGGGATGCATGCAGCATAGTTCCAACTACCGTGCATGCTATGCGTGGCATCAGACACAGCTTATATCACTCTGTTACATACATATGCATCGAATTTCCCAGAAAGATTATGTTTCCTGGAACTAATTATCATAGTTGCATAGTCATTACGCATGCATCCTGGGTCTCTCAGAGGCTTCTCAGGAGGGTTTTGGTGGTCTCTGGTGGCCTCTAGAGGTATCTTTGAACATCCTTTCCATGAATTCTGGGCCTCCTTTTCCATAGATGGTCTTGTCTTAGCCCATCTCTTTGTTTGTAGAGTGTTTAAGTCTTGACCTATGTTGACCTGGTTTGAGTTCTTTCCTGAGGCCCATTGTAGGATGTGTATTCCTCCAGTATGCGCTAGTCATGGTTGCAGTTCTTGATGACATACTTTCCTGAGGCTCATTGTAACACTGTGATTCTGTGATTCTCTTTTCCTTGCTGAACAACCCCATCTCTCCTGGTGCCTGTCTGGACAGTGTTATCCTTGATCAAATTTTGAAAAGTTATAGTGATACTTTAGCATCTACCTAAAATTTATTTCTACTCAGCTTGCTTAGGATGCCCTGCCAGCGACAGCCATGGCCTCCAGTGACAGCCTGAAGTGTTTTCCCCGGGACAGACTTCCTCTTTGACCTCACACCGCTGACTCTCCATATTCCTTTACTATTTTAGGACACGGGGATTTTGAAAAAAGACTATACAACCCAGGAAACAGGAATTCTGCGACCCCCAAAGCAGGCCTGGCCCCGCCCACTTCTCATTGGCCCCGCCCACTTCTCATTGGCCCTGCCCACTTCCGCACCCCGCCCCCTGGGCCTGACGCATGGCAACAATGAGGTGGGGGGGCAAGGGGGCAAATAGTGCATTTCCTTCCCCCGGCTCCGCGGTTACGTGTTTCTTCTGTATTTTTTAACACCTTAGCACTTCAAACGTTCTGGAAGCCACGTGTGCACACGCAGGTGCATTGTGGGACTTGCCGAATCTTTGCTGTCTTGAGCCCTGAAACACCTTCTGAAAACAGGTATTCAAAGCAAGAAGGGCTCAGTCTTCTCTTCAGCAGGATCACTAGGTGGTAATGGTATCACCAGTGTGTTTGAAAGACTGGATCATTTACCCAGGAAGTGGGTCACAGAATTTAAGCCCAAGGAGGGACCCAAATCTGTACCAATTTAAATGCTCTCCACACCAGGAGCTTTTGAGGCCATATAGCAATTCAAGGAGGAAAACTTCCCATCTATCTTGAAAAACACAAGAGGAAGCAACCGTGTCATTTCTTGTTAGCAATGAGAAGTCATCTGTTCCTGTCTCTGCTCTCAGTACTGGTTATCTGTTTTATTCATTGATGTAAATGCTCCCTACAGTGGGAAAAACAGCAGATCCTCTGGATGTTCTGTAGGAGAACACAGCAGCCAGCACATAGTTTGTGGAGAGACCAGACTTGTTAGTGTGTGTGAGACGTTCTCAGAATAGACAAATTGATAAAGCCCTTAGGGAGATTTAAGGGGGAAAATTAAAAATTGATTTCTGGATCCCAGTCAGGCTCAGACATAATTGAAGTCTATCTCCTGCCAAGGCTCAGATTTTGCCAAATTTTAACCTATCTATCTTTTTCACCATTTAGATACCCCTATTCCACACACCCCATACCTCCAGCCATTGAAGATGTATTCTCAACAAAGTAATATTTTACTTTCAACAAAGGAATAGGAACCATAGAAGACAGAGATATTCTACAGCAAAAGCTGTCTCAGGGAAAAGCAGGGTTCACAGCAGCCGTGTAAGAAAAAATCCTATGCTATTACAGCTTGAGAGAGTAGAAGGACTTGAACAAGCAGGCATAAACTGAGGGATATTCCAAGGATGGTAGCAAACCTTTGCTTCAGCTGTTACCAACAAAGATGATGCAGAACATGACGAGTGGGAGGACACAGCCAAAATGGCTCAAGGGGATGGATATGCTAAACTGTAAATTGCTATCCATGATTTGGAAATGAAGCGTGTAATCACAGAGAGAAAAAATAGGCTAGAAATTAGAACAGTTTACCATTATTGGAGAGTTAAAGCTCTGGAAAGGCCTTTCAGTAGCAGCATTTTTTAAGAGCTTCATGAATTAGTGAAGGAGACTATATTAAAGACTGGACCAAAATGACCCTAGATATCCTTAGCAGTTACAGGTTCATGTTTATAAACCAGGGCATAGAGACTCAGCAAAGTCCTTGAGAGGCTAATCACAATCACCTTTCTGTGGGATCAAAAGTACTGTTAGAATAGAATAAAATTTCAGCCAGATCAAATAACAGTGCAGACAAAGCCAAATTTTGCTTCCAATTCTTCAAATTTTACATTATGTGGGGGTGAAGTTCCTATTCTTGGCTTGGTCTATAATTAGTATGTTTCATGCACATTCTGGACCACCTCCTTGTTTCCTGCATGCTCTCATGTGGGCATGAGTCCTCAAAATGAGCAGGAATATTTTGTTACCATCATACTCAGAAATGGATGCTGACAGCAATCCTCTATGTCCTGCCACTCTTGCAATGAGGAGACTATAGTACCAGACCACAAGGTTCTGAAACCCAGGAAGCAGTAATGCCTCACATGCAGTGAGGGGGAGGATGCCTCTTCTGCCATGCATGCTCCCCCCTTCTGCCAAAGCAATGCCACAAAAGTGCATTTGAGACCTGGAAACCTTACACTAGCACTTGGGCATATAGCCACAGTATCATTCTCTTAGTTTCTGTGCTGGTGCATCAGGAAAAGTGAATTATGGTGCTTGCATTTTTTTCCTCATGGAGCTGCTAGAAACAGGGGCTCTGTTCCTTGAAGGGCAAGTGCCTTGGAAGATAAAGCTGACGCTAACCAGGCTCCCTGGAACACTTCAGATCACTGTGAATAACCTGATCTCACTTTGAATCAATGGCTCAAGATTCACAGATACTCAGAAGGTATGAACACCATCAGTAGAATGAGGATATTGACCTGGTAGCCGTCCTGCAGTAATAATAATACCAGTACTTTGTATTTTGTTTTGAGTTTATTTTCTTTTCTTTTAAAAATTTATTTAAATAAAAGCAAACCCTTTTTCAGAGGAACTCTAATAATCAAGAGATCTGTCAAGACTTCTCAATTGCTTTTCTCTTTGAAGATAAATAGTGTGCTTTTATGTTCATACACAGAATCTTCTGCTACGTAACTCCAGACCATCGGAGTCACTGGCAGTCTCTGAAAAACAACCAAAGGAGCAGGAAGCCAGCTTTAATCATTTGTAGGTAATACACTGTGCAACACAGAGAGATGGAGGAGAATAGTTTTATACAGAGAGTCAAAAGTACTGTATTCCTTACAATTATCTATCTTCAAAGGAAGGAAAGGCTTTGGTGGTATAAAAAAATAGTTGTGCTGTAGTTGTGCCATATTTGCTGCATCCTGTGTGAATTAGTTACATTCAAGTATGAAGTGTGTCGGTGACTTTCTAATTTACATCATGCCTCTAAATGGTTTTCTATAGCGCCTTTTGAGAAGAACTTGGGATTTTAGTCAAATTGAATATTGTTCTCTCTTTTCTGTAGATAATCCAGATCCAGTCAATGACTCATTTTTTTATAGCTCTTTTAAAAATTCCTTTTATTTTTAGAGTGCAGAACTTTTTTTAATTTGTTGGAGCCTATTCTTTTGCAGAGATGCATTGTTTGAGAAATCACAAGTGGTTTTGCATAAACAAAGCTGTAGAGGCTGTAGCAAATTCTGAGGCTGGAGCACAGCACTGTAATGCGATGCAATGTATTACAGCAAATTTCAGATTAAGTGGAAAAGCTACTTGCTGTTCAACATACTTCAAGCCTTTGCCACGCTTGTTACTTTGGGAAGGGATGGAGGGGACCCGGGAGCTGCATTTGCTGCACAAGACAGCAGTGACAGTGTGATCCAAAGAAAAGAATTTGCTATGCTCAGCTGTGACAGAGCAATGCTGCTGCTTTCCTGGGCACAAGGCGACCATCTGCTGCCTCTCACAAGAGGCAAGCTCTCCTGCGAGGCCCCCAGCTCCAAATTTCAAATTCCCAACCCCTCCAGCTCTAAGGACTGGGAAATAGTAGCCTGAAGCCTGATCCCACTGAGGTTTTTTTCCACTCTTTTGGACAGCCCCAGACTGAGGATCACACAGGGAGTCTCTGGGGAAGACAAATGGTTTTCTTCATTTTTTTTGCAGCTTTCTGATGGTCGCTACCCCATCACTCATCCATCTACAGCATATGGTGCTCACATCCATTTTCACTTGCTTCTAGAGGCTACATTGTTCCCAGCTATAGAAGTAGTCGTCTGTGACAAGGATAGTCAGTCCACTGTCATAGATGTCAGGGTAGCTACTTCTACAGGTCCCATAGCATGCTCTCTATCAGGAATAGTAGACAGCCTGGTTTAAAAAAAAAAAAAAAAAAAAAAGAAAAAAAAAAAACATTGGGGGGGCACAAAAAGCCCCCCTACCAGGGCTTTTGGGGCCCGGCATGTGTGCGAGTCTGGCAGCTCAGGAGCAGTGCAGCTCTGTTCACATGGTGCTACACCCATGTAAATCAGTTGAAGTAATCCCATGCTGTCACACAGAGCTATGTCAGATGTCTCTGCACCTGAGGCAATCTGTACCTTAGACAATCTTCCTAAGAACAATAAGGAGTTATTGAGAGTAACTAATTCACTAATCCCCAGAGCGGACTAACCCAGGAGTGTCACAATGCATTTTACAGAGGAGGAACAAGAATTTCAAAGCCCTGCAGAAGGCTTTGGGAACTGCAGTGCCCAGTTTCGAGGCTCTCTCTTGCCTGGTGGAGTCCTCTGCCCCTGAGGAGGGGTGCAGGCCTGCAGATGGCTCAGGGCAGGCATGGGTGCCAAAGCATGGGAGTCAGAGACTCATGCTGACAAACAGGACCTGCTAACTTAGGAAATGCTAAACATGCCACTGCATCTGAAGATGACTGTTGGCAAGGTATTTGAGTCCTTTTGTTCACTTGGTGCCCACAGTAATTTGTGTAAAGCTTAAAGTCTGCCATTTGCTAATTTTTTCATAGCTAATGAAGACTAACCTCTGTCCTCTACATCTTGTAACTGCTCCTTCTTTGTAATCTTACCATAGAAATACCATCTTCAAAATGTAGTTAGTAGAGAGTCTCCAAGCAATTCAGAAATATATACATATACAGAAGTATAGCGTAGACTGATATTTACTGGTGAAGTGCATAAAATATCTTTTATTACAGTATGAAATTCAGCAGGATTTTTTTCAAATGACTGCTCATTATTGATCTGTGAAACTCCCATTAAGTAAACAAGAAGCAGATAAGAAAAGCTGTTTACCACTCACACTCCATTTATCTTCTAAAATAAGTGATGCTCCTATATGCTCAAGTCTATGGGATCAGTAACTCAACAGGCAGTGTTTCTCTGAAGCAAAAAACAGTATTAAAACAATCCCACACTTTACTCTGTCTTACTTGAGTTTGCAGTCAGAGGCAGAATTTTTTCTTCTTCTTCTACCAAAGAGTGAAAAGCATTGTCAGAGGTAGCAGCAGCATTTTCCATCTGCAATATATATGCTCAGCTCACTGCTACAGGATGCCAGACTGTACGATCCCAAGTGACAGCTCAGCTGAGCCTTTCACTGCAAACAATACACCGTGAGCTCAGAGGACTGTTCTGTAAAGAGGAAAAGAGCATCTGGGCAGCTGCTTTACAGGAGGACTTGCTGCACCTTCTTTATCTCACTTCTACACCTGTGAGCTCTCTTCATTACTTCATCTTCGTCTCTTCAGACACAAGCTATTGTGAATTGTTAAGGAATATTGCATAATGTATTTTACTAATAAGAGGTTACCCACAGATGAAAACCCGTATTAACAGATTAGGCAATGCTATCCATCTGCCCTGACAGGTTTGTGAACTGTGAGCAACTTTATTACACTTTTGATGCAGTTTTATCCTTCAGTAGCACATACAATTGCAGAGGATCACTCAACATTCTGATTGCAAGGTCTTTGGACAGAGATCATCTCTTGTATAAGCAGAGACTAACACAACAGGGACCTGATTTTGTCTGTGTCCTCCAGATACTTCTGGGATGCAAATTCTAAACACTATCAGTACACAAGATTGAATTATTCCTGAATTAGTCCTTCCACTGCATAAAGATGGTATAATCCACTTGGTGTTTCGTCAATTGCTTTACAAAATTAAACCTTTGTGCATTTACTGCAAAAGCACAAGGGAAAAAAGAAAAGCTGCATGCCCAAGGAGAAACACACACACATGTCCAGATGTTTACAGAAATACCCCTGTCTCTGAAGTCTATAGCCACAGAATCTTCCACCACTGGCCAGACACAAAACAACTTCAGTCAGACCACCAACCACCTACAGCACTTCAGTCCTACTACCAGTTTCCACCTCTAGATCCAACCATTGCTGGTAAGATCCAGACCAGGTCCCCCTGTCACCTCACTCTCTACTGAGCAGTGTAGTCATGTATCTAATCTGAGCAAACACAGAGAGATGAGGAGTTGAACCAGCTGAGATCCTTGTCTCCAGGAAAGTGAGCAGAACAGAGTCCCAGTGGGAACAAGTACCTACTCAGCTGCTGAAACAACCTACAATCCTGCACCAAAGGAGCATGTGTTGGTATGTCCTTGGGTGGGCTCTGGTCTCCTTGCTGCAGCAGCTAGAAAATTCCTATGGTGACTGTGACTGCTTCAGCTCTCTCTGAGGCACAAAGACAACTGTTGAGCTCTGAGCTGACTGGTGGATCCAGAGGCTGCGGGGTTCAGCTCCTGAGATCAAGGCTTAGGTGCAACCCATTACTGCCCTCATCCTGCTTTTTGCAGCTATATTGGCTACACATAGCTCAGGAAAGACTGTATCTGAACTACTCAGCATATATACATACCTCTGGCCCCTGGGAGGGGGTCACCTTAATGTAGGAGAGGAGAGCTCCGCAGACAGAAGAGCGATTAAAATCAGGTTTTGCCATCCATTACCACATCTTTGTACCACTGTTTGTTTTGTGCTTTTAGAAAGTTCAGGCCTGCATGTGTTCAGCTTTTAGTGCTCTAATATCTTCCAGCTATGTGAATCCAATTGTCATTGAATCCAGTCATTTCAAATCAGGTCAAGTGTTAATCTTTAAATTAAAATGTTAAATATAAAAATCAATGGAAGCATTTTACTATTGTTCTCTCGGGATTATTTTAGAGGTTCAGTTACAGGTTTTAGTTAGCCATGGTTGACTGCAGAGCCCAAGAGTATCTTTCAGTCTAGAGCCATGCTGCCACTTACCTTCTCCACACATGACCATTGCTCATCTGGATGACATACTCCTGTGTTGAGCACAGACAGCATAAATTTGATGCCTGAACATTTATTTGTAGCCCATGGCACATACATGTTTTCTGCTACTGGGTCAGCAAACAGGCTTCACCAGCTGGGAAATTTCTGAAAATAAAGTACTTGTAGATTGGTACTTGACTTGTGTGTCTTACTGCAGACCAAACCATTCCTGAGTCTTCAAGCATAGGCTCATCACTAGGGAGAACCAGAGCAGAAGGACAGTGAAGGAAGTTTTGATTTTGTAAAGCCTTAAGCCTGACTAGATTGAGGTTCTTCTTTGTTGGCTTTAGGCCTTCAGAAGTCTAAACATTGGGACTTACAGTGTATTGCAGGCTGGCTTTGGGCTTTACTGTCCTTGAAAGCTCATGTATGTAAAATTTGCTATATGATTTTGCTGTTTTGAAACTGTCCGCTGCTGGCACACAAGATTCAGCTAGATCCATCATCTGGATCATGATTTTGAGCAACTTCTGAATATCTTTTGTCTCACAAAGTGCCCTGAAGTCCTAGAACATCTCCTCTAACCTGCAGTGCAAAAAGCTGGTGCCTGCAAAAGAAGTGGGAGCAAAAACCAAATGGTGGATACAATGAAGGTGAAGCATTTAAGACTGTTACCTCCCACAGCTGCAAGTCACTGCTTGGTGTTGCACAGCAAGTCATCAGCCCAGTTCCAGTTAAGTGTTTGGTAGGCATGATGGGTGGGAGTAGTAAAATGGAGGTTTTTGTGACTGTCTATTGACATAGCTCCACGTTGTGCTTGTAAACTGGGGACTGTCTGGAAGCTCCTTGAGGGGGCTGAAGCAGGTACATCATTCACTTACAAGGTATTCTCTTGGGAACATGGTGTAAGTGGGAGTTGCACATCATAATTATAAATATAGCACGTCTGTGATTACTGTGGTATTTAATAGATAATATATTATAATAGTAGATATAATATAGAATAATAGATATAATTATATATAATAATGAATATAATAATAGATGAGGAGACGGGGGATTCCAGCAGGGCATACACTCAAAAACAGTCAGTGCTGGTGTGGTGAACCGACCCACATATATTCCATGTATTGCCCCCAACTCTTTTCCCTTTAGGAGGTGGTCGGACCTCTGTGTTCCAACCGTGACAGCTGGTGAACTTTGTCCCCAGAACTCAACAGCCCTTGCAAGAATGGTTCTTTACTTCTGACCTTGCTGAGTCATTATTTTGGCACAGTGGAGGATAAAAAACAAGCTAGAGAGTGCAATGAAGAAATTAACAGCAGGTAAACACAGTTGTTAAATAAGGATGGGGGGCAGAAGGGAGTAAGTAAATTGCTGAAGGACAGGTTTTCTAAGACATTTGAAGATGGAGGATGTCTTGAGGAAACCTTTACAGGTTTTCTTCTTAGAGAAAGTGTCAGAGAGAACATACAAATTAATATACTGGGTCAAACCAAAGGTCCATCTTCCCTCGTATCCCATCCTCAGCAGTGCCATAAGCAGGTGCTAGGGATGAGAACAGGAGGCTGTGCATGGTACGTTCTCTGAATACTCTCCCAGACTCAATGTATTTCCTTCCCTCCATCTCAAACGACTTCCTGATCTGTGTGTGGTTTTCTATATTTATTAACCTTCTGTGGAGTTCTCTTCCATGTACCTATGCTGTAAAGTGGAATTTTAGCTCCCAGTACATCCTTTGGCAGTCAGTGACACCAGTCTACTGCTTTCTGTGTGAAGAACATCTATTTTTCTTTCAAACCCAGAGCTACAGCACAGTCCTCACATTATATCAGAAAATTCTACTTTTAAAAAAGCCACGATGAAAATGATAGTTATACTTGAGAGCAGTGAGACCCAGAAAAAACCCAGGGCCAAATGTGGACAAGGCCAGTCTGCCCTTGATGGCACTGAATAGTCATATAACATAGACACAATCACTTTGCACCACTTGCAGTGTAGATATGGGCAGAAGGGCCAATGGCGCAAGGCAGGCCCAAGATTTGACAGTGTGACATGCAGCAGAACAGTAGAGACCAGAAAAATGTAACTTTTAGCTAAACTAAAGATTAACCATTTCAGATCTTCAACAGTCGTTTTAATTTGAGATGCTCCTACTTAATGCCAATTAATTCCAATTAATGCCAGTATTAATTCTCTGCCTTTAGTCTGTTAGCTTTCCCATGTCCTATTTTTCACTCTGAAGGTACCAAACCACCAAGACAAAATTAATCCAACCAATAGACGGTTCTGTACCAATGGGCTTTCTTAGCAGAGATCAGACAAGTAAAAGAAGCCCTTAAGGTCAGCCCACAGATCCATGGATTGTATTACTTAGTGTTTTTAGCCCCTTCCTCTTTCAGATGGAGCTGACAGCTGCACGCGGTCACCCAAAGGACCATTTGGATAACTAAAACAAACACTATTGTACAAAACCACACTGCTACCCATGCTCTGCTGAGCTTGCTGGTTGCTAATGCAGAACAGCTTTACTGATCTAAGGTCTAAAGGAAATGAGGAAGTCAATTGTTCTGATCACAAACATTTCTAGAATTACAGAAATGGGATCATCATCTTCCTCCTGCCAATGCAGGATGGCTCCTTTCTGCATCCTTTTGCCCATGTGTGTTTTATTTGTTGTCAATCACCATGTAACAGAACAATTAAATGTGTAGCTATATGGTGTGTCAGGTAATGTGGAAATCTGAGCAGTTTAGGGCTGGTTGCAGCTCTGGGTCTAATGCTCACATTGCTTTTACCAGTGTCTAACATGTCCAGGAATTGACAGGGTACACATACTTACATCTTCTAGCACAGCAGAGAGACATTGAGGTGTCTAGACATAGCTGCAGTGCAAATAGGGAAGCTAATTTTGCTGCATAAGCAATCGCTCATTTTAGTAAATATTTAATTAAAAATTAATAAAATAAATGGAAAAAACCCCACCCACCTAAGTTACAGTCTTTCCCCCAGCCCCATACACCATTTATGATACAAGGAAGCAGGAGAAAGCCTGTGACTGAGATGGGGAGACAGCCAATGGACAGTTGGAAGGAGGAGAAGGACAGTTATCTCCTCAAGTGGATCTGCCATTGGTGGAGGAAGATTTTAGCTCCCACTGAGTTCATCCTTTCCCTGTTTCCTGCACCAGACATTCCTCTCCCTGAATTTTGCCAATGAACAGATCCACAACTTGTGGATCCACAACAGATCCACAGCTTGTAGGCTGCATTCAAACCCAAGGGACAGATATCTCCCAGAGTGAAGTTTGTAGCTGCACACACAAAGTAGGGTGAAAACGTTAACTAATGACAGAATGACAGCAAACTGTGTAGTACTTAGAGAAACAATAGTCTGTAAAAGAAGGTCTCCATTCAATATCCCTAAATGCAAGCGGACAATGATTCCTACAGGGAACTGCTCTACAACATGGGATATTGTAACAAGAAAAAAATTCTGAACAATACCTCAGCAGCCCCTGCAACAAGTATACCGAATCACACTCCCCTCACAGAAGCTTTTTTATTCTCCTCTATCCTGCCACAGCAGAGAACTCTGCACCTTTATGTCCATCATTTCCAGACTAGGAGAGATGTTTACAGCTCATGAGGGACCTATTTGTCCTTAACCAACTCCTTCCCAATCAATTTTATTGGCATTATGGGACCGTGCCGGCACAGCAGAAGAGAACAGGCTATGTACTTTTTTTGAAGCACATTGATCTCACCAAATCTACAGAGTTAACCCATAGTACAAATCAATAGATGAAACCCCCAAATACTCATTTCAGAGGGAGTGCGATTCTGTTTACAGTTGAAAAGAGCCCAGCAATGAACGACCTGGCTACAGTCCAAGTCTAATGGACTTTATTTAAACGTACACACCAGCCCTCGGAAACAGCAACCCCTGTCACAAGGGGTGTAACAAAAATGCCAACCTTGGTGGATCATCTAATCTTCATCTCACATATCAGACAGACCAAAAGTGAATAGAGCAGTTCACTCAAACCTTCACCAGTCTTTAAGAAAGCAATTTAGCATGAACTAACGAAGATGACTAAGTTAGCCTGAAGGCTGTGCTCCAAAAAAAAGTCAACACTTCTGGCTTGCTTTTTTTTTTTTTTCTGGCAATACTGCAATGTAAATGCCAATTTAGGTACTGTCACAAAAAAATATGTGGGTGGGGAGAGATTTGGCCCTGAAAGAAAGAGGGTAGCCAACAGGACCGTCGACCTGAAATGGTTGTGGAGTTTTAAATTTTGGCTGGATACACATATGCATCCTCGGACAGAAAAAGGCAGCAGATGTATTTCTTTCCAGCCTGTCAGGCCCTTGCGTGCCATGGATGAGGGCTGCTCCAGGCAGCTGTAGGCTCCTAAAAGTGCCATGGTGCACTGGGATGCCCGTGGCTCAGACTGAGGTAGCTCCTGCTGAAGCACCTCATGAGCTCTCTGTACCTACATTTGGATCAGATAGTGACGCTGGATTTAAAATAATCCAAATTATTGGTGTCCTTCTTGTTAGTACTCAAATGTTTATTCATGATTCTGACTGAGAAATGCAGAGCAACAGCATTGTAAATCTTTGGAAATGTGTCCGTGGGACTCTAGCTTTTTGCTTCTCTTGGCTTTCCTTCTTTCTTGATAGCTTATAATGCTATTATATTATTACTCAAGCTTAGCATTTTAGTTAAAATGAGAGCAGTTTTCTGCATGAATCTGCAAAATTGCTTGTGTGTCTCTACTGGCAGCCACCCACAGTCAGGCTTCATGTGCCCTAATGCTGGAAACGCACTTACCTAAATTAGATATCCCACTGCAGCAAAGTGCACCGATAGCAGGGGCATATCAGTGCCGCCTGCGCCATGGGAATCAGCTGGCTACTCCTTATCTTGCAGGAGACTGAATTTGTGGCATTTTTTTGTTCTAAGGCTCATATGTAAAGATGCCAGATTTCTTTGACGAGTCAGCCCAAGAATAATGCTAAATCCCTGATGTTCTCAAATGTATCTGAAAGTTCACTGTAGCAAAGCCACTTTACAGAGCTCACTCTTTATTACAGTTCTTACCTTTACATCTTCGTTTTCCCAGCCACTTCGAAGGCAATGAAAATAAGGCAGCCACCAACCTAATCCATTCTATACACAGAAGTATTTCGCAAGCTCAGCCAGTGCTGTATTGCCTGCAGGAACTTGCTTCTTAAATAGATCTTTTCTTCTTAAAAAACTAACAGCAGATTTGCATTTTTCCTTTCAAAAATATAGAGGGAGCTGTGACTGGGGAAAAAAAAAAAAAAAAAGAAGCAATAAAGGAACCATTTCTGCTCTGTCAACTCTCTGCCTGGATTGCACAGGTAAAATTTGTACCATTCCCCTACCTCGCCGCAATGCCATTGAACGCCTGACCTGACCTGTTACCTGTCACTGGGAGGGGGCCAAGTGAACTACAGCATGCCAGCTCCCTCTCAGTTGCTTTGGGAAAGGGCAAACCCCTGACCCCCCAGGAGAACACTCACACATGCAGCATTAATGGCAAAAGCGGCTCTCTGAAGCCTCTGCAGTCATAGCTGTGCTTGTTTGAGGGTGCCAGCACAGCCCCAGAAGCTGGTGGCCCTTCCCTGGTGGCATGGCTATGCCATGCAAACCCATGGCACACACTGAGCTGGCAAAAGGTCCCTCCTCCTGCAGCAGGTGCTTTTATCATCGGTTGTCCTGCTGCAAGAATGTGAGTAAATAGATTTCGGGTGGCGGGGGG